>OY731403.1:67896854-68320319 GCA_963425845.1 Sphenostylis stenocarpa | reverse complement strand
ACACCTCCCACTCTCCTTTTGAGGTCATTTATGGGTTTAATCCCTTAACACCTTTAGACCTCCTTCCTCTACCTACCCATGAAGCTTGGACTAGCCAAGATGGTCTAGAAAAATCTAAGATCATTAAGGACCTGCATGTTCGAGTTATAGCCAACATAGAGAGGAAAGTAGGTCAGTATAACAAGTATGTCAATAAGGGAAGGAAGGAAGTCATCTTCCAACCTGCATGTTCGCGATTCAAAGGAAGTCCAAACTCAACCCCCGAGGTGACAGACCTTTCCAAATAGTTAGGAAAATAAACAACAATGCATATGAGTTAGATCTACCAGTCGAATATAACATTATTAACTTTTTTAATGTTGGTGATCTTACCCCTTTTGATGCAGGTTTTACAAATTCGTGGGCGAATTCTCTTTAAGGAGGAGAGGATGATGAGTTCCTAGTTGCCCCAGAGGCAGGAGAGGTCATACCTAGAAGGATTACTAGAAGTGTGACTAGAAGGGAGACCTCCTCTTCACCTTCCATTTTGAATTTACTTAGTATTTTTACTTAGTATTTTCTTTTTCTAAGTTTTTCACTTATTTTCGCTTTCCTTTTGTAGGCTCACCTTTTGCACCTCCTTTTTGAAGAATACCACATCTTTTTGGTAGAAAAGAAGCCTTGGATCCGTAGGATACATGCATGGACAACCCAAAGGTGTAAGACACTCATTTTTCATGTCCTACACCCCTTTTTGGAGGGGAAGAAGCTTAGGATGCGAGATTTGTAGGCTTGGGACAACCCAAAAGGAAGCACACCTCTTTTTTTATGTTCTCCACACCTTTAAAGGTATTTTTGGTTGGCTAGGACGAATTTAACATATTTGGACCATGGGGACTCTAGCCTTTAGGTTTAGGTTAAGTTTATGTCTCCTTTTTGTATTTCCATCTAGGTCCCTCCCCCAAGAGCCTATAAATAGAAGGTTTCCCCTCATGTAATGAGGTTGAACATTTATGAAAAGTTTGTGAGGTTTCTTAGAGTGTTCCATCTCTTTGAGTGTCTTATCTTGAACCTTGGTTCAAGTGACGACAACCACCACTTATCTAGGATAGTTCATCCCCTAGTGGCGTGCCAACACTCCACCACCACCATACTTCTCTTCTCTTCCTCTTTTTTTTTTTTATTTCTTCACTTCATTGATTTATCCAAGGGGCTGGTCCATTTTTCCAGCCCTTGTCTTTATTCTTTTATAGTTTCATTTCATCTCTTCCTCCCTCTATAATCCTTGAAAATGAACCTTCATATCTAAATAGGCAACTATCTTAATGTCCAGTGAGAATTTTCTTTGGGTTTGCTTACTTTATTGTTTAAAATTCTGCAACTTACTTCTTAAAATTTTGCACCTTACTTTATTTTATATCACCTTGCAGTAACCAATGCTGATGCAGTCGATATTAGATCACAAGGCCCTATCCATCATGAGTCGGTTCAGCCAGATGTTGTCCCATGATAGTTAAATGTTATCAAAAATTTGGGATATCCAAGACATGAAAGTAAAAATACAATGGATGGAAGATAGTTTAACTAATTTGAACCTAAATATAAATAGAGGTTTTAATAATGTCACTAAAAGAGTTAACCTTTTTAAGAACGATGTGATGACTTTTAGGATTATTTTGAATAAATTTTATCATTATTTTGTTTACTTCATTTTATAAG
Source organism: Sphenostylis stenocarpa (assembly GCA_963425845.1). NCBI lineage: Eukaryota > Viridiplantae > Streptophyta > Magnoliopsida > Fabales > Fabaceae > Sphenostylis > Sphenostylis stenocarpa. The sequence continues at coordinate 68,318,621 of OY731403.1, read as the reverse complement.
TATTTTCAATATTATTTTACTTATTGTTCGAGGTTTAATATGATGTATGACTATCAAATTCTTACATTAATTTTATATTCTTTTCTTTTAATTTTTCAATTATTTCTAATTTTCTTTCTATACTTTTATAATTTAGTATGTAATTTATTTTATGAAAATTCATTCTTTAATATTTTATCTGACATTAATAACATAGATCAAAATAGTTAACAAATTACACAAATTTGTATTTAATTATAATTTTCATTAATCACATTTTACAATTATTTAACTACATGTTTAATTTAATTTTATTAATTTTCATTAAAGACAATTACATGTAATTTATTTTCAACAAAATAATACATCAAATAATTGCCACTTTAATTTAAATTAACTTTAAACAATCACATTTTAATTTAAAATAATTTTATTTTATTTAAAGTATAATTTTATTTTATTTAAAGTAATCACCCATAATTTATTTGAAATTAACTTCTAAAAATTCCATTTTATTTTAATATAATTACATCAATTAAGACTTTTATATTTTAAATAATAACTCACATTGTATTTTAGATAATTTAATCAACTACATCTTATTCTAAGTTACTTTTTAAACACAAAAATAAAATTATAATCTTACACTTTTATTAATTAAAATATTTTTTTAATCTATTAAATCAATCACATCACTCACAAAAATTCATTTCATTTGTCACAATCTTTCTTTTAATCTAAATAATCTTATTTTTATCTTTCCATTTAAGTTTACTCGTTTTCATTCTTCAAAATCCATCTTAAAATCTAGAGAGCTTAATAAAACACAAACACGGGAGAGCGATTAATGTACTGTGTAGGAAGAAATGTTTTTGATAATTTAAAGGGTTGATATTAGTTTGGATTTATTGATTTGAGTCAATAGATTTCCTGGAAATTTTCTCCTCTCACTTGATAAAAAAGAAAACAAAAAAGATAGATGACATATTTTGTACTAACATACTTATAATTATCATTAAATATCATAATATTATTGTATTAGAAATCTATTAACATATTAATACGAACAAATTAATATAAATATATAATAAATTATTTTATTATTATAAAAAAATTAAATACATAAAAAAATTATTTTAATATAAAAATCATTAATTTTGTTTTAGTAATAATATTATAAAATAAATATTATTTTATTTAATTCTTAATTTTTATTCTTAATTTATTTTTAAACAAATTACTTCAATATTTTTTATAAAGTAAATAATATTTATTAAATTATTTTATTAATATTTTTATTTTAAATAAATCATTTTAATTATAAACTCATCTTTATTTCTCTTTATTTCTATTCTCTTTAATCCAAATAAGTTCACTTTATATTATTTTTATCTTCCTTTTTAGTTCTCAAATCCACTAATCAATCCTAAGGTAAAATTATATTTTACTAAAAAGAATTTATATATCATTAATTTAAAAGTTATCTTACTAATTAATGAAAAATAATTTAAGACATAAATTTTAAGGTAATTATTATAAAATAAATAAATTTATTGTACACAGTATATCCCTTTATTTATAAGTATATATATTAATCATAATTCCTTTTGACAAATTATTAAATGTATAATTAAAACTTATCTAATTAATTTTTCTTTTCTAGTTCTATTTATCTATTACTAGTTTAAAATTATATTATTTTTTATTAATTATGTTTTTATTTTTTAATTCGTTAAATAACTTTTGCATGTAAATGTTTGAAAAAAAATAGTAAAATAAGATAAAAATAAAATATGTAACTATAAATAGATATATAAATATACATAGATGTTAACTTACTATTAAAATACATATGTTGTTTGAATGAGTTGTCCTATCATTTAACATCTTTTATTTCTAACATTTAATATTTCGTATAGTAAATGTGATCTTTATACTTTTTAAATCACACAAATAAATAAAATAAGACAAATTAATTATAAAAATATATTTTAATATAATTTGTAAATATATCATATCATGTTATTCTATCAACATATATATATCACACCATAAACAACATATTTTTATTTATAGTAATTAAAATTAACGGTTAATTCTATAAAGGAGAGGTTTAAATAAAGTTAAAACTTGTTTCTTTTCAAAGGTTTTTTCTTATCACAAGTTCACCCATTCATTCAAGTATCCTTTGATAATGAACTTGGTTAAAAGTATAATGGTGTCATATGATATTAATAAAAGCTTTTTAAAAATATTTCACAAAAAATAAAATGCTAGTAAGCAATATAATAGATAAAAATACATAATTTTTATATTGGTTCACTTAACCTAAGTTACACTTGGTCCTCCTTCGACAAATTAGGATTCAACTATAATTAACTAAGAAGAAAAAGAAATATGCACTCGTGGATACATGCATGTATATTATGCTAAAATTATGCAAAATATAACTAATTAAAAAATGTAATAAATAAAAAATAAATAAATTATGTTATGCTTTTAATGTGAGACTAAAATTCCTTGAGAGAATATTTTCGGCCAACACTTGTTAGAGACCAATTTAGTTTCACATATGTAAAATTTTCATAAAATACTTGTATCTTGAAATTGTTTGTCTTCAAGTTTCATTGAGAGTTCTTTCTTCTATTTCGTAACCATCCTTAAAAAAGTAAGGGTCGAGAATTGGAGGAAGAATTTTAACAATTATGGATTTGAGAAGTAAGTGTCGAGAACTCAAGGAATAATTTTAATAATTATTGGGTAGGAGAAGTAAGTGTTGAGTTTATAAACTTAGAGGAATTTTTTTAATAATTATTGGATGTTCATGGATGTTTCCATTAATAATAATAATAATAATAATAATAATAATAATTTTTATTGATATTTTGAATTATTTAATATTTATTCGATATATATTATTATTATTATTATTTATTTTTAAATTATTTATTAATATACATACACTATAACATTTAAATTTTATTATATTCATAAAATTAATATTTTATTATAATATTAAAATTTATATCTTATTTTTTATTTTTTAATTATATTTTGCAAAATTTGAACTTAATTTATCTATACATGTAAATTATGCATAAAAAAGTCCTACATAAAATTCAGATCTGGGACATAATTTCAGTGGATGGATTTATCTCATAAATAAATTTGGAACATGTTAGATTTGAATAATCTTAAAAAAGAAGATTATAACAGTGAAAGTTTCACTTTGATTAACTAAGCGTTTTTGTCCCATTTGATCACATGCTACCTGTCCGTATTTAAATATTTGTAAGCTGCCGAAGTGGAATCAAGGGTAACATTTCAGTCGCCTCCGTAGTTACGCTGCTACTTCTCTTCTTCCATCACACAAAAAATTGAAAGTAAAAAAATGAAGAATATTCCTCTGATTCTAATGGGTTGTGGAGGAGTTGGTCGTCAACTTCTCCAACACATTGTCTCGTATCGTTCTCTTCACTCCACACAGGTAAAGTCCCTTCAGAGGGATTCGTATGTTTTCATATTCTATATCATTTTCCTGTTTTTATGTCATGTCTTCAATCTGAAAATGAAAACTTATATTGGTTTCTGATGCTCCATTTGTCCTTTGAACATTTTTTCTTTCTAGGTTACTTGCGTGGGCTTTTGGCTGCTATGTGAAATGGGTTTATAAATATGAGTGTTACTTTTTAGTTGATTGATATTTCAAATCTTTTATTTGTTTATGTTTTTGGTGGCAGGGACTGTGCTTGAGAGTTGTAGGAGTTGGTGATAGTAAATCTTTGGTGGTGTCAGATGATTTATTGCATAAGGGGTTGGATGATAGCTTTTTGTTAGAACTTTGCCGGGTCAAGAGTTCTGGCGAATCTTTATCAAAACTTCGTGATTTTGGTTGATGTCTATGCCTAACTGGTCCTGATGGTGATTGGAAAATTTGCATTTTTCTTAATGCTTTCTTGTTGGATGATATTTTAAGGGGAATGCCGGGCATTTGTGCATCCGGAGTCAAACGGAAAGATTCTAGAGATTGCATCTCAACTTGGTAGAAAAACAGGTATATTAAATTTTTAGTGGCCTGCATTGCCTGCTAATTGATGTTGATTTTAAAGTAAATTCGAAATGTGAACCTTCGTGCATTAAATCACTGCGCTGCCAAATTGTTTTTGGTTATAGGTTTGGTGTTTGTAGATTGCTCTGCTAGCTCTGACACTGTAGCGGTGCTAAAGCAAGCTATTGATATGGGATGTTGTGCTGTTTTGGCAAATAAGAAGCCTCTTACATCTACAATGGTAATGTCATCTTAATTGTTTTATAACAATTGTTGAAATGAGAGGACATGGGATACATATTTATTTATCAAGTCAAGAAAAGCTATTTATTGTGATTTTCTTTTGCCTTCACCATATATGAAGACATAAGAAAGAAAATGTCCACTATACTGCCTCCAAGTTAGGGCCATGTACATGGTCATGAAACTTAATAAGCATTTTCTATGATTCTTAAACACTATAATTTCTGCATATTTATCCTTGTGATTCGTTTTTGTTGAATTCAGTTAGAATTTGTCATTCTTAAATGATATGGTTTAACATGATATTTGAATTTCTTCTTGAATTTGAACAATTTGTTTTATATGTTGAGTTTTGGTTTAGGATTCAATTATTATAATATTTCACTCAAGTTGGTATTAGAATGAGTAAGATCCTGCTATAGTCTCTTTTGTCATTGTTCATCTTTGGCTACCAACTGCCACTATCAATCGTCAACCACTATCATCTGATCCCATTTTGACTAGTCAAGAAAGGGTTACTACGATGTCATTTGCCACCGCATTCGCCCTTGTGCTGATTCTCAAGTGCGTGAGCCTCGTGCGCTGCCATCCCATGCCTGAAATCCCTCTACGTTTCTACTGTTTGTCTGTCGACACATTTTGGCTCCATTATTACCCTTGTTTCTCTATTTTGAGGTCCTTAAGGGTTAGGTCCAATGCTTCCCTTAACTATTTCAAGGTTTTCTATCTTGTATTCTTAGATTTGCCTTTTTTCAAAAAGAGTCGCAAGTTTTAAACGATCTAAGAGTACCCAATAATTTTGGTTTCACTGATTGCCTCAGTAAGGCATAGAGCTAAAAATCAGTTTACTTCCACTTTTTAGCTTTATCAGATGACACATTATTCTTGTCTTGTTCAAGGTGATCATAGAAACATTGGCCAAGGAACCATAGTTTAACCGAGGTAGATCAAGAAAAACAATTTTTCCCATTCATATTTTTCAGAGGTAATGGAAAGAGTTCCAAAGAAGGATATAACGGGTCCAGAGGACATTTTAGTTGGAGGCTGAGGGGACCAATAGAGATAAGGGACCAATTAATAAAGACCGTGAATAGACAACTTTAGGTTTAACTAGAAAAACCTAGAAAGGGCCTTCAATCATGCTGGAAAGGAGGACCTAGAGACTTGACTAGAGTTGAGGAGGTTCGGTGAGCCTTGACAAAGAGGCTTTGGGATTCTCTAGTGAGGAGAGGGTGGTGCGTGGACGTCAAGAGCAAAGCAATAATGAGGAGAGTTTGGGCATGTGGAGGAGAATCTTTGTCGGGATCGACAGGGTTGGTCATCACTTGGGAAGGTGCTCCAAATCTAGTGGTTACTGAAGGAAGTTGTGATGATGGCCGATGGTGGCGACAATAAATACTACACCGGAGAAGATTGAGACCAGTAGAGTAGGATTAACTCGCTCTGATACTTTAAGATTAATTTAAAAGAGAAAATATATTTTAGCGGGCTAAATCACACCCATCTAATGATCTCATATTTATAATGATACAAATCTGGTACAATGAATAGAGGTAAGGTAAAAAATTAAAAGCTTACACTAGGAACCTAGGTATAGAGATAGGTACAACATAAAGCATTAGACCACCCTATCTATATTTAATATCTATTCTAATAGTCTTTAACAAACTCTTCTTCCTTTTCGACTACTCCTATTATTACAACTGCTATACTCAATTGAAAAATTTATTTGTCTGGTCTACTAAGGTATTAGAGATTATCAAATACTTCAAGATATGGTATTCTTTTTGGAAGAAAACATAAGATATTTTTGTAAATGATATTCAACATATCTTTGATGTGTTCCTTGCATGGATTTCCTGACATAGCTATTCATGTGTCTAAATTTGAAAAGTTAGATTTCAATATTTTTGATGAATAGTACCAAAAATTTGAGGTTCACATTTGAGAAGTCCAACAATCATGTGGTCAATCTTTTTCAATGCCAAGTGTATCAACAATATGTTTTTCTCAATTTGTGGAAGGCTAAAATCCATCTTTGGTAACAATTCTTCTTTTTCTTTCACGTCTTATCCTAAAATTCTTCACTTGGTTACTATGACTAATGGATCCAAAGTGGCATCTCAACGAATTAGCCAAGTTTATTTATCTCTACTAAATTTAAATTTATATTGTTCATACCTAATTGTCCTTATAACTTGATTTCTCTAAATCAATTGACTCGTTTACTTTCTGTAACCTTTAATTCCATTTCTTATGTTGTAGAAGAACATGACACGGGTCCTCTGATTGGAGAAAGACATGAATCATGAAGCCTTTATTACCTGAATCCAGGCCCTTTTATTTTGTGTTTTGCTACTCCAGTCCCAAAACTATTGCATGATCATTTTGGCCATGCAAGTTTATCAAAGTTTAAAATGATGGTTCCTAATCTGAAACAACTTTGGATTTTAAAGTGTGAATTTTGTCAATTAGGAAAATATGTGAGGTTTACATTCCCTAAACATTCTAAAACTCAATGTAATTTTTCTTTTTCCAACATTGGTTTTGATACTCTTGGGGCTAAGTCGTGTGAACTCTTTTGGTTTTTGATATTTTGTAACCTTCATTGATGAATTTTTCATATGTACTGGGTTTACTTAATGAAAAATAAATCTGAACTTTAATCTATATTAATATCTTTTTTTTAATGAGATTAAGAATCAATTTGAGAATATAACTAAAATATTTCTAAATGATAATACTAAAGAATATTTTTCTATTGTATTTGCCTCATTTTTATCTTTGTAGAGTGTTTTACATCATTCCACATGTCCTCACACCCCATAACAAAATGGTATAGAGAAAAAAATAATAGACATCTCATTGAAATTGTATATTCTCTAATGTTCTTGTTCATCATTGGGGAGATTTAGTTCTCACTACTTGTTTCCTAATTAATAGAATGCTCTCTTGTTCTTTTTGAGAATAATGTTCCTCACTTTGTTATTTTTCCAAATAATCCTTTATACCATGTTTCTCCATGTGTATTTGGATGTTTTTGTTTTATTCATAATGTCTCTCTAGGTCTTGATAAACTCGGTGTAATGGCTATTAAAATGTATTTTTCTTGGGATATTCTCATTCCAAAAAGGGTATAAATGTTATTTTCCTTCAATTAAAAGGTATTATATGTCTACTGATGTTACCATCTTTGAAGACACTTTTCTTTATCTCTTTCATGGAAAGTCCTATTCCTATTCAACAAGTTCTCTTTGTACCCACCATCATGTGATTCACATGTCATCCGTATTCCTTTTCCAACTCCAATTGCAGATAACATTGATCCACCATCTCTTCTCACGACATAGGGCCCAACCTACTCCTTTATCTTCTCTTGAAGATCCTCATGATTCAAATTCTCCTCCACTATATTCCCATACCAAGAATTCTTCATCCTCATTGACACTTCTAATTAGTTGGTCTATTACTCTTAGAAAAGAACTCACTCTACTCCCAAACCATCGTTTGTCTCCTTTATTCCTTTGTTCTTTGTTTGTCCACCACTTTTATTCCTAATAATGTTCACAAGGCACTTGATCACCCTAGATGGTGGCAAGTCATGCTTGATGAGATGTAAGCTCTTGAGCACAATGCTACTTGGGAAATTGTTCCTCTTCCTCCTAGAAAGAAGACTATGGGTTGTAAATGGGTTTACATAATTAAGTTTGGTCTTAATGGTGAAGTGGATTGTTTCAAAGCTCGCTTAGTAGCTAAGGGCTATCTCAGATTCATGGTCTTGACTACTATGATACTTTTTCTCCTGTAGTTAAGATTACCACTACTTGGCTCTTCCTCACTATGACCACTATTTGTTATTGGCCACTTTCGCAACTTGACATTAAACATGTCTTTCTTCATAGTGACTTCGAGGAAGAGATTTATATTCCGAGTGTGGTTTGATAAATTTAGACACATTGTGCAATTTTTTGGTTTGAAACATAGTAAGACAAATTATTTAGTGATTAAGCAATTCATGCAAAATCCTAACATTGTGCATTGGAATGCCTTGATTTGAATTCTCAAATATTTACAAGGGTTCTAGGACAAGTGTTGTTGTATGAAGAAAGGAAGTACTCAAATTTAAGATATTGTGATGCAAATTGGGCTGATTGTACTATTGATAGGAGATCTACTACAGGATATTGTGTATTCATTGGAGAAAATATGATTTCTTGGAAGAGTAAAAAACAAAGTGTTGTTGCTCGAAATAGTGCATAAGTTAAATATATATTCGTGGCTCTTTCTACTTGTGAGCTTGTGTGGATTAGACAAACTTTCAAGAGTTGCAATTTTGTGGTTATGAGCCAATGAAGTTGTATGATGATAATCGAATAACTTTGCATATTGTCTCCAATCTAGTGTTTCATGAAAGAACAAAACATATATTGATCTACTACCATCAGAGAGAAATTGCTGTCCAAGAACCTTATTATTGAGTTTGTGAGTTCTAATGAGCAACTCCCAAACATTTTAACTAAATCTCCAAGGACCTAGGATTCAATTTATATGTTCCAAGCTTGATGTATACAATTTATATGTTCCAAAAGGAAGTGCTAAAATATGTATTATTTTAATTTTTGATGTATGTACCCATATTTAGGATTAGGGTTGGGGCAAGAGCCAACTTTGTCTTTTGTACTCTCAGTGTCATGGAACACTGACTCTTACACTAACAAATTTCTGTCAAAGAGGGCATGACGTTTCTTAATTGAAACAGAAAGGGGCAATTTGTACATTTTCATAATAAGGTTTAAGAAGATTTTGGTTTCTATCCTGTCACTAATATTTTCTTTTTCTCTTTTGGTAGTTGTGCTTGCTTCATCTAAACAATACATCTTTTATGCAACAGGACGATTTTAAAAATCTTTTCATGTATCCACGTCGCATCCGGCATGAGTCAACTGTAAGTCATACTCGTTTCTTTCCTTAACTACAGTATCATTTCTCTGTAACAGCAATGCGATATTTGCGACAACATGGAAAATATTCATTGAAATGTGTATTTTCTACTAAGTAGAATATAAAACGCACCATTACTGCTTGAATTTCTCTGTTTGGTTATGCTTTGTTGTTTTTAACTCTGATATCCTAGTGACCAAATCAGAGCCTTTAGCAGTTCAGAATGTCTTGTATGGATCAGTAATCTACAAGATGTTGCTTTGCTAAAATTATTTAAGGAAAATTTACCTTGATAAAAAAGGAAAACAAAATCGAGGGAAAAGTTGGAGCCATGCTGTTTGTTTACCAGCAGTAGCATGATGATATAACTTGGTGTAATGTCATCTTCTACATTATAGTAAAAAGGGAAAGATCATGTATGAAGGTGTGTGGCTGACTTGTGAAATTATGATTATGAAAGTATAAAATATGAAGAAATAAAGACCTAATATATGAATTTCAATTTACTATTGAAACATAAGGAACATATCTTATTTTCTTTCTTCAGAAAAATTTTAGAAGTGATCTTTCGAAGTGTAAAAGTATGTGATGAACCTTATGGAAATCATTACACTTTTTTTTTTTGTTTCTACCTCCTGTTTATCTTGTCACTGTTTTTGAAATTTAAAATAAAAAATTCAGAACAGTGGCGTAATTTTTGTATTGCCTGTTTCTGGAATCTGGACTATTATTTTTCTGATAAGCAATTGCCATTTCCAAACTAACTCACTACACATAATGTGTTTTGAATCGGCCATGTTTAATTTTGCTACATATTCAAGTAATGAATGAAATTTTGATAGGAAAGAAAACTGATACATTGAGGCCATGTTTGGCTATAAATTAAATCTGGAAAATCATATTATTTTCTATAGCTCTCTCAGAAACAAACAAAGCAAACCTTATCCTACTAGTTGAGTCAGCTACATGAATAACACGACATCATTCACTAATGGTTAAAGTCAAAATCTTCAAAGATACTATTCACATCAAATCCTCATAAAAACTACGTCCAATGCCCGTCTCCATCAGGGCTTCTAGTGACTTCTAATGTGCAACCTATATCTCGTGTATACAATCAGTTTATATTTGTTATTTTTTATGTGGGAATAGATAATGCATGCGATATGTGTAGTGCGGATTTGATGTATATCCGATACAAAGATACGGTTATTTTAGAAAATAACAGGAAACAATACATGCAAGACCCATGTTTTAAAATGTAGAAAAATTCATAAAACGTTACAAATATATCACTTCAATTATACAAATTCAAATAAAAAAAACATTTAACACTATCAATCAAATTCTTAATTTATAGGGATAACACTATCAATAAAATTATTTTTTTAAAATGATTTATAGAGTTGAACTTCCTTCTTATGTTATGAAGAAACAATGTTTCTATATGTTTATATTTACACATAGATGTATGTTTATTATAATAGTTTTATTGGATGTAAATTTTATAAAAGCATCGACAATTCACCAACATGTGTCACTGAAATGTCCAAAAGTATTGCCATAAGATATGCCAAACAAATAAGTGTTGGAAGTCCCACATCGCCTACCTCATATCATTTGATATGGTTTAAATACATGTTAGGCTACTCCACATATTGCCAATTGGTTTTATGTTGGAACCTTAACATGGTATCAGAGCCAAATCCTAACATCTTTCCGGTTATTGTCTTAGACCAAAAGTTGTCCTTTCGTTGGGTCAAAAGTACCCTTTGCAGGCCTCGTTGGAGGGGGCGTGTTGGAAATCCCACATCGCTTACCTCATATCATTTGGTATGGTTTAATTACTCCACATATTGCTAATTGGTTTTATGTTGGAACCTTAACAAAAAAAACATTAGTACTTCGTAGATTTGGGTACTTTTTTATGTATTAGTGAAGTATTGTATTGGATTATTATTGGCTACGATCCGTTAACCAAATTGAAAATTGGTAGTTCATAGGTGGGTGCACATCGGTCTCAACATTCTCATTTTGCTACTCACTCCTTCCTCTTGTTGACCCTTTAAAGCCCAAAATTTCACATCATAGAGTATAGGCAAACATATACCAGTACAATAAAGCGTTTGGAAGTTGGTACAAAAAAGGGATCATCTTCTAAATAAGATAATCTATATGTTGAATCTGGCAGAAAAATCTGTCCAGATTCTTTGGATCCTTTTTGGATGCTACAAATCTGAATGTAATAAACTAAGATACTTTTAGAATTGTGTATTTATTTCTTTATATCTCTATTTCTCTCCTGATTCTTGGTGATTTGTTTTTCTCTGTTTATTTCCATGGTTGTAGCAGAATCAATAATTTAATTCTGCATAAACACCCAATGTACTGTTATTTTGTCCACATCAGAGAAGTCATTAGTATTCTCTCCCGACATTTACAGTTTTGTTCCTATGAAAATATTTGAGGTTTAGTAGAAATTATAAACTAATATGATTGTTTAACTAAGGTTGAAGTCATTATGGACACAACGTGCTTTATTGAATGATCATTGTATCTTTTTGTAATTTCTTCGGAAGCATGTGTCGAGTAACTTAAAAATGTACTTTTAGAGGAGTATAAGCTTAACAAAGTCTCCCATTCTCACACAAATGACTTAAGCTAGATCCATCTTTGATTCTCTTACAGTTACTTTTGGAGTAACTCCATCCTCATATATATATATATATAATAATAAATTTCATTCAATATAATTTTTTAATCAATCAAAAAGTAAATTCATTTAAATATTTTTTTAACTTTTATTGTCGATATGAAGGACTTGTATCCGTAGGCATAATTTATTAAATGACCATAATATAAAAATGTAAATAAAAATAATAAACACAATCAAATGTTACGCTTGGATATTTACTCCTACACTACTATTTTAGTACACTTGGTAGAATCCATAAAGAAACTCTTCTGACTACTCATTTTAGTGAGAAACCAATATTCAAGAAGTTGTTGCACCAAAAAGGAAAACTAAGTGTTGAATATAGAGGAAATAGTGTTTGAAATTAATATCCCTTGTGTATAAATCACACATAAGGTAATCTATTTATAATAGAGAGGTACAACTAAAAGAGTAACCGAAAGTAAACAGAATAAATAGAAGATATTGTTTGATATTGTGGTTAACAATATCTTAACAATATCAAACTATATATAAACAATATCTAACATTCTCCCTCAAGCTGGAGCATACAAATTGTATGTGCCAAGTTTGTTACAAATATAATCAATTCTAGGCCCCGTAAAGACTTAGTGAAAATATCTGCTAACTTATCACTTGAGTTAACAAACTCAGTCTTGATATTTCCAGACATAATCCTTTCTCGAATGAAATGACAGTCAATTTCAATGTGTTTGGTCCTCTCATGAAAGACAAGATTAGAAAGAATATGAAGAGCAGTCCGATTGTCACACACAAGTGTCATTTGAGTGACATCTCCAAATTGTAACTCTCTAAGAAATTGCTTAAGCCAAACAAGTTCACACTGAGTCATACCAAATTATTGAACAACCTTGCTAAACTTTTCAAACCAAGCCCTAGGAGATTGTTTTAGGCCATATAGGGATTTGTGAAGACGACATACCATCCCAGAAGACTCCCCTTGAGCAAGAAACCCAGGAGGTTGCTCCATATAGATTTCTTGCAAATCACCATTGAGGAAAACATTTTTAACATCCAGTTGATAAAGAGGTCATTGTTGAAGAGCGGCCATGGCGATAAATAAACGAACAGAAGCCATCTTTGCCACAGGGGAAAAGCTATCTCCATAATCCAACCCAAAAATTTGAGTATAACCTTTGACCACAAGATGAGCTTTGAGGCGATTAATAGTACCATCAGGTTCAACATTGATAGCAAACACCCACCTGCAACCAAAAACAGATTTCCTAGACGATAACGGGACCAATTCCCAAGTTCCACTATTATGAAGAGCACTTAGTTCATCTAACATGGTCTGACGCCAACATGGGTGGGATAAAACTTCACGAACAATTTTTGGAATGGTCATAGAAAAAATAGAGGAAAGACATTTATAGAAAGGTAATGATAGTCGATAATAACTCAAAGCAATATAATGGGGAGAGGGATTACGTGTAGAACGAATACCTTTTCGGAGGACAATGGGAAGGTCAGTCTCATGTGTCAGATTCGGAGGAGACAGAGTAGTTGCCACTTGAGTGGAGTCACATGGTGGTGGTTGTGATTGGTTTCGACAACTATAAATCTGAAGAAGTAGTGGAGAAGAAGCTGACTGTGGAGCAGGAACTAATGATGAAGACACAGTTAGAGGATCACAAACAATAGGAACATTAAATGTACTAGGAGTGTTGACAAGATTGGATGGAGACAGAGGTGAAGATTGAATTTTAAAATAAAGAGATAACTCATCAAAGGTGACATCTGCAGACACAAAATAACAGTTAAGAGAAGAAGAAAAACATTTGTATCCTTTTTGTGATCTTGTAAACCTTAAGAAAACACATTTATGTGATCTAGGAGAATCCTTGTCAAGATCAGAACTGAAATTATGAACAAAACATATAGACCCGAAAACTCTCAGAAGTAAAGGATGAAGTGGTTCATGAGGGAATAAAATGGAATGAGGTATTTTATTATCTAAAACCGAAGAAGACATACGATTAATGAGATAACATGCAGTAAGAAGAACATCACCCCAAAAATGTTGAGGAACCTCTCCATGAATTAAAAGTGTGCGAGTTGTTTCAATAAGATGTCTATTTTTATGTTCAGCTGCACCATTTTGTTGAGGTGTATAAGCAAAAGAAATTTGATGCAAAATACCGTGGGAAGCCATGAATTGTTTAAAAGAATAAGAAATATATTCACGACCATTATCACTACGCAAAATCTAATAGAAACATCGAACTGAGTTTGAATTTCATTAAAAAAAGTTTGAAAGATATGAAATAATTCAGAACGATTTTTCATCAAAAATAATCAAGTGTATCTGGAATAATCATCAATGAAAGTAACAAACTATTGAAAACCTAAAGTAGACTTAACGCGGTTAGGTACCCAAATGTTAGCGTGAACCACGACGAAAGGGGACGAAGCATCACGTGTGAAACTACGAGGAAAGGAAGTACGACTATGCTTGCCTAATTGACATGACTCACGCCAAACTAGATAAGTTGGACAAGGTAGGGACAAACTTCTATAACTTGGCAAGACTTGGATGACCTAACTGAGCATGAAGAAGAGAGGGAAACTCCATAACTGTACTAACATGTGTAGAGTGTTAGAAATGTAGGCTGAGATCAAGAGGGAGGGTGAATTGATCTTTGAAAGATTTTCGCAATTTACAGATTATCTATTTCAAAGATTAAGTATTCTGACCAATTTTTGAATCAAACACAGCAAACAATCAAAGTAAAGGCAGTGACAAAATTAAAGAGAGAAAGGTTTAGAAAGATACAACCAAGATTTATACTGGTTCGCCCAATCCCAGGGCTACGTCCAGTTTCCAGCCAAATTCCAGCTAGGTTCCACTAGATTGAACGTTTTACAGATTACAACTTCAATCACACAGTCAATCAACCACAAGAACCAAAATTCCAGTCCTTGCACCTAAACCTTCACCAAGAACCAATTTCCAGTTCTTCAACAACCCTGCAGCCAAATTCCAGCCACAGAAACCAGTGCCCACACTTCCAGGCACCCACAATACAAAAAAGAAAAGTAAAGAAACAAACAGAAGAAACTAGAACACCCAAACCAGGTTTATGCAACTCTGCAGAATGAGTTTCTTCACCAAAAGAATACAAATATTGCCTCAAGAAAAAACTTCTAAGAACTTCACAAAACTAGCGCGATTCTCTCTTGAAAGTAGCACTTATGATTGCTTGATTGATTTTAAAATAATTTTTTAATTTGTTAAAAGTTTTGTTTTAAACCTGTTAAAACTTTAATCTGTTAAAATGTTCTTGATTATTTTTCAGATTTGTTTTAACCGATACGACAACGTTTATATCAATTAAAACTCTTTGTAAAAAATCCTTCAAATTGTTTTAATCGATTGTTTAGTCTTTTAATTGATTAAAATACTGCTAAAGGTTTTCATAAAACTTTCTAAGTGATTTTAACTGATAACAATCTGTTTTTAATGGATTAAAATACTTTAGAAAAAGTTCACTTAGTTATTTTAATTGATTGAAACGCATTTTAATCGATTAGAATTCTGCCAAAATATTTCATAAAACTTTATAAGTTATTTTAACTGATAACATACTTGTTTTAATCGATTAAAACATTCTGGAAAAATCTTAGATGTTTTAATCGATTATTTCGCATTTGTATCGATTAAAATACTGACAGAACAACTTTCAAAATACTTCAAGTTATTTTAATCGATTATTTCGAGTTTGTATTGATTAAAATTCTGCCAGAACACTTTTCAAAATATTCTAAGTCATTTTAATCGATTATATCATTTCTATATCAGTTAAAATATTGGCAGAAGGTTTTCAAAAATCCTTCTAATGAAAACAATCGATTATTTCGAAAATATATCAGTTAAAAACCTGTTACAAAAGTGTTAAGAACATTTTAGTTGATAAAGCTCATATACTATTAGCTAAAATAGTTACTTAAAAACCATTTAACAAAATACTTTGTTTTTAATAGTTTAAACACGTTTTAGAGGCATTTGCAATATGTTTTAAATGAAGAAACCTCATGTAACAGAGAGATAAAAATGATTATACCTAAGTAAAGATGCAGACTCACTAATCACTCTACCCTTTTATGTAAGTGACCTTTGACTGCAATAGAGTAGCCTTTGACTTCATTTTTGTTAGAATCGCGCAGTGGAATGTTCGCGTGGTCGGACAAAAACCAAGAGGGGGGGTGAATTGGTTTCTTAATAAAAATTAGGTTTTCAAAATTTTCCCCAAATTTTACCGATTAAAAACTGTGTAAATGTAAATAGAGAAGAGTAGAGAAGATTACACAGTAGGTTTATACTGGTTCGGATCAAAAGACCCTACGTCCAGTTGTTAATCACTCAAAAGAGGATTAACGCTGTCACTAAGAACAAATTGTTACAAAACAAATTACAAATGAAAGAGATAAAGTAAAGACAACACCTCTCTTGAAATCCACAAGAGATGAAGAACGACTTTCCCCGAGAGACGGCACGACACACAATCCACTAAGAACTCCACTTAGTGATTCTTATCGCTTCTAGCCCACACCAGGTTCCAAAAGCCCCCTTTCCTTGCAACAAACAGTTCTACGGCACTCACAGCACTTAACTTTTGTATGGAAAGAGTTGTTCTTTTTTTACGAGTGCCAAAGGAGAGTTTAAGTAGGGAAATTAGGGTTTAGGAATTGGGGATTTCGAAACTAGGGTTCTTGGTAATTGGGTTTTCGAAAATAGGGTTAATTTGAAATTTAAAATGAAAAACAGTTGAAATAATCGATTATTTGGAGTGATAATCGATTAAAACGAAGCCAAATACGTCGGAACCCAAACCTCTCCGGATTAATCGATTATTTGGTGAAATAATCGATTATGCATGCGGAACGGTACGAAATAATCGATTATTTTGTTGTTTAATCGATTAAAACAGTGACTTTGTATAGAAAGTGGTTTTCTCACTTTGTTTTAATCGATTATTTACCTATTTAATCGATTAAAGCCGAGCACTGAATGATAAATTTGAGCTTTTTGAAGCTTCTAAGTTACGGACTATGTACCGGCTATCTTAGATTCTATAATTACGAGACTCAATCAAACTAAAACGAGTTATTACAATACGAAATCATCAATCTTCAATCTTCAATACTCTAAGTCTTTAAGCTCTTGGATCATCATCAAAATCAACATTCTTCATGATCATTATTTGCAACATCAAGTCCTTGAATGTTCAACAATCTCCCCTTTTTGATGATGATCAAAATTATCTTTTTAAAGCCCTTGTAATAACTTGTTTTATCTGTCATACTAACAAACACATTAAACATACCAGATAAAATTTAATATTGAATCATAGGCTTTAAATTTTTCTACTCCTATTTTGATTATAATAAAAAATAACTCTGCAACATCAAGCATAAGAGCTCCCCCTCAAAATATGCATAAGTTAGAGAAAGCTCCCCCTCAATTATAGCATGAAAGAAACATCAAATTTTATTTCATAATCATTCATTCATTACAATACAAAGATATAAACAAAACAAAATCTAAAATTCTTCACTATCCTCATCATTAAAGTGAGTATCAAATCTATTTTCTAATCTACCTACTCTATCATCTACATCGGATATACGGCGAATAATTTCATCATGCCGTGCACCGGAAAGATTGAAGAATGATTGCATTCTTTGATTCATGTCGGAAAGCATGTCTTCCATGGATTGTCTTGATTCTTGATGAGAAGAGGATGTTCCAACACTTTGGATTTGGTTAGAGGGAAAATTAGCAGTTGGAGGCATATCTTCATCGAGTCTTCATTTGCATCACCTTGATTTTGAACGTCATCTTTGTGAACATAGATGTCATTGACTCGCACCATTTGAAGTTGAGTCAATGTCTTTGTCTAGCATGCGGTTTAAGTTGGTTGTTCTAGCTGCTTGCTCACCTTCAACATTCACTCCTTTATATTCAAGAATACGGGATACAAGAAGGGCATATGGAATTTTGAAAGTGTGATGACGTTTTGCTTTAAGCATGGTCATTGTGACAAGAACACCCCAATCTAAAGGTTCATTATTCATTATGGCATGAATAATTCGAAGATCAATGGATGAGCATTGGGCATGATTCGTAGCCGGGGACATAAGATCCATACGAGTAAATGTAGAAGCATGCGTTCTTCCTTCTTTAAAGGTCCAGCATGAAGGATACGTCCAATCTCCATTGAGGGATTACGTAGAAAAGAGCGATAAGCTAGAAACTGTCAAAGTCATCTAGCTCACCATAAATGTTAATAGCATCTTCTCTAATGGGGAAGTGAGCAACATTTTCCCAAATATCATCATCTAGAATTATGGTAACCCCTTTTACACGGGATGTAGCAATTTGATCCCTAAATTTGAATCTAGAATAGAATACCCTAACTAAGTCGGGATAGTATGTACCTTGCATTTGGATAAATGGGAGAACTCCTTGAATTTCAAGAAGATTAGGAAAATTGAAACCCCTACGAATGAATTGCTCACCAATAAGAAATTTGGGAGAAATAATAGCTTTTTCTTTCCGAGTAGGTTAGAAATTCTTGTTGGTCATCCGCATCGAGAGATCCATCCTTCTACGAGAATTAGGACGGGAATGAGAGGAAGGTGCGAGATCTTCTTTTTGTAGGAATCTTAGGGCGAGAGGATGAGGCCATTTGAAAGAGTAGATAAACTTGAAGAGATTTTGGAGACAAGTGAGGGAATAATGAAGCAAAGAGAGTATAGATTGCAAGAAAACTTGATTACAAGAGTTAGAAGTGAGTATAATTGAACTAGAGGCCTCTATTTATAGAGTAAACACTTCCAACGGTCATATAGAAGAGATTCCATGGCAAAATATCCGTTGGCAACGGCTAGGAGGCAAAGCTGGTCGCATTTAATCGATTATATTTCAAGATAATCGATTATTTCTATATCGAGACGACTTTAATCGATTATTTCCGGCAATTAATCGATTATCGGAGGAATTTAATCGATTATTTCACGAAATAATCGATTATTCCGAAGGAGAATACCTGTTTTGGACGTTGAGGGAAAATAATCGATTATTACTTCCGATGTCGATTATTCCGGAGGCTATATCAAGTTTTTGAGATTTATATGCATAATAACCTATGAACATGCTACACCACGAATTTTAACATAACAATTATCCAGAAACTAGTCAAATTAAGCAGATTTTAAGCTATTTCTAATATCCCTAAGTCTCTTCTAAGATCATAGAATCTATCCTTGGGTAGAGGCTTAGTAAATATATCTGCTAATTGGCGTTTAGTGTCTACATACTCTATTTTGCGGTTTCCTTTGCTTGATATGATCTCTTAAAAAGTGATGTCTAATCTCAATATGTTTAGTCCTAGAGTGCATTCTTTGGATTCTTAGTTAGATTAATTGCACTCGTATTATCACACATTAAGGGTATGTCATTTAAATATATACTATAATCCTCTAGCTGTTGTTTCATCCACGAAATTTGAGCACAACAACTACCAGTTGCAATATATTCGAGCTTCGGTGGTAGATAAAACTACACATGCTTGTTTCTTAGAATGCCATGATATTAAGGATGAACCTAACAAATGACATGTCCCACTAGTGCTTTTCCTATCAATTTTACATCCACCATAATCGGCATCGAGAATATCCTAATAAACTAATACAAGCATCGAGACGGATACCACAAGCCAAATCCGGTAGTTCCTTTTAAGTATTTTAAAACATGTTTCTACTGCAATTAGATGAGATTCTTTAGGACAAGCACGAAATCTAGCACACACACAGACAGAATGCATAATATCGGGTCTACTTGCGAGTTAAGTATAATAGTGATCCTATCATACCTCTATACATAGTTTGATTAACTTCCAAACCTGATTCATCCTTGTCTAGATAGCATGAAGTTCCCATGGGTGTGTTAGCTTCCTTTGAGGTGTCCATACCAAACTTTTTGAGAATCTCCTTGCGGTATTTAGTTTGAGAGATGAAAGTGCCACCTTTAAGTTGCTTGATTTGAAGTCCAAGGAAGAATGTTAATTCTCCCATCATAGACATTTCAAACTCTCCCTGCATAATCTTAGCAAATTCTACACATAACAAACTATCGGTTGATCCAATAATATCATCAACAAGTAGCACATCCTTGATCTCCAAAGTGTTTGCACCGCAGTTGCTTGATTGATTGCTAAAGGATGTGTGAAAACTTATATTCAATGTGTGTTTAAAACGTTCAAGCCAAAGCTGTTTTTATAGAAGATTTTCAAAGCTGCTTGGTTTAATTAATCTGTTAAAAGATTCTATTAATCTGTTAAAAGTGCAGTTTTAATCTGTTAAAACTTCTTTTAATCGATTAAAACGCGATGAAAATTTTTTTAAGTTGTTTTAATCGATTGAAACGAGATTTAATCGATTAAAAGAGTTCGATCGGTCATAACTAAATTCGATCGATCATAAGCGATTCCGATCGATCATAATTGCATTCGATCGATCATCCGACCCTTTAAGTGATTTTAATCGATTGAAACGTGTTTTAATCGATTGAAAAAAATTTCGATCGCTTATAATTTGATTCGATCGATCATCCGACCCTTTAAGTGATTTTAATCGATTGAAACATGTTTTTAATCGATTTAAAAGATTCGACAGCTCATAATAAAAATCTGATCGATCACAATGAGTTCTAAATGGTTTTAATCGATTAAAATTAAGTTGTATCGATTAAAATACTGTAAAAACATTTCTTTGAACACTCTAAGTGATTTTAATCGGTTCTTTCAAAACTATATCAGTTAAAAACATGTTTAAGAAAGCTTTTGTAAAAATACTTTGTTTTTAGTTGATTAAAACGATTTTAGAGGCATTTCGCAAAGATCTTTAAGTGAAGAACCTTTATGCAGTAGAAAAGATAAAATGATTTTACCTAAGCATTCTGTTTAAAACATACTAAATGATCCATTTTCTTTGAAGAGACAAACAATTCATTCAACTATAGGAACCCAAATATATTTTCCTTTAGGAACACCAAAATGTTTGATTTTACATCTATTTGAAGTATGACCATGTTTCATACGGTAAAAACATGCTTTAGATGTAACATTTGAAAATGATGCATTTCTAATTATAGATGCTCTAGTTCCTTTTTCTACCCATACTCTTTTCTTTTTAGTTTTACTCTTTTTCAAAGGAACTCTTTGATTTACATTATTTTGAGCAATTACCATTTCATGCTTCTTAAGATCATCAATTTCTTTTTCCGCTTTGTCTAGCAAATGGTTAAGAATATCTATGTCATATTCATGCTCTTTACAATTTGCACAAGCTAAGTCCTTATTCTCATCTAAGCATACAATTTTCGTATTAGCTACCTCCTTTTCTTCTAAACATGCAATTTTCAATTTTAAGGACTCATTTTCCTTTTCGGATCTTCTTAGATTTTTCTTTACAACTTTAAATTCGTTTTTCATATCCATAAATGCAGTAAATAACTCATTATAAGCATTTTGCAATTCATCATGGTCATTTTCTTCACTAGAGGATGAATCGGAATCACTAACCTCAAAATCCGAAGAAATTTTGTCATTTGCCATTAAGCAATTGTTTGCTTCTATTTCAGAGTCGCTTGATTCTGAATTTGAATCACTTGTCATCCCAAGCAATATATGCTTTCTTCTTGAATTGCTTTTTGCCCTTGTGTTCATCATTTTTCTTGTTTGGGCATTCGGTCTTTATATGCCACTGCTTCACCACAACCAAAGCATTTTATATTAACGGAAGAATTTTCTTTTACCTTTCCCTTACCTTTGAAAGGATGTCTTCCTTTTGCTTTCATCATCTTGGTGAACTTCTTTATAAAAAGACTCATCTCTTCTTCATCAATTTCGGAGTCTTCTTCTTCTTCTTTCTTATTTTTGCTTTTTGAAATCTCGGTCTTGAAAGCTAGGTTCTTCTTTTGATATTGACCCTCTTCCTCATTTAGTCTTCCAAGGTCAAGTTCATGCTCTCTAAGCTTTCCAAATAACGCCGCCATAGACATAGTGGCAAGATTTTGTGACTCCGAGATGGCCGTCACCTTAGGTTGCCATTTCCTATCCAAAGATTTCAAAATTTTAACATTTAATTCATCAACGTCAAATACTTTACCTAATCCGGTGAGATGATTCACAATATGAGTGAAACGCTTTTGAACGTCGAAAATCGTTTCGCCGGGTTGCATCCGGAACATCTCGTATTCTTGGATTAGGGAGTTTTTACGTGCTCTTTTGACGTCGTCAGTTCCTTCGTGGGTCACCCTTAGCATTTCCCACATTTCCTGTGCACTTTTACAAACTGAAATTCTATAAAACTCATCAAGGGTTAGAGCAGATGAAATAATGTTTCTAGCCCTAACATCAAATTGTGCTTTTCGACTTTCTTCTACAGTCCATCTAGAAAAAGGTTTAAGAACGTCAACACCGTTCTCAGTAGTTTTAGGAACAAATGGACCGTTTAAAATTGCGTCCCAAACGCCTCTATCAACAGACTCTAAAAATATTTGCATACGTACCTTCCAAAAAGGATAATTTTGACCCGCAAAAAGTGGGGGTCTGTTGATAGACGCACCTTCGGCAAAAGTTTGATTTTGTCCGACCATTTTCGAAAATTTGAATGACTATCAAAGCAAGCTCTGATACCACTTGTTAGAATCGCGCAGCGGAATGTTCGCATGGTCGGACAAAAACCAAGAGGGGGGGTGAATTGGTTTCTTAATAAAAATTAGGTTTTCAAAATTTTCCCCAAATTTTACCGATTAAAAACTGTGTAAATGTAAATAGAGAAGAGTAGAGAAGATTACACAGTAGGTTTATACTTGGTTCGGATCAAAAGACCCTACGTCCGAGTTGCTAATCACTCAAAAGAGGATTAACAGCTGTCACTAAGAACAAATTGTTACAAAACAAATTACAAATGAAAGAGATAAAGTAAAGACAACACCTCTCTTGAAATCCACAAGAGATGAAGAACAACTTTCCCCGAGAGACGGCACAGCACACAATCCACTAAGAACTCCACTTAGTGATTCTTATCGCTTCTAGCCCACACCAGGTTCCAAAAGCCCCCTTTCCTTGCAACAAACAGTTCTCCGGCACTCACATCACTTAACTTTTGTATGGAAAGAGTTGTTCTTTTTTTCGAGTGCCAAAGGAGAGTTTAAGTAGGGAAATTAGGGTTTAGGAATTGGGGATTTCGAAACTAGGGTTCTTGGTAATTGGGTTTTCGAAAATAGGGTTAATTTGAAATTTAAAATGAAAAAGCAGTCGAAATAATCGATTATTTGGAGTGATAATCGATTAAAACGAAGCCAAATACGTCGGAACCCAAACCTCTCTGGATTAATCGATTATTTGGTGAAATAATCGATTATCTGTACGGAACAGTACGAAATAATCGATTATTTTGCTGTTTAATCGATTAAAACAGTGACTTTGTATAGAAAGTGGTTTTCTCACTGTTTTAATCGATTATTTACCTATTTAATCGATTAAAGTCGAGCCTGAATGATAAATTTGAGCTTTTTGAAGCTTCTAAGTTACAGACTATGTACCGGCTATCTTAGATTCTATAATTACAGACTTAATCAAACTAAAACAGAGTTATTACAATACAGAAATCATCAATCTTCAATCTTCAATACTCTAAGTCTTTAAGCTCTTGGATCATCATCAAAATCAACATTCTTCATGATCATTATTTGCAACATCAAGTCCTTGAATGTTCAACAATTTTGACTTCATCAAATCAACAAGATCTTTGTTTAAGTGATTCAAGAAGATCTTCATCACTTTCATAGAGGGACGGAGATAATAAAGACCATGAGACTCACATCCTGTGCCAATCACCTGTTTCGAACTCCGGTCCTATAAACATACAGAATTGTTGGTAAAAGTAACAACACAATCAAGAGAACGAGTTAGACGACTGATGGACAACAGGTTAAAAGGAGACCCAGGGACATAAAGAACATTATCAATGGTTAAAGAAGGAAACAGTTTAACCGTTCCAACACCATGAGTTGATACTCTAGAGCCATCAGCCAATGTAACAGAAGGTAAATGATTAGGAGATGATAAAGAGAAGAACATAGATTTGTTACCAGTAATATGATCAGTGACTCCTGAATCAAAAACCCAAGGACCAGGAGAAAAGGATTGGGTCAGACCATCAAAATATGTATTTGTATGTGTGACAGATATAGTGAAACTAGAAGACTGTTGATCCTTATACCATTTGAGAAATTTGTTGAACATAGCAGGCATGTCGGATGCAACAGAAGGAGGATCCCCAGCAGATAAAGGTGGGGAAAGATTGGTCTGAACAACTGCAGCAAATCGAGGAGGACGACCATGTAATGCATAACACTTGTTCATCTTGTGACCTAGCTTGCTACAATGTTCACATTTAGGATGCCTTTTTTCCTGTTTGCGAGGGCGAGTCCGATCATCACGATGGGATATCAACAAAAAAGAACCATTAACAAAATTGAAAATAATAGAAGAAGTGGAAGAAATCATGAAGAATGGGAGAGCAAACCTTAAAACAATCCAAAGTAATCCAATCAACCCACGGAGTACAAATCCAAAATGAGAATACTAAAAATAAGTTCGCCAAGACTAAACGGCGCAGGAGACAATGGGAAGACCAACTCCGATAGTGGTGATCTGAACGACATTGTGGTCACCTGACTGAGACAAGCAAAATCATATGTGGTGACCGGTCAAAAAATGAAACTCCGGTGAATTCTCCGGCAGCGGCGGATTCGGTGACTACTTCAACGGCAGCGATGACAGCAACGTGAACTAGTACACTAGGTAAGTTCCTAGGAAAGAGAGATGGTCACTAATAGACACACTTAAATACCAAGTCTTTCCTTGCCAGAACTTTCCTAGACATGCACTTTGACACTACCAAATAAAATTCAGTAACAAAGATAATTATTTTCTGGTGTGGAAAATCAGTTTACCAGCAGCGGTGGGGTGGCTCTAGCAGTGGACAAAAGGTGAAAAAAAATCTTCAAGATAACCTTAAGCTCTAGATACCATGTTGAATATAAAGGAAATAGGGTTTGAAATTAATCTTCCTTGTGTATAAATCACACATAGGGTAATCTATTTATAATAGAGAGGTATAACTAAAAGAGTAATCGAAAGTAAACAGAAGATATTGTTTGATATTGTGGTTAACAATATCTAACAATATTTTAACAATATCAAACTATATCTAAATAATATCTAAACAATATCTAACACAAGAAACAATATGCATGAAAATAAAATACGGTCCACACTAAAAAATCTTAAGTCTCCTCCATTCCCCCTCTCTCTTTGTGTGGTTAAACCAATGTTTTTAAAATCGGACCTGCCATTCAATCAGTGAAGACATAGATTAAAGGTTTAGTCGAGGTCTAACTACATTAAATAAAATGTTTTTATAATATAATAAATATATAATAAGTTTATTAGTAACAATAACTTTTTTTACAAATGATGGTTTTTTCGGAATTAGAATCTGGCTGTTTGGAAGTAACAAATTAGTTTCTAGACCAATTCCCAATTGGACTGATCGAACCAACCTTTTTAGTTTGATTTTCAAAACAGTGGTTTAAACATGTTATTCCGCTAGTTGCCACATGGACAAGTTTTTACAACTCAAACCCGTTCCCCTTCACCTGCCCTCCCCATTGCGCACTTGTGTACAATCCCTTCCCCTCTTCCATTTATCTACATGGTACAACATAGATATTGAGAGTGCCTATAATATGAGAATAATGACCAAATGATGACTTAAGTTAAAAAATAAGACATTCTTGAATCTTCCAAATCTATTATTCTCTTTGTCATTGCCAATTGGTTGTCCTTGTTGTTTCTATTTTGCTATGACTTTTGCTGTTTTGTTATTTACTAATATTTTATCTTTATCATGAATGATTTATATGGCACCTTGGATCCATATAATATACCCTTGTATCCAAGTGAAATCTGTCATCCGTTATTGTCTTTGGGAACAATTTTCACTTGTTGATCTATCTGAATGGCTCTCATATGAAAAATTAAAATGAGTTTTCTCACGAGTTCAATCCATAGAATTTGTTTACCCATTGCACCCCGCTAGGGAGTGTTGCAATGCAGTCATTATGTCTTGCCTTCTCAACTAATCCATTTTTCAAAGTGTTGTATATTCTGATAAAGTTGTCGATGTTTAGAACAATTTGAATAAGAGATTTTCTCAAGGGGATTTACTTCGCATTGCTGAGCTTAAAGTAGAGGTTTACAACCTCAATAGGGCTCTAACAATGTCAATGACTACTTTACCAAACTAAACTTAAATCGATATGGGAGGAACTTGACAATTATTGCCCCTTATCCCTCTGTATGATGTGGCATAAAGCTATCATTAACAAGACCCCGTCATTCGCTTCCTCAAAGGGCTTAATGAACATTTTTCAAGAGTTTTTTCTCAAGTTCTACTTATGGACCCTTTGCCAACCATCAACAAATATTGTCCATGGTTATCCAACATGAAAGACAACAAGTTGTAAATGTCATTACATTGGACGGGCCAAATAACTTAACCAATATTGAAGAAAAACGCTTCTTGTCTTTTTTTTTTTTTTTTTTTTTTTTCTATAGAAAGATTTGAGGCCATTAGAATAGAGAAACTCCTCGAATGATGTGGGAAAGAGCAATAAGCTTTGCTCCTATTGCGACAGCAATAGACACATCGTCAATGCAATGCTATGAGAAGTATGGGCATCCACATGGGCATCCACGATACCTTGGATGTAATAATACATAATAAAAACTATTAAAAATAAATAATTCTGTAATTAGCTGGAAGTTAGAAGATATATAAATAGACTTATTGTACACTTTGAAAGAAGAAAATGAAATACAATTAGTTGAGTTTCCTTCTTATTCTATATGAATTGTGAGTGAGTTCCCTCTATACTCTATATGAGTTGTGAGTGAGTAAAGAGTTTAAACTCTGACATTGGTATCAACAAGCTAGTTATGTTTGGGACAATGGTGACAGTTAAAGAACTTGAAGTGTGTATGGAATCCTTTGAGAAATCGGTCATCGAGGCTCAAGAATCAACGAAAGAAACACTGGATTCTTTCTAGAAATCTATCGATACCATCGTATCTTCGATTGCGACATTGAATGGTGGGCAAAAGATCATAATTCAAGATGACGAGGAAGGTGCTTCTTCAAAATCTGTGATTGAAAGAGCACAAATCCAATTTCCTTCGTTTGATGGTACAAATTTCCGTGAATGGCGAGCAAAGGTAATGGCGAGCAAAGGTAGAACAATTTTTTGAGTTGGAATCCACACCAGTACATCAATGTGGCAGATTGCTTTTATTATCAATGGATGGGAAAGCTTTTTCGGGGCAATGCCATTACATGCAACAAACGTCTTTCAAGAACAAATCTTGGGAACAAATTCTTCAAGATGTGGCATACCGATTTGATGATAGTTCTTTTGTTGATCCAGTAGCTGATATTTCAAGATTGAAACAAGAAGGTGAATTGATCGAATATCTGGAAGCATTTGATTCCTTATTGGCCCAGGTATCTGTTTCTGAATCCTTAGCTCTTAGTTTTTTTCTATCTGGATTGAAAATGGAATTGGAGAAATTTGTAAGGGTTCATAGGCCTCAATCTCTTCAAGAGGCTGTGCATATGGCAAGATTGCAAGAATACATATTGAAGGAAAGAGAGAGCCAGAGCCAACAAAGGAGATTAGGGTCCCTAGAGACACAATCAAGATTAACCAGATCATGGATAACTCCAGCAAATTCTCAAAAAAGTCATTCCATCACTATTCTTAAGCAGAATATCTCTCAAGATTCCAACATATTCCTACAACAAACAATTCTAGGAATGCATCAAGAAAGGAAATCAGTGAAAGGATAGCAAAAGGATTGTGTTGATTTTGTAGTGAAAAATGGGACAAGAATCATAGGTCCAAATGTAAGGTTTGGGGTAAGCTTAATGCCATTTTTTGTGCTCAAGAGGAATTAGGTGATGATGAAGATATTGATCTATGTGGTGATGAAGAACAAGAGTTGATCAATAGTAGCTTAGCATTGGTTCAAGATCACGATGTGCATATTTCACTTAATGCCCTACAAGGAGTAGTGGGAGGAAGTACTTTACAGTTAAGAGGATTAATCAAGAAACAGATGGTGCCTTTTCTATAATTTTATTGTGGAGAAATGGGTCAAACTTCTTGGTTTAAAAACACAGTTCATCAAAGATTTTCCTGTGATGGTAGCATCGGATAAGAAGATTTTAATCACTAGGAAATGTGAAGCAGTAAATTGGAAATTTAATGACCATAACATTACAGCAGATTTTCTGGTTTTGCCAAGCAACACTTTTGGGGTGATTTTAGGCATGCAATGGTTCAAGACATTGGGAGAAATTCACTGGAATTGCAATAATCTTACCATGAAATTTATTCATCAAGATCAAGTTGTGACTCTTCAAGGAGAACAATCCTGTATGGAATTATGAGAGTGGATTGGAAAATTGAGATTGTTACAAGGCACATGTTGGGCGCTTGTTATACAAGATTCAATTTTATTAGTTGTGATTGATAAGGCTGATCAAGAAGAATTAACAGAAGACCAATCTGAACAATCACAGGTCATCTTGGACAACTTTCAAAATTGGTTTGTCGAACCAACCCAGCTTCCACCCACTAGGAAGTGTGATCACAAAATTCAATTGACAACTAACACTCCTGTATTTTCAAACCCCTATAGATATTCTCATGTGCAGAAAGAGAAAATTGAGAAACAAGTACAATAGTTACTTTCAACTGGTTTTATGAAAGCAATAGTTCTTATGCATCTCCACTAGTGTTGGTAAAAAAGAAGGATGGCTCTTGGAGATGTTGTACTGACTTTAGGAAGTTAAATGCTATCACCATCAAGAACAAATTTCCTATGCCACTTGTTGAAGATCTTCTAGATGAGTTAAATGGAACTTGTTATTTCTCAAAGTTGGATCTCAAAAGTGGATATCATCAAATTAGAATGGCTGAAGAAGATATTTGCAAGACTGCCTTCAGAACACATAATGGGCATTATGAATGGGTTGTACTTCCTTTTGGTTTGTGCAATGCTCCAGCAATCTTTCAGTCCCTCATGAATAATATATTCAGGAAGTACTTACGGAAGTTTATATTGGTGTTTTTTGATGATATATTAGTTTATACAAGGACTTGGCCTGATCATTTAGAGTGTTTAACAATTATATTGCAGATTTTGGATGAGAATAATTTGGCCGTGAATTTTAAGAAATGTAGCTTTGGGAGGAAGACAATTGAATACTTGGGACATGTGATAATGGAGTTCAACTGGACCAAGAAAAAGTCTCTACAATTCAATAATGGCCTACCCCAACTAATGTCAAGGAACTCAGAGGGTTTTTAGGTCTTTCTGGATATTATAGAAGATTTATCTTGAATTATGAAAAAATTGCAGCACCTTTAACAATGTTGTTGAAGAAAGACTCGAAATTCAATTGGACTCAGCGTACTGAAACAACATTTCAACAAC
The DNA here is from genome assembly GCA_963425845.1 of Sphenostylis stenocarpa. Lineage (NCBI taxonomy): Eukaryota > Viridiplantae > Streptophyta > Magnoliopsida > Fabales > Fabaceae > Sphenostylis > Sphenostylis stenocarpa. The sequence continues at coordinate 68,289,058 of OY731403.1, read as the reverse complement.
TCAAGAAGTCATTAGTTTCTAAACCAGTCTTGAGGTTACCTGACTTTAAAAAAAACGTTTACAATTGAGACAAATGCATCTGGGGGAGGTATTGGTGCAGTTCTCCTTCAAGAGGGTCATTCGATTGTATATATAAGTAAGGCTATGGGACCAAAGTACAAGTTGTTATCAGCTTATAAAAAGGAATTTTATGCAGTGCTATTTGCAATAAAAAAATGGCAACACTATTTGTGGGGAAAACATTTCATTATTAAAACTGATCAGAAAGTGCTACAACAATTATTGTTATAGCCACCTACAACTTTGATGCAAAATTGGGGATTACAGAAGTTAATGGGTCTTGATTTCAGTATTGAATACAAAAAGGGAAAAGACAATCAAGTAGCTGATGCATTGTCTAGAGTGGAGATTCAAGGAAGTCTAGCTGCTATATTGCACTTATCTACGGAGTTAATGACAGAAGTTATTCACTCTTGAAAATCTGATACAAAATTACAAAAGCTAGTTGATAAATTGAGGTTAGTTCAACATCCTTTAAAGCACTATACTTTTGAAAATGACATATTGAGAAGAAACGAGAATTCTCAGTTTCTTTCATAATTCAACAATAGGAGGTCATTCAGGTTCTGATTTAACATATAAAAGAATTAAGGAGCATTTTTACTGGAAGGGTTTACAATGAGAAGTTAAGAATTGGATTAAGGAGTGTGAGACATGTCAATGGTTCAAGCAAATAAATCAATTACCAACAGGGCTTTTACAACCATTACCTATTCCTCATAGGTCATGGAAGTCAATTTCTATGGATTTTATTACAGGATTGCCTAAGTCTAATGGGATGAGTATTATATTAGTAGTCATTGGTAGGCTAACTAAATATGCTCATTTCATGCCTTTAGGTGATCCTTTTACAGCATCTAAAGTTGCCAATTTATTCATGAATAATGTGGTGAGGTATCATGGGTGGCCAGAGGAAATAATTTTTGATAGGGATCCAGTATTTATGAGTAATTTCTGGGCTGCATTGATGAAAGCACATGGGGTGCAGCTGCTGAAGTCCACAGCTTTCCATACACAAACTGATGGACAGACTGAAAATCTCAATAAAACTTTGGAAGCTTACTTAAGGTGTGCTACTGGTGACATGCCTAAACAATGGATCAACCACTTAGCAATGGCAGAATTTTGGTACAATACTAAGTTTCATACTGCAACTCAGATGACACCCTTTGAGGCACTATATGGTTATAAACCTATATTACCTAATTTAGTGAACAATAGTGAGCATGTGGTGGAAGTTGTTAACTACGTGGTGAAGACCAGAGAACAAATTGGCAAATTATTACAAGAGAATCTCAGTAAGACACAGGAGAGAATGAAGTTGTATGCAGATAAAGGGAGACTTGATAGAGAATTTAATTGTGGAGACATGGTTTATTTGAAAATACAACCATACAAGCAACATTCGTCGACAAACTCATATTTTCACAAGTTATCAACTAGATATTATGGGCCTTACAAGGTGATCGAAAGAATTGGGAAGTTGGCATATAAATTGGAACTTCCACCTGACTCTAAGATTCACAATGTCTTCCATGTGTCACTGTTAAAGAGACATCAGGGCAATCACACAGTTACTGTTCAGCTATCGCAGTTTAATGAAGATGGAGATTTGCAACCTAAACTAATGGCTATATTGGATAGAAGAATGAAATAGAAGCACAATCAAGCTATTACTGAAGTACTTGTGCAATGGGAGGAAACAAATCCTGAAGATGCAACTTGGAGGGAGTTACATGATTTACAAGCGCAGTTCCCAGATTTTGAGTGGAGAGTGTGTGAAAGGACTGGAGAGTGTGTGAAAGGACTTGAGGTGAAGTCCTTGTTTAAAGGGGGGGGGGAATTGTAATAATACATAATAGAAGCTATTAAAAATAAATAATTCTGTAATTAGCTGGAAGTTAGAAGATATATAAATAGACCTATTGTACACTTTGAAAGAAGAAAATGAAATACAATCAGTTGAGTTTCCCTCTATATTCTATATGAATTGTGAGTGAATTCCCTCTATACTCTATATGAGTTGTGAGTGAGTAAAGAGTTTAAACTTTGACATTGGACGACCTTGATATAATACTTGCACAACTAGGATTGTGAACTACGCACAAGAAGAAGACAATAAGAGCATTAATGAAGTCACACATGGGCCCAATCTCAATATAACTCCAACCTAAAATCAATGACTCATGGCATTACTACAACAATCGAGTGGACCTAGTGGTATCTCTGTACTTTTTAATCATTTTCAAATGTCTATAATAAAGCCCATTGACATTAAAAAGCCTAATGGGAATTTGGTCACCTCACATTTTTTTTAGCACTTTTTATTTTTCACCAAATTTTGTTATTCATCGTGTCTTTATTTTCCACAATTTAATTTTAAATTTCATTTCTATTTCAAAATTAATTTGTAACTTCTCTTACACAATAACCTTCTTTCATATCTTTTATAAATTCTAGGAAATAAATTCATTGAAGATGATTGATTTTGATAAGCTACAAAAAGGTGTATACTACTTGTAAGTCAACAAGAACAAGTCAAATTCATCACCCAAATCTTCCCTTGTGAACAACCTCATCAACACTTCAATTATTTGGCATCTTATACTAGGTCACTTGTCTCGAAACAAGTTGAACGTTTTACATCAATAATTTTCTTTTATTTCCAAGTCTATAAATGAAAATAGTGATGTTTGCCATTTGGCCAAACAAAAAAAAAATATTTTACTCACCTAGTATTAGTAGAACATCCAAAATATTTGAGTTTACACTTGGATATTTGAGGTCCTTTTTCAACATATTTCATACATGGTCACAAATATTTTTTAACTTTTCTTGATGATTATAGTCTCTGTACCTAGCTTGTTTTGTTAAGATCGAAAGGGGAAGTTAGTTCACATGTACAAAATATCGCTCACTGGGTAGAAAATGAATTTGAAACCAAAGTCAAATATGTAAGGTCTCATAATGGACATGAATTTTTTATGATGGATTTCTTTGCATCAAAAGGAATTTTGCAATAAACAAGTTGTGTTGCCACACCTCAATAATATCTAAGAGTGGAAAAAAATATCAACACATTCACAATGTGACAAGAACCCTCATGTTTCGACCTCAAATATCAAATCATTTTTGGTTATATGCCATCAAACATGTTGCTTCTTTGATTAATTGGGTGCCGTCCCTATTAATAAATTGGCACAAAATGTCTTTTGAACTTTTGCATTATCAAACACCTGATTTTCATGCACTTCAACGTTTTGGTTGCTTAGCATATGCTTCCATACACTCTACTAATTGTCACAAATTTGACCCTCATTCTAGATGAGGAACGTTCTTAGTTTTTCAAAAGGGCACTAAGGGATACATCATTTTAGAATCAGACACTAAAGAAATTTTTGTTTACAAATGTGATTCTAAATGAAGAAGTGTTATCCTTCCTTAATACACCACCTCCTCAAGACAATCTATTTTCTATCATTGGCCCAAATCATATATCTACTAAGGGCCATATTCATGTCCAAACATTATCCTTTCAACTTGAGCTCAACTAGCAATCATTCACACATCAAGCTGAAGTATTTGTGTGAGCCAAAGTCATTCTTCCTTTACATCACACACATCGCCTCTTAGTTCTTCACCACCACCTCCACCTTTGTTATGCTACTCCACAAGGCCACACAAATCTCTCGTCACTCTTGCTGACTTTCACTACAACTTCCTTAACTAATCATCTTCAAAGTGTTTGTGTCCGCTTCACATTATTCTCATTTTTAACTTTTTGAATCACATCAACACTATGTCATGGCCTTGTGATCTAAATCTGAGCCTTCAAGGTATCATGAAGTGATTCAACCCCAACGTTGGCTTGTGATTCTCATTTTTGTTCATGAAATCAAATATTCTAAGTTTTTTAAGATATTGTAATACAGAGTATAAATCTAGGCCGAATCTCTCAAGGACAAATTGATTGGATTCATTTTTTAATATTATTTTCGTATAAGTTAATTTGAGGTTTTAAGGATTTGGAAATGTAAAAAACTCAAATTGGAAAATGTATTAGGAATCAAAAACCGAAATCAAGAAGATGAAAATAGATCAATCGACAAATTTAAGAACCACACCATAATTTTATCATAGTTTTCTAAAGATTTAGATTTAAGTTTGAACAATTAACCGATTTAATTAATCAACTAAATCAATTATATGTGTTGAATATAGGGTTAATTTCCCTTATGTATTTACCACACATAGGGCAGTGTATTTATAATAAAGAAAGGTACTCCTCAAAAGAGTAACAGAATACAAATAGGGTAAATAAAAAGATATTATTTGATATTGTGATTAACAATATCTAACAATATCTCAACAATATCAAACAATATCAACTAATATCTAATCATATCTAACACTCCCCCTCAAGCTGGAGCATACAAATCGTATGTGCCTAGCTTGGTACAAAGATAATCCATCCTAGGTCCCCAGTAAAGACTTAGTGAAAATATCTGCTAATTGATCACATGAGTTAACGAACTCGGCCTTGATGTCTCCGGACATAATCTTTTCCCGAATAAAATGGCGAATCAATCTCAATGTGTTTAGTTCTCTCATGAAAGACAGGATTAGAGCTTATATGGAGAGCAGCTCGATTGTCACATACAAGTGTCATTTGAGTGACATCTCCAAATTGTAGCTCTTTAAGCAATTGCTTGAGCCAAATAAGTTCACAGTGTAGCCGAGGCCATAGCTCTATACTCGCTTCTGCACCGGATCTTGCCACAACACTTTGTTTCTTACTTTTCCATGAGATCAAGTTACCACCAATGGAAACACAATACCCGGATGTAGATCTTCTATCGGAGGGAGATCCCGCCCAATCGACATCCGAATAGCGAGACAACTCTTGTATGATTATGGGAGTCATACACCAAACCTTTTCCAGGAGACTTTTTGATGTACTTCAATATACGGATGACTCGCATTCCAATGATCTTGACAAGGAGAATTGAGGAATTGACTCACCATACCGATCGCAAAGGAAATGTCGTGGCGAGTAACTCGTAAGATAATTTAATTTTCCAACTAATCTTCTATACTTGTTCAGGATCCGACATTGGCTCCCCCGATTTGGCAAGAGTTTGGTATTAGGATCCATGGGTGTGTCAACAGGCTTTGAATTCATCAACCCAGTTTCCTCCAAAATATCCAATGCATACTTTCTTTGAGATATAACAATGCCATCGGTAGATTGTGCTACCTCAATACCCAAGAAATATCCGAGTTTGCCAAGATCTTTGGTTTGAAAATGGTGGCAAAGGTGTTGTTTCATCCGAGAGATGCCATGATGGTCACTACCTGTAAGAACAATGTCATCGACATACACTATCAAATAGATACATCCAAGCATTCGAGTGACTGGTAAAAGACCGAGTGGTCTCGCCTCACTTCTAGTCATGCCAAATTGTTGAACAACGTCGCTAAATTTTCCAAACCAGGCCCTAGGAGACTGTTTTAGGCCATATAAAGATTTGCGAAGACGACATACCAATCCGGAAGACTCCCCCGAGCAACAAATCCGGAGGTTGCTCCATATAAATCTCTTCTTGCAAATCGCCATTCAAGAAAGCATTTTTGACATCCAGTTGATAAAGAGGCTATTGTTGAATAGCGACCATGGCAATGAATAAACGAACGAAGCCATCTTTGCCACTCGGAGAGAAAGTATCACCATAATCCAACCCAAAAATTTGGGTATAGCCTTTGGCTACAAGGCGAGCTTTGAGGCGATCAATAGTACCATCAGGACCAACCTTGATAGCGAAGACCCACCCGCAACCAACAACAGATTTTTCGAGATGGTAATGGGACAAGCGTCCAGTGTTCCACTAGTCCGAAGAGCACCGAGTTCATCTAGCATGGCCCGACGCCAACCAGGGTGGGCTAAGGCTTCGGAGACAGATTTAGGAATAGACACGTAAGAAATAGACGAGAGACAGGTATAAAATGGTGAAGAAATTCGATGATAACTTAAAGCGGTATAATGTGGAGAAGGATTACGAGTAGAACGCGTACCTTTACGAAGGGCAATAGGAAGGTCGGACTCGTGGACTGAACCGGAGGAGGCGAGTATTTGGCACCGGGAGTGAGTCATGTGGCGTCTGTTGTGGGCGAGGTCTGCGACTATAAACTCGAAGGGGTGGTGGAGGAGGAGGGGCTAATGGTGGATGGTCCTCAACATAAGGATCAATGAGAACAGGAATGGGAACCGTAGCGAGATGGAGACTCAGCAGGTAGGGAAGGGTCCTTAAAGTAAAAGGAACACTCATTGAAGGTGACATCAGCAAACACAAAATAGCGATTAAGAGAAGGAGAAAAACACTTATATCCTTTTTGGGATCGAGTAAATCCTAAGAAAACACATTTGTGTGATCGAGGAGATAACTTATCATGACCAGGATCAAAATTGTGGACAAAACAGGTAGACCCAAAAACCTTCAGAGGTAAAGGATGGAGAGTGTCATGAGGAAATAAAATAGAATGGGGAATTTTGTTATCTAAAACCGAAGAGGGCATACGATTAATAAGATAACAGGCAGTAAGAACAGCATCACCCCAAAAATGTTGAGGAACCTCACCATGTATTAAAAGAGTACGGGTTGTTTCAATAAGGTGTCTATTCTTGCGCTCAGCCACCCCATTTTGTTGAGGGGTATAAGCACAGGAAGTTTGATGAAGAATGCCATGAGAAGCCATAAATTGTTTAAACGAGTTTGAAAGATATTCACGGCCATTATCACTTCGAAAAGTTTGAATAGAGACACCAAATTGATTTTTAATTTCATGATAAAAGTTTTGGAATATAGAAAACAACTCGTAACGATTTTTCATTAAAAATAACCAAGTACAACGAGAGAAATCATCAATAAAAGTAACAAAATATTGAAAACCTAAATTAGACTTAACACGACCGGGTCCCCAAATGTCGAGTAAACTAAGGCAAAGGGGGATGAGGCACGCTGGGAAACACTACGAGAAAAGGAAGTACGACTATGTTTGCCTAACCGACAGGACTCACACACCAAATTGGACAACTGGGATAAGCTGGGAACAAGTTGCCGTAATTTGCGCAGACCGGGGTGACCAAGCCGAGCATGAAGGAGAGAAGGAGACTCCATAACCGTGCCAACATGTGGAGAAGGTTGAAGATAATAAAGTCCATGTGACTCACATCCGGTGCCAATCACTCTTTGCGAGCTCCGGTCCCGTAGGGAAACGAAGTTTTGGTAAAAGAGATAACACAATCAAGAGATCGAGTTAGACGGCTAATGGATAATAAGTTAAAGGGGGACCCGGGTACATACAAAACATTATCAATGGACAACGAGGGAAAAAGAGTAACTGTTCCAATACCATGAGCTAAAGTTGTAGACCCATTAGCCATTGTAACAGAGGGTAAATTATGAGAAGAAGTGAAAGAGGAAAATAAGGATTTGTTACCAAGTGATGTGATCGGTGGCGCTCGAGTCAAGAACCCAAGGGCCAATAGAAGAAGAGTGAGTCGGACCAACAAAAGATGTACTGTGTGGGCAACGAAGTAGTGGAACCTGGAGGGCTTTCGATCCTCATACCATTGAAGAAAATCATTGAAGATAGCAGATTTGTCCGAAGGTACAGACGAAGGAGGATCCACAGCAGAGGATTGTGCGGAAGAATCGGTCCCGAGCAACTGCAGCGAGATCGGCGAGGATAACCATGTAAAGCATAACATTTGTCAATTTTGTGGCCTAGTTTGCCACAATGGTCACACTTGACACGCCCTTTGCCTGGCTTGTGAGAGCGATTACGATCATCACGGTGAGAGGCCAAGGCGAGATGAATCATTAGAAACTACAGGGGGAATATTGAGAGGTTTACATGGCACCCGCAAAAGGGAGGAACTGGTAGCGGTAAAGCCGGGTGTAACAGGGGAACCCAAAATCCGGTCACGAACGAGGGCATATTTATCGAGCAAGTCCGTGTAACATCAAAACCATGAAAAACTTTGATCGTTGCTCTAATTCTTGGGCGGGAGTCGAGGCAGGGGGTAATAACTCATTAAATTCATGGAGAAGAGCATGGATCTTACCCACATAATCCGCCACAGGATCCTTATCTCGAGGAGAAATAACATCAAGAAGATTGTAACAAACACCATAAAGACGTTGAGTGTCATTGGTGTATAATAATTTGGCTTGTTCCCAAACGTCATAACATGTGCCATACGATCGAAAAATTTGTTTTAAAGAAGATTGGATGGTATTCTTGAGAACCATACATATATGAGCATCAACTTTCTTCCAACGGACACGATCATTGGAAGGAACATCATCTACCTTGGTAGTAAGATGATCAACATACCCCCGACTCTCAAGCCAAAGTCTAATATCGGATGCCCAAGTTGCATAATTCGTACCATCTAATTTATCAATGGGTAAATTCACATTGACATAATTAGTAAAAACAGTTGCTCGGACCCACCGGAGTCGACGGAGGTAACTTCGGACTGGAAGTGGCAGCGGAAGATGCCATGGAGGAAGAGAGAGAAAAACCCTAAAACACCAAAGAGGTCCGATTGGAGCAGCGAGGACAGATCCGGAGAGAGGAGAAGGAGGCGACGCCGGCGCAAAGATCGGCGGCCCGAACGGCGGCGAGACGCGCCGCCACGCGCGGCGGAACGGGAGAAGGTGGCGCGGCTTCGGGAGGTGCGTGAGGGAGCGTGGTCTGCTCCGATGACCGTGAAACTTCCACGGTGGAGGTCGCACGGAGGAGGCGAGCAAAACCCCGTGCTCGGCGGTCCGAACCGCTACTCTGGCGACGCAGCAGGCGGCGGCGGACGGCGGTGGCGACGGCGGCAGCGATGGAGGCGGCGACAACTGCGAGTTCGAGTGGCGAGCCGAAAAAAATCCCAAGAGACCTTAAGCTCGATACCATGTTGAATATAGGGTTAATTTCCCTTATGTATTTACCACACATAGGGCAGTGTATTTATAATAAAGAAAGGTACTCCACAAAAGAGTAACGAGAATACAAATAGGGTAAATAAAAAGATATTATTTGATATTGTGATTAACAATATCTAACAATATCTCAACAATATCAAACAATATCAACTAATATCTAATCATATCTAACAATATGAATTAAATCAGTATCTTTCAATCTAATTCGTATTTAATCATCAAATTAAGAATCAATTGATACTTAATTTGATTCTAAAATAAAAAACGCAATTTGCAATTACATAGAGCAAATCTAAGATTAGAGAAGAAAAGAACGAACTCAGAACGATAAATGATTGATGGAAAACTCAATTCGTCTTATTTGATCTTGATTTTGGGAATTGATTATCAAGATTTAGTTCTTCATAGATGAAGAACACCAAAACAAATTTTGGAGAAGAATACATGAGAAGAGGAAAAGTAAAAAATAGAACTGAGAGTTAAGAGTGCAAAAAAAAGATGAAGTGGAGACAATTTCTCGAATTGAAAATTTAGTAAAATGATTTTTATATGTATTTGTTTAAAGCACACCTAGACTATTTAGTTATGAAATCTAATGCAAGCATGAACTTAAATGTGGACTCTTATTAGGTTCATAAGTCCAATTATAAAAGTTTAAACTAATACAAAGAAAATCTAATTCACATGAGTTTCTTTATAAAATTTCAGTAAATCTGCTTTAAATTCTCAAAAATATAGAAAATAGTAGAGACCTCTAAATCCAACAAATCATATGTCAAATTCAAAGTCTTAGAAATATAGAATAAAATGCATCTGAAGTCAGCAAAAAATAATATCTACAAAAAAAATTATGACCAAAACATTGAGCAAATGTCAGATAAGATGAACATACAAAATTAAAGTAAATATGTACATTGAATCCAATTAATTACTATTGAAAGAAAATGAGTTAAAAACTGAAAATAAAACATATGGAAAGTGCGTTCATTATACAATAAAACTATAAATGTGCGTACAAAATATGGGTTATCAGTGTGATGCCATGCATCTGTGATGAAAGCTTTGGAATTAAACGAGACTTGGGTAGTTGCGAAGACTCCCCTCAATGTCTGACCAATTGGGTGTAATTGGATTTTTAAAATCAAACAGTACCTTGACAGAAGCATGGAATATTACCAAACTCACTTAGTCACCAATGGATTTGCACAAATAGAGGGCATTGAGTACTTTATCCCTTTCCCTCCCATGGTGATGATGATCACCATTCAGGTTGTTCTTGCTTTAGACTCCATCAACCATTGGCATCTTCATCAACTTGATGTAAGCAATGTATTCTTACAAGAAGATCTTTCAGATGATGTTTATGTGACTATTCATTTGGCCTTGGTCATTCCCCATCTTCTTATTGTTGCAAATTGCTCAAGTCATTATATGGATTGAAATAGGCAAGTTGAACATGGTATGAGAAGTTATCAATCTTGTTGATATCATGTGACTATCAGCAAACTCATGTAGATCATAGTCTATTTATGAAGAGCAAAGGGTCTATGTTTACTATCCTTCTAGTTGACGTGGATGATATTGTAATCACAAACAATTGTGTACAAGAAATAACTCAGCTTAAACAAACCCTTCATTCCCACTTTCATGTTAAAGACCTTGACACCTTGAAATACTTTTGATATTAGAAGTTGCACATGCTCCCATAGACATCTCTCTTTGTTAGTGTAAAAATTGTTTGGACTTACTAACTCTGGTTTACTTGCATCGAAGCCATTATCAACACCCATGGGCAATTCGCTCCATCTTAGTCAAGGTTCTGGTAATGCTCTTCTTGACCAACGCTCATCCAAACATCACATTTCCTACTCAACAACTTAATCAATTTATGTCCAAGTCTACTCAAGATCATTATTGTGCTACTACTAAAGTGTTAATATATCTCAAAGCTAGTCCAAGGAAAGGCATATTTTCCATTTGAGACTCTGCCATCCATTACAAGGGTTTAATGATATTGATTTGGCGGCTTGTATTGATTCTCACCGATCAATAATAGGCTATTGTTTTTTTTCATTGGAAAATCCTTAGGAAAACGAAGAAGCAAGAAACGTTTGCTGGTCCTCCTTAAAAGCTGAATACCGAGCCCTTATAACCATCGTTTGTGAGCTTCAATAGCTGAGCTACCTCTTGAGGGATGTTCACATTTCTTGTCATTGACCTCTTGTCCTTTATTGTGACAATCAAAATAGTATTCATATTGCAGCCAATTCTGTCTTTCATGAACGTACAAAGTACCTGGATATTGATTGTCACATTGTTTGCAAGTATAATCTCTCAAGCTTGAGTTAATCAACATATTTTCATCTCCAACGTGTGGGACTATCAGAGATTAATAACCCAGTGGTATAAGCCCAAGAATGATAATGACCCAAGCCTAGGAATGAGACATTCTTGAATCTTAATAATAACCCAGTGGTACAAGCCCAAGAATGATAATAACCCAAGCCTAGGAGTGAGACATTCTTGAATCTTCCAAATCTATTATTCTCTGTTAGTGCCAGCTGATTGTTCTTGTCATATCTATTTTGCTACTACTTTTGCTGTTTTGTATCTTTTGTTATGTACATAGAGATTTTTATGTTTATCATGAATGATTTGTATAGGAACCTTGGATCCATATATATCCCTCTGTATTTTGACAGGCGATATGCAGACAATAAAATAACAGTTTTTCCTCTGCACCTTGTCTAAGTTTCTTGGCCCTAAATATCTATAAATTTGTGACATGTTGTATTTTGATTTGACTTAAATGGAATATTGAATTATTAATGGATTGATGAACTATTACTGAACTAGTTATTATATTTTCAAAGGTAGGAGCTGGTCTTCCTGTAATAGCATGCCTGAATCGCATAATGTCTTCTGGTGATCCCGTTCATCAAATTATTGGGAGTTTGAGTGGTATATATCTTTCATGATCAATTACATATTATTTTTAGGTTTTCCAACATGTATTATTAATAAGAAATTAGTTTTCTTGATATTGTATTTATGCTATTTGCTCTTATTAGGGACATTGGGGTATGTAATGAGTGAGGTTGAAGAAGGAAAGCCACTGAGCCAAGTTGTTAAAGATGCTAAAAGTCTGGGGTATACTGAACCAGGTTAGTTCTTCTACTTTTGAAATTGAAACTGGTTAATCAATATAATCTATTACTAGCTTTGACTTTGACTAGTAATACTACACTAGTGTTGGGCCAAATTATTAGTATAAATTGGACCATTGGTTAGTCACAGCATCAACACACCATATCAATCTAAAATTATTCTCACATCGCCTAAATCTTATAATTCCAATGATTTTAATATTTGAATGAGCTATTAACATTTTTTATGGTAAAAAGAGGTTGTATCATTATGAAGTAGATTCTTAGGTTAGGCATTGGAATGATTAAGTCTTCTTGTTTTTTGGTCATTTCCTCTTGATCTCTGTTTGGTAATAGCTGAGTTAGTTAATGATAATTTACCTTTTGGGTGTTTAGATTATTTATACATCCTATCTTGTTGCAGATCCACGTGATGACCTTGGTGGATTGGATGTCGCTAGAAAGGTTCAATGCAGTTTGATTTACATCTAAAGATTAATTCTGTAGCTGTTTCTATTTATAGCCAGCTGACACAACTAACTTCTAACAACCTACTAAAGTAGCAAGTTTGACTACTAACAATTTCCAGAGTTACCAACCTCTAATTTAGATTGCTGACATAATTTTCATGACATTGCCCCTGCCTTGACAGCATCCTTGTCCTCAAGGATGAAAAGCTGGAAATTACTTCTTCAATTCATAGTAGTATCCCGAAGGGGCATCCTTTGGTAGATGATGTTTCCATTTTACCAGCACCTTTGTCACCAACAAACCCCTTCGTTTGATCTGATCTAGAATTGATTCTGGCTCCATTTTCTACAAAAACGTCCTCCTGCGTTAAGGCAAATCAATGGTTGTGGCTAAAGTTTCCCACATATTTTTTAAGTTGGAAAACATGAAATACATTGTGAACCTTAGAGTGAGTTGAGATATCAAATCTATAAGCTATAGTACCAATCCAGTCCAATATTCTAAAAGGGCCAAAAAACTTGGAATTTAGCTTAGAATTGCTCTTGAATGCCACAAAAATTTGTCTATATGGGTGTAATTTTATGTAGTCAAAGTTTCCTATCTGGAACCATCTATCACTCCAATGTTTGTTAGCCACCTGTTTCATCCGTTCTTGGGCTCTTTTTGAATGAAACTTGATGAGCTTCAACATCACCTCTCGGCTAAACTCCTATCCACCAACTCCACTTTAGACTCCCCAGGAAGATTGATGGAGTTGGTTGTCCATACATTATCTATATGGTTTAGCCTTAGTTATAGTGTGGTAGGAAGTATTATACCACCATTCAGCTAAAGATAGCCACTTAGACCACATATGTGGAGCATCAATATGCATACATCACAAATAAGTTTCAAGACACCTATTCACCACCTCCATTTGGTCATCATTTGAGGGTGTAACTTGATAAAAGCTGCACTTGAACCCCTTGAAATGATATGAATTCTTGACAAAATTGACTAATAAAAATGGCCACTTAGACCACATATGTGGATCTCAATATGCATTCATCTCAAATAAGTTTCAAGACACCTATTCACCACCTCCATTTGGTCATCATTTGAGGATGGTAACTTGATAAAAACTACACTTGAACCCCTTGTAATGATATGCCAAAATTGACTAATAAAAATGGAATCCCGGACACTAGCTATGGAACTAGGGAAACCATGCAATTTAAAAACATTATCCATAAAAGCTTGAGCCACAGTACTAGCTTTGTAAGGATGAGACAAAGCCCTAAAATGTGCAACTTTACTCAACCTATCAACCACCACAAATATCACTTGCTTGCCATATGAACTAGGCAACCCTTCAGTAAAATCCATAGTAACATGCTACCATATTAGCGTTAGAATAGGAAGGGGTTGGAGCAACCTAGGTGAAGCTGTGGTATCATAATTGTTGGCATCTAGAAATCTCTAAATAAACTTCCTAACATCATTAATTAACCCTTTCCAATATACAACAACCTTAACACTCTTCATGGTAGCACTAGTCCCTGAATGTCCTCCTCTAGTTGACGCATGTAACCATTGTAATATATCTTCTCTTAAATTTAAGTCATTACCAACTACTAACTTATCCTTTCTCCTTAGTTCACCTTCTTGCCAATTGTAATGTTTGTGAGGAGTTGATCCATCTTACACTTCTTCGATCAACTTTTGCAAGATGGTATCCTTCCCCCATGACTTGTGAATCTTGTGTTAGATAAAATTAATAATAAGAGTTTATTGGAATGTCTTGATAATGTTGGAACGTTTTTGTATTGATGATATCACTGGGTGGTTATTATTTGATATTAGGAGTTTTTATTTCCTAATTATGATTAGAGATTTTCGCAAAAGATAAATAGACTATTGTATTCCTCATTTGAGGTATGAGTGGTTATTATTTGATATTGGGAGTGTTTATTTCCTGATTATGATTAGAGATTTTGGCATAAGATAAATAGACTATTGTATTTCTCATTTGAGGTATGACAAAGAATCAATAATATTAAGTTTTCAGAAATTCTTTGTTATCAAATTGGTATCAAGAGCTAGGGTTTTAAAGGAGAGTTAGGGTTTGAGTTTTTGAGCGTGAGAAAAGAAGAATTTTCAAGTGAGAATGACTGGTATGACAAATGTTGTTGTGCCCTGACTGACGAAGGACGTCAGTTATGATAGATGGAGTGTCCAGATGAAAACTCTCCTCAAAACCCAAGATTGTTGGGATATAGTAGAGGAAAGATTTGAAGAACCAGAAACCACGGAAGGATGGACAACCTTTGCACATAAGACATTGAAGGAGGAACGTTCAAATAATAGTACAGCTCTGTTTACGTTGTTTCGTGCTGTAGAAGATTCCGATTTTCAGAAGATTGTAGAAGCCACATTTGTAACCGAAGCGTGGGATGAGTTGGAGAAGGAATACAAGAACGATAGCCGAGTCACATGAATTCGACAACAAAGACTGCATAGCGAGATGGAGAGCATGAGAATGAAGGAGTCATAAGGAATTTTCGAGTATGTCTTGCGTGTTGAAAACATGACGAAACAACTTAATCAGAAAGGAGAGGTGTTTTCCGCAAAACAAATCGTTGAAAAGATCTTGAGGTCATTAACATATGAATTTGGGAACGTAGTGTGCGCGATAGAGCATGCAAAGGACTTGTCCGAGCTTACAATAAAAGAGTTGGTCGGTTCTCTTGAAGTCGATGAACACCGAAAGAAGAAAAAGGAGGAGATGATTATGAAATTGCTCTAGAATGAGGAGAAGACTCTATTCTCAGAATAATAGAGGAAGAGGATGAGTACGTAATGGAAGAGGACAAGGCGGATGATCTGGTCGAGGTGATGAGAATGAAGAAGGAGTTCAACAAAATTGGCGAGGAAGAGGACGTGGTCGAAGAGGAGGTCGGTTGACGAACCATTCAAACATCGAGTGTTACAAGTGTGACAAGTATGATCACTATGCGAATGATTGCTACTCAGACAAATGTTTCAACTATAGAAAGGTAGGGTATTTTGTGAAAGAACCAAAAGGTGGAAGAGACCTATCTCGCAGAGGAGACGGAAGTTGACGAAGCAATGTTGTTGATGACCGATATTAACATGAAAAATAATAGTGATGGAGTTCGGGAAGATATCGAGAAGAAGTCGATATGGTATTTGGATACGGGTGCGAGCAATCGCATATGTGGGGACGAGCACCTATTTAGCAAATTGGAGAAATTTAAGGGTGATCATGTGTCTTTTGGAGATGGCTTAGAGGTCTTGGTAAAAGGTCGAGGTAGTATTTGTTTCTTGCATAAGGATGACCCAGTCGGGTCAATCGGCGATGTGTTATATGTTCCAGATCTCAAGAGAAGTCTTTTAAGTATGGTGGGACAGTTGATGGAGAGAGGATATTCAATTTTCATTAAAGATCGAATACTAAAATTGAAGGACAAACTCGGAAGGTTGATTTCCCAAAAAGAGATGGGAAAGAATAGAATGTACAAGTTGCAGTTTAGAAGCATTCAGGAAAGGAGTCTGAAATTAAATGTAGAGGGCACGTTGAAGAAAAATCATCGATTTGGTCACATGCATTTTTGTGGTCTAATCGAGTTAATTCATGATGATAATCCGAATGTACGAGTTGATGAAATGAGAGAGTGGAACTGGGGAGAATTGAAGGATGATAGAGGCAGTCAAGCTACTACACCACCAGTAGTAGTTAGTTCGACAACCGAGGAGGAAGAAGTAACTGTATCAGTGAAGTTGAAGAAAAACATGAAGAGCATGGTGCTCGGATTGCCGAGCATGGAGAGGAGAATTTGCAAAGGTGTGGCGAGGATCGAACTTCAGAAAAATGCCGAGTATAGAGAGAAATCCGAGTTAAGTCTGAGTAGTGGATTTCGAAGTAACCATGTCCAAGCTGTTGTGGACAAAATGATTCGAGCTGTTGTGAACGAGAAGGTCTGAGCTATTGTAGACGAGAAGGTCCGAGTTGTTATTGAAGAAAAGATTCGAGTTGTTATTGAAGAGAAGATCTGAGCTGCCATGGATGTTGAGATCTGAGCTATAGATCGAAATGACACTTGGGCAATAACTTCCCTATTGAACAATGTTCGGCCTATTGGCATAAAGTGGGTATTCAAGAGGAAACTAAATGCACAAGGAGAGGAGTCAGAGATATTTGTGTCTCAAGAGGCATATACAAAGTAGATTTTGAACAAGTTTAAGATGACCGATTGTAATTCGGTTCAACTCCCATGGAACCAGGATCAAAACTTTCAAAATTTGATGGAGGAGGCCCAATTGATTTGAGCAGATATCAAAACCTATTTGGAAGTCTTTGTTACTCCACAAGTACTAGACCCCGATTTGTTGTTGAGTGTTGGGATTGTCTGTCGATTTATGGAAAATTTGAGTTACTCTCATTGGAAGGCATTTCAGCAAATATTGAGGTCTATTCGAGATACATTGTCACTCAGATTGTTGTACACAAAGTCTAACAATTATCGACTTATCGAGTAATCAGATAGTGACTAATGTGGAGATGTGGATGATCGGAAAAGTATATCAGGGTATGTATTCTTCATGGTAACACAACGTTTACTTGACTTTCAAAGAAGTAACCCATAATAACATTGTCAATTGTGAAGCCGAGTATGTAGTAGCATCGTGGAGTGTGTGTCATGTAGTGCAACTCAAAAATTTTCTAAGCTCGCTGGAGAAGAAACAACTCGGTGCAACCGTAATCCGATTTGATAACAAGTTGGCATTGAACAATGCAAAGAATCCAATGAATCATGTGGAGGAAAGGAATGTGAACCTCGTACATGTGGTGAGCTAAGATCAAGTTGTTGATATTTTCACGAAGCTATTATCTATTGTTTTATTCGAGAGTTGCAAGAGACTAATCGGGATGAAAGATGGAAAGAACTCAGGTGCTCGAAACCTGGATGTTTGACGAATTGACAAATTGGCTAAGTTGGGAGCTCAAAAGTTTGAAGACGAAAGTCGATAATTTTTGTTATCAAGAGAATTAATTTTACGAGGGAGTTTTGTTTGGGTAAAATTAATAAGATAATTATTTTAAGAGTTTATTTAAACGTTTTGATATTATTCGAATGTTTTTGTATTGATGATATCCTAGGTGGTTATTATTTGATATTGAAAGTTTTTATTTCCTAATTATATTTAGAATTTTGGCATAAGATAAATAGACCATTGTATTTCTCATTTCAGGTATGACAAAGAATCAATAATATTAAGTTTTTCATAAATTCTTTGTTATCATCTTGTCCACCCAATCAGATTGTAGTTGATGGATCACCATGCTATTACACTAAGAAACCTCCCTCCTGGAAAGAGCATATGCAACTACATTCTCAATGGAAAGATCAAACTCCATGAGTTTAGCTAATCATTTCTGTTGGATATTAGTCAACAATCTTTGGTCCAATAAGTATTTTTAGGTTGTAATGACCACTTTTGACACTAAAATGTCTCCATCTCTAAACCACAAATACAACAAGCAATAGTTCCTTCTCATATGTCGACATAGATTGCTATTGCAAGGGTTTTGTTTATATAAGCTAGGGTGTTGCTCTTGCATAAGAGCTACTCCTATCCCACAACAGAAAAATCTACTTCCACTAGAAATTTCTTTGAAAATTAGGAAGAGTTAAGACGCCGAGCATTTAAGTAGTTCCTTTAGTTTTTGAAAAACAAGTTTAGCATTGATGAAGTTAATCTTGTTGCCTTATTTAATCAAATAATTTGCAATGAAAGTAATGCAGTACTAGGGCTGGTCTAGGTCATGTTCTCGAGGAGAATTGTTTGGTTTTGGTTTTAATCTTGATTTTCAATGTCAAAAGCTAGTAATTATGGGGGGGGTTTTATTTCAAATACAAAAAAGTAAATTGAAAGCAGTAATCTAATCTATTAAAAGAAGTAAATGAAAGCATGTAAATGAAATCATTAAACCTAAACTATGAAAGCAATTAAAGAAAACATTTAAAGAAAGCTGTAAATGAAAGCATTCAAATAAAGCTTATAAATCTAATATGAGACTGGTAGATTAAGAACAAGATAAGAAACTGTGTTGATTATCCAATCATAAACTTGATTTTATGATTATCATAGATTTCTATGAAATTGTCTTGAAATCACAATAACAAATCCATAACAGTTCCAATCAATTACAATCTATTTGAAATTTGTATTCACAACTCAATTCTTAAATCAAGTAATCACTTAAACCTAGAAGTTGAATTGTGATGTAAAAGAGACATTCAATCAAATAACCTCAATTACATTGATTGTAATGGATTATAATCGGTTAGAATCATTAATAATCAAATCTAAATCATAGAAAACAAGTTTTAACCAGTGAATCAATAACAAAAGTGAATTAGAACATGATGAACAATTGAAAAACCAGAAATAACATGAAAATAGTAAAGAAATTGAATGGATGGTGAAATAGAAGATGAAACAGAAAGTAAAACGAAAGAATAAAGAAAAGATGAAATAAATCTGATCAAGGAGAACTTGAATCTATAAACTTCATAACATTATTCGTACAAGAACCTTCATGAACAGACTTGAAAGCTAAGCATCACTAAAAATTAAAGAACTTAAGAACTAAACTAGAGAAACTTGGGAATGAATTTGTGATTTAAACTTAATTTTAACTTATGTTTTTCGGTCTTCAAAGGTTTATTTATACAACAACAAAGGCATAAAAACGATTAAACCCGATTCGAGGTCCAAAATTACAAAATATAACTTAAAACAACATTTTGCAAAATTGAGATTCGACAAATCCACTTAACACCTTTTAATCCGTGCTGAACGGTTTTACAGTTAAATTAGTTACATGAGCTCTGACAGATTCGGCTTAGTGGATCAAAAAGCGCTGAGTGAATTTAAAAGTGACCAACAAATTGCTAATTTTCAGCGGAGGAGGTTTCTGAACTAACATTTGGATTTCCTTCTTTAATCCATTCAAGAAACAACTTAACATATTTTTCTCACGAAGGTTCAATCTCGAAAAAATGCAGTCAAAATCCTCATGATATTCTACCATAGATTTCCTTTCCCTTAATCTCGTTACTTTTGCCATTGAATCATTCCTCACCTCCCCAAACTGGTCAAGTAGCATCTTCGTATATTCGTCCCATGAAAGCAGAAGGGAATAAGATGTAGATCTAGCTACCACCGTGTGCCATTACAACACCGACCCCTCCAAATGGACAATGACCAATTTTACTCGAACATCATTCAGAGTATTATCCATAAAAAAATAAGTTTCGCACTAATATACCCATTGATTAACATTCTCAACTAAAAAATGAGGAAAGTCATGTCTTGGAAATCTTGTTTTGCAAGAATGAGGATGAAGAAGGATTTGCGCCTCGAGAACCAATACTCAGGTGAGCCACGTACATAAAATTTTTCTTGAAAAGTTCTTGAACCTGATCTTCAAAAGAATCACCGAGTATCTTTTTTATCAACCTAACAGGCTCCATTAACCAAGTTTCTAACCTTGAACACATACGTTCTTCTAGCTCCTTAATTGCCATCGCATTATGAGTAGTCTCTGCCATTGATACAAATTCCAAACGGATCATGAAGGCTGATACCAGTTGTTATGACACTGACTAGTTCTAGGAATACCATGCCCTTAACGAGCTAAAAGAATGATAGGGAACCCAACTATAAAGAGTCTCTAATGAATTAATATTGAGTTGTAGAAAGAATTACAAGGAAGAGTCTGCATGAATTAACAAAAAGCTCCCTACATACAATATCTTTATTACTATTTATGGCCAATTGACATAACTAACTTCTAACAACCTACTAAAATAGCAAGTTTGACGACTAACAATTTCCACATCTAGCAACCTCTAATATGGACTGCTGAGATATTTTTAATAACATATTGCTGCCTACATATAAATGATATCAATTTTGGCCACCAATGTCCATTCGTTGATAATAGCCAGTGTTATCAATAATGAATCGCAGGTTTGTTGCACACGGCAAAAGTCCACCATACGTTGCCTGTTATGGTGGAAGGTATGGCAGTATATACACATAGATAACTATAAAAGAAAAACAGCAATAAAATTGCAATGCTGAAATAATAAAATGCAAGCATAAAACTAAAAACAATAGCAAGTTCAAAACTTCAAATAACAGTAAAATGATAAAATAACATGTTCCTCAAATAATGATAAAACGATCTAAACACATACATGATACATCAACACCAAATAAAAGATAAATGGCCTAAATTTCTAATCCTAGGATCTTCCTAAACCCCAACACAATCCTTTTCATTCTTATCTAATGAGACATATCTTTCCTCTTCTCTTTCAAAGTCCTCAAAGTTCATAAATTTCTAATTCTTCATCAATCTGAGCCTCTTTGTGATGGGGATCAGGAGAAAATTAATGGGCCAGAAGAATCATTGATCCATGAAGCTGCCAGCAAGCCCAAGACGTGGTTGGTTTACAAGAGAAGGGAGAAGAAAATAGAAAAAAGTAAATAGATATGCTGAGGTGGAAGTTAGTTAGAAGGGAGAGAAAATAATTAATTATATAATAGGTTTGTTTCTGTGAGGGTAGGGGGGTGGATTTTGTGGGTAGGGAGAGAAAATATCTCTTTGTAATACTGAGTAGTGCTTTGGGGTATCTGGAGGTTATTTCTCTTGATGCATAGTTATTCTTGTTTTTTTGTCAAATTATCAAAATCATCCCGTTTTTCTTCTGTATTTTGCCTTTTTTCCAATAATACTGTTTGTCAAGTTTTCTGATTCGTAACAAATTGGTCAGACCTGCCGGATGCAAACACTTCCGTGAATGCCAAGAAACAAGAAACCAACGAACGCAGCACCGATGTCTAATGAAACGGTGGATTCTCGTTTGGAAACGGTGGAAAAGGAACTTTCCGGTTGACGATTGACGATGGAGGAAAATCAGAAGAAGATGATGGAGTTTATTATTCAAAGCCTTAGTGGCTTTGCCAAAGATCTAGAGAAAAGGAGTGCAGAGATGCCGGAGAACCATGGTGAGGGAGTTCATTCATCCAATGACGGACCCGAAGGCGAAAAGGAGGATGGAGACCCCAAATTCCAGGGCGATATCTTGGAGGAATTTAGGCAATCCGTAAAGAAGGTCGAACTTCCGTCGTTCAATGGTGAGGACCCTGCCGGGTGGATATCACGTGCAGAAATTTATTTCCATATTCAAAATACAAGAGATTCAGTACGCGTGCGTCTGGCGCAATTGTGTATGGAAGGAGGGATGATACATTTTTTCAATTCGTTGCTCAACGAAAGGGAAAATATCTCCTGGGATTCGTTGAAGGAAGCATTATTGGATCGTTATGGAGGTTTGGGAAAAGGGAATGCATACGATCAACTTATGGCGTTGGAGCAGACCCATGACATTGATCAATATATCCAAAATTTTGAGTTTCTAATGGCACAGATTCCCCGAATTCCAGACAAACAGTATTTTTCATTCTTTACACGTGGATTGAAGGAAGATATTCATGATCGTGTGAGGAGTATGCAAGCTATGGGGACTCTGACTCGTTCATGTTTACTTAACGTCACACGAACAGTAGAGGTGGAACTTAGGAGTAAGGGCAGATTGGTCTTTTCACCAGGAAGGATGGATCCACGTGGGTCGCATTGGTCTGCAAGGCCCAATTCAAGTGTGGTATTAAGAAATCAAACAAAAATTGAGAAAGGGGCTAGGGGTCAAGTTTTCACAGGTGGAACTAATGGCCGGGGTGCAATTCACGTGAGGTGGTGCAAGGAAGAAATGGTGGTGGACTAAGAGATCGTGGGGTGAGACAAATGTCATATAATGAGCTTATGGATAGAAGGCAACGTGGCCTCTGTTTTAAGTGTGGTGGAACCTATTCACCTCAACAGATTTGTCCAGAAAAACAATTAAAGTTAATGCTGACTGATGAAAGAGATATGGAAGATGATTAGTCTGATGCTAAGTACGTGATTTTGGCTGATACGGACCAAATTGATGGAGAATGTTCTATTCTTCACTTGTGTAATTTGTGGCACCAAGGTGAGGACAGGTCGCAACCGAAAACATTGAAGCTTGAGGGGGAAATTCATGACATTCCTGTATGTGTTTTGGTGGATAGCGGAGCCACTCACACCTTTATCTCTAGAAGTTTAGTGGAGGCAATGGGATGGTCGATAGAAGAGACGAAAGACTTGAAGATCTTGATGGGGGATGGCCATAAATCAATTACGCGTGGAAAGTGTCGAGAACTTCAGATTAAATTGGGCCACCGGACGTTTGTATTAGACGCCTATTTGTTCGATCTTGAAGATATTGACGTTGTGTTAGGAATTTCATGGCTGGCTTCCTTGGGGGAGATGATTATTGATTGGAAATTTCAGTCTCTTTGTTTTGTGCATAACGGTGAATGGGTTGAATTAAAAGGGAACCACGCAGCACAATAAAAAACAAGGCATCCTTAACTCGCTAGAAGGGATGATTTCTACTAAAAAGGTAGGGGCAGAAGTTGGGGAAAGTGAAAGCGAGTTGGTGACAGTGTTGGACCAAACGCAGAAACAGGACTTACAAGGCTTATTGGATCGATTTAAATCTGTTTTTCAAGAACCGCAGGGTTTGCCCCCTAATAAAACCAAAGTACATAGCATTACCTTATATCCTGGTCAAGGCCCAATCAGCGTGCGTCTTTATAGATATGCACATCATCAAAAAGACGAGATTGAACGTCAAGTCAAGGAATTATGGGATAATGGGGTTATTCGACACAGCAACAGTTCATTTTCTAGTCCGGTGATTCTAGTAAGAAAAAAAGACAAGTCGTGGAGGATGTGTGTAGACTACAGGGCGTTGAACAAGGTGACCATTCCGGATAAATTTCCAATTCCCGTTATTGAGGAGCTGTTGGATGAGTTGCATGGAGCAAAGTTCTTCTCAAAACTGGATTTAAAATCTGGTTACCATCAAGTTAGGATGAGAGAAGAAGACATAGAGAAGATTGCCTTTGGACACATGAGGGTCACTATGAGTACCTCGTGATGCCCTTCGGGCTAATGAATGCTCCTTCGACGTTTCATGGTCTAATGAATGATATATTTCGAGGTAAGTTGAGGAAATCAGTATTGGTTTTCTTTGACGACATTTTAATCTTTTCTAAGAGTTGGAAAGAGCATATGCAACACTTAGAGGAGGTATTCCAAATTTTGCAAGAGCAAGTTTTATTTGCCAATGAAAAGAAGTGTTTCTTGGCAAGGAGGCAAGTGGAGTATTTGGGACATATCATATCAGAAGAGGGAGTAGCGGTAGACCCGGAGAAAGTGAGGAGTGTAATTAATTGGCCAATCCCCAAGAATGTAAAAGGGGTAAGAGGTTTCCTTGGTTTGAGAGGCTATTACAGGAAGTTTGTTCGTGATTATGGTAAAATAGTTCGACCCTTGACAGAATTGACTAAGAAGGATGCCTTTAAATGGGGAGATGAGGCTCAAACAACTTTTGACACATTGAAGAAAAGGTTAACTACAGCTCCGGTGCTAGTATTGCCGAATTTCGACAAGGAATTTGTGGTGGAGTGTGATGCTTCCGGGTTGGGAGTAGGGGCAATAATGATACAAGACAAGCATCCAGTGGCATTCTTTAGTAAGGCTCTTGATACTCAAAATTTGAACAAGTCCACATATGAGAAAGAATTGATGGCCGTAGCTCTTGCAGTGAACCATTGGCGACCTTATCTTATTGGGAGACATTTCTCAGTTTTGACAGATCATAAGAGTCTTAAACAGCTCCTTCAACAGAAAGTTATCTCTGGTAACCAGCAGAATTGGATAGCTAAATTGTTGGGTTATAACTTTGATATTATTTACAAGCCTGGGGCGGACAATAAAGGGGCCGATACTTTATCAAGACAAATGAAAAGTGCTGAATTAAGGAGTCTTATGTACCTTCTGGTGTGGATGGATAGTCAAGCAATTGTGGCTGAAGTGCATGAGGATGCAAACTTAAGGGAAATTATTGAAAAGATCAAGAAAGGTGAAGAGGTTCCTGCGGGTTTTACTTACCAACACGGAGTTCTATTATTTGAAAACAGATTGGTGGTGGCGGCCAACTCTGATTGGATTCCAAAAATCTTGGAAGAATTCCATGTGACTCCTCAAGGGGGCCATTCTGGCTATTTCAGAACCTATAGGCGGTTGGCGGCTAACATATACTGGAAGGGGATGAAAAAGATGGTGCAACAATATGTGAGAGCGTGTGACACTTGCCAAAGGCACAAATATTTAGCAACTACACCAGGAGGGTTGCTACAACCTTTGTCAATTCTAGAAAAGGTTTGGAGAGATATATCTTTAGACTTCATTACGGGTCTGCCTAAATCTAAGGGATATGAAGCAATTCTGGTAGTGGTAGATAGGCTAACAAAGTATGTCCACTTTGTTCCACTTAAACATCCCTACACGGCCAGAATGTTGGCTAAAACATTTGTGAAAGAAATAGTGAGGTTGCATGGGATCCCAAATTCCATAGTCAGCGACAGAGACCCCATTTTCATAAGTCAATTTTGGAAAGAGTTTTTCAAACTACAAGGCACAACCCTTAACATGAGTATTGCTTATCATCCACAATCGGATGGTCAAACGGAGGTGGTGAATAGGAGCTTAGAGACATATTTGAGGTGTTTTATCACTGATCAACCCAAACAGTGGGTGGTTTGGCTCCTGTGGGCTGAGTACTAGTATAATACATCCTACCATGAGTCCACTCATATGACTCCTTTCGAGGCAGTGTATGGGAGGAAACCTCCATCTTTAGTAAGGGGGATCCAAGGAGAAATAAGGGTAGAAGCAGTTCAACAAGAGTTGGAGGATAGAGATGAAATTTTAAGGCAACTAAAGGAGCATCTTACAAGGGCTCAGGTCAGAATGAAGAACCAAGCAGACCTCAAAAGACAAGAGAGGAAATTTGAAGTAGGTGAATGGGTTTTTCTGAAATTACGCCCTCATAGACAAAATTTGGTTTCACCCAGGGTTAATACCAAAATTGCAGCAAGGTACTATGGTCCTTTTGAGGTGTTGAGCAGAGTTGGTCAGGTGGCTTATCGTTTGAACTTACCATCTACTTCAAGAATACACCCAGTTTTTCACGTATCATTGCTGAAGAAAGCAATTGGCAACTACCAGACTCAACCAGAACTACCTATTGAGTTGGGAGAAGAGGATGCAGAGTTGTGGAATCCTACTTCCATTTTAGCAGAAAAGAAGTCGTAAAACACAGAGAGATACTGAAGCAAGTGTTGGTGCAATGGACAACAAAGCCAGCCGAGGAAGCTATGCCATTATGATAAAAAATCATTTCCCTCATCTCCATCTTGAGGACAAGATCAATTTTCAAGAGAGTGGCAATGATGGGGATCAGGAGAAAATTAATGGGCCAGAAGAATTATTGATCCATGAAGCTGCCAGCAAGCCCAAGACGTGGTTGGTTTACAAGAGAAGGGAGAAGAAAATAGAAAAAAGTAAATAGATATGCTGAGGTGGAAGTTAGTTAGAAGGGAGAGAAAATAATTAATTATATAATAGGTTTGTTTCTGTGAGGGTAGGGGGGTGGATTTTACGGGTAGGGAGAGAAAATATCTCTTTGTAATACTGAGCAGTGCTCTGGGGTATCTGGAGGTTATTTCTCTTGATGCATAGTTATTCTTGTTTTTTTGTCAAATTATCAAAATCATCCCGTTTTTCTTCCGTATTTTGCCTTTTTTCCGATAATACTGTTTGTCAAGTTTTGTGATTCGTAACACTTTGTCTTTCCTTCGTCCCCTTGAAGTTGAAGTTGCGTTTGGGCATTTTTGGGAGCTTGGGCAAGCTCTAATAACACCACAACCACTTAATGACTCCTTTCGTATTTTTGCTTGTTTCTATGCTTGTACAGATTCTAGGCTCCCAACTACTGCAGCTCTATAAACGGTTTCCAAATTAAGTGTGGTATCAAGAGCAAAATCCAACTCTTTCCCTTTCCCCGATCTTACTAAACCATTCATTGCACTAATTAGTTTCATTGAATGCAAAGAGTCAATTTCATCTCTAAGATTATATTTTTAATCGAGCTGTTAGTTATACTTGATTTCAACCAAATCGTGCAGGTTTTTATGTCCTAGCTTATTTCTCTTTTTGGAATGAATCTACATCATCAATAAGTTCATTGAATTCTTCCTACGTTCCCACATGAAAATAATAATGAATTAAATCATGAATTGTGGTTTCGTGTACTTCCTAATGCATTACATGTCAAGCTTAGAATCTTGGTAGCTAGCTTTTGCAAGTTTGGAGTCGAGTTGTCCTACATTGTCCACCATTGAGCTACAAACAAAACCGAAAGAGTGTGACTTCAAATTTAAACATTAGAAGTTAAAACACTTAGGGTACTAGATGTTATTCTTAGTTTCATGCCAGGTGCTGTAAATTTCCTTGTTGATTTTGCAAACTCAACCAAACCATTCTTATAATTGGCAACGAAGTTAATTTTTTTTGTTGTTGTTGCAAACCTCTGGTGGGCACCAACCTTTTGATGTATTCATACAACCCATTAGTAACCTCCCAATCCTACTCTAACTTGGGTTGACATAAGGGTTTAAAAAGCGACCTGCCTCATGGTTGATAAAGGTGACAATTTCATCTATTATCAATGAATGCAATCACTTCTTTATGCATACTTTGTTATTGGAATCATAATTGCTTTCTCTATTGCTTCATATAACCCATAGTTGTTTTTCTGTCCCCGTCAACAAGGCAATTTACTTGAACAAAGACGAGGCATGACTTTGAGAGTAAAAACACATGATTCCAAAATGAAGGCATAAGGACAATTTTGTTGCTTCCCCTTCCCCTAGCTTCTTTAGACAACTTTGTCCTTTCCATGGTCCACTTGGGATGCCATAACTGTTACATGTTTTGCAGCCGGCATGGCCTGCCATAAAAAACTCGGCTTGCCATCACCTTTGAATGGTGGCTGAAGGTATTTTTACCACCAGCCTTCTGCCATGGACACTTTTTAACAACACTAATAATAGGCATATCAATTGATCATTGTAGAAAGAAATGAGTTTCATTAGCCGAAATTTGTAAATTTGATGCATGCCATTTGATGATTTTGGTTATGAAAATTTTCATGTGGTATTGGAAAAGTGTATACACTTTGCGCAGCTGGTGCTCGAGCAATGAATGTTCATTTCATTCAGAAGTGATATTTCAATAATGCGCTAAAACTAACTTTCTTTGTTTGTGTCGATATTAAGACAGGCCTTAATTCTTGCACGAATACTTGGCCATCAAATTAATCTGGATAGCATTCAGGTTTGGATGTGCATTATTATATTCAACTTTCCTGTTCCTTTCTATATGTTTCTGTACCAGTTTATTTTTCCTATATTGTAAGTTAGTTACATTTATAATTTTGTATGCATTTTACAGATTGAGAGCTTGTATCCCAGAGAAATGGGACCTGATGTAATGACTGTTGAAGACTTCTTGAACCGAGGACTCTTACTGTTAGATAAAGATATTGAAACTAGAGTTCAGAAGGCAGCCTCAAATGGAAATGTGTTGCGTTATGTTTGTGTGATCGAGGGTTCAAGGCATTTTTTTTTCTCCTCCCTCCATATTGTGTCTTTCATCAAGCATTGATTTTACACCTTTACACATTTTCAATTTAAGTTTTATATTACTTTGGTAGTGTTTATTGTTTGTAATTATTCACATTTAATAGTGTTTCCGTTTATACTAATAACTTTCTCTCTTCATAGGTGTGAAATTGGTATTCAGGATCTTCCAAAAAATTCTCCCTTAGGAAGACTAAGGGGAAGTGATAATGTGGTAAGCTTCTTTTAATATCTCGATGTTATGCTGTGCTTTTTTAATCTGATACAGTATGCTTTTCATCCTGTATCTCTTTCAACTCTCATTAATGTAATAATTCTAAACTGTGAAAGTATTTAATTTATTTTGTGTTTTTCATCCTGTATCTCTTTCAACTCTCATTAATGTAATAATTGTAAACTGTGAATGTATTTAATTTATTGTGTTGATTGTCAGTTGGAAATATACACTCGATGCTATAGTGAACAACCACTGGTTATTCAAGGTGCTGGAGCCGGGAATGACACGACTGCTGCTGGTGTTCTTGCTGATATTGTGGATGTTCAAGATTTGTTTCCTTAAAAAAGAAGCTTTTTTTTTTTTTAATCCAAATTAAAGAAAGCTCTAGAAAGTAATTGATGTTATTTTTTATAGAAGCAAACTCGTATACTTTTTGGTATTTGACATGAAATTTTACCGCAAAGATAATTGAGTTTTGCATTGGTCTATGATGACTATTTGTAATAATAGATAAATGTACAACAAAAATAAACTAATAAATGATTGTTAATTCGTATCCAAAATCTTTGTTGAATAAAAGAATAGAGGACAGTTTTTCCTTCTAATTATTTCCCTTTGTAATGGTGACATCCTTCAAATTTTTATATAAGATGTTTGTTCACTATTGTAATAGAGTTCAATAAAAAAATTATTTTATACATTCAATTCCTTATCCAGATTGAATTCAGTTTAAAAACACCGTATCTCGGTGTTCACCCCTCAAACACCACAAATCCTCAATATTCTCTCCTTGGAAAAACTCCTAAAAAAGAATTTCATATCAAAGAAAGACGCCAAAATATTATCACTTTAAAAAAAGATTGGAGTTTCGAAGATGTTTATGGAATACTAAGAAAACTAGCTCCGACAAGATGGAGTTGGATCCCAAAATCAGAAAATTTGAAAAAGAATAAAAAGTTCTACCAATTTATTTTAATAGACACCGGATCCGTAGAAATAACCCTCATTCCTAATGATAGAGATCCCTCTATTATTAGTTATTCAAAATTACGAATCATTAAAATTCTTTCTTACTAAGAATGAAACCAATACCCTTTCACAGATAAGAGCTTTTCGATGTCCTTTGACCCCCTTCTTATAATTATTTTGATTATCAAGAAGTTTGGAATAAAATACTATATGATACCAATCCTAGGCATACTTTTGCAGATTTACAATCAATTCTTAATAAAAAAAATTTGTTTATTAAATCATGTTGAACTTTTTGTATATTTAAAACTATACTTAAAACTTCTTTTTTAATTGTGCTGTAATTCTTTTGAGCATCATTCCATATTCCTGAGTGATATCTTACTATTTGTTCTGAGTTATTTTTTAACTTTTGTTTTAATATATCCCCATATCCTACATTAGAGGCATATGCTTCTATAATTATCTTGACTTCTGGGTTTGGTATTCATAGGCATGGTAATGTCTTAACTAATCCTTTAACCTCTATTACTATTTTAGTCATTTCTGGAGTTCATGGTTTGAAAATTTTCCTTAGTCCATTAAAGAGGGCTTTACATAATATTCTGAGGTTAGGTATAAATTCTCATACATATTTTAAATATCCTAAAAATCTTTGTAATTGAAGTTTATCTTTTATTTCATTAAGAAATTTTTCTGAAAATTCAATACTTCTTTTAACATGGGTTATAGTTCTTCGATTTATTTCATGGCCTAAAAATCTTATTTGAGTTTGAGCTATTTTTATTTTCTTTTGTGATATTACCATTCCATTTGTTTTTATGACATTTTTAAATATTCTTAAATGTTTTTTATGTTGTTCGATTAATTCAGAAAATATTAACACATCATCAATATAGACAATGACGAATTTTGAGTAAGGGTTTAATATGTCATTTATTATTTTTTGAAATTTAGAAGACGCATTTTTAAGCTCATAGACATTACGTTCCACTCATGTTGTCCAAAGAGTACTATAAAGACAGTTTTACATTTGTCTTGTTTTTTTTAATTTAATTTGATAGTATCTGCTTTTCATATCAAATTTGGAAAATATAGTGACATTGTAAATTCTACTTATTAGTTCAGTTTTATTGGGCAGGAGATACCTAATCCATTTTAAAACCTTATTTAAAGGTTTATAATTTATTACCATTCTTGGTTCTCCTCTTTCTATTTTGGAAGCATTTTGTACATAAAAAGCAGCACACCTCCATGAAGATTTACTAGGTCTAATAAGTTTTTTTGATTAAAATTTTTTTATTTCTTTTCTACAATATTCTAATGTTTCTTTATTTAGTTGTACATGTCTTACTTTGGTAGGAATATTCTTTTTTGAAAATCCTTCTTCGTATGATAATTCTATTTCAAAAGTATTTCTATTCCAAAAGGCTATGGGGACCTCTACACATACTTCTTTTATGATTTCTTCTTCGATTTTTTTGAAAGTTGCTATTACTTCAGGATTTTTAATTGTTCTTCAATTCTTTTGTATGTAATTTCTTGTTTTAAATATTTTATATGACTAGTTTTGACTTCTAGTTTAATAAAAAAATTTCCTCATTTACTTCGGTAACTAATTGTATTTCTTTATTTTTTTATTGGTTTAATAAATTCAAATAAAATATTTTTATGTCTTATTCCATTTTCGGATACTCTTCAAAAGGGTATACTAACACTAGGAAAGGAGTTCCTAAAATAATTTCTTCACTAATATCAGGGGTTAGTATAAAAATATTTTTAAAACAAGTTCTTTTGTTGCATATACTAGCGTTTGACAATTTATATTTTACCTTTAATTTTTCAGAATTAGCGGTTGTTGATATTTCGAGTTTTGGAAGGGTCCATTTATTAAGTTGATTTTCTATTTCTGGAATAATTAATTCATGATGTACTATGTTCATATTACTAGTTTTTTTTTCTGTATTCTTATTTTCTTCAAACTTTTCTTTTCCTTTAGATAAAAATTTTATTAATTTCTCTATCCTAAGATCAAGGTCTAAGATGTTCAGGAACACCACAAGTTTTATTGTCATTTACTTGGTCTTACCACCTAAACCAGCTTACCAATGCTCATCTACCCTCAAAGACTCTTAAATAAAGTTTAATTAATAAAAAAAATTTCTATTAGAAAAGTTAAGTTTTCAGAAAATATGAATTCAAAGAGAATAAATAGTTATACAAACAAAGTACATGGTTGTGTTACTTCATATCTATATCTATATATATATATATATATATCTATATCTATATATATATATATATATATATATCTATATCTATATATATATATATTATATTTAATCTGAATAAGGAAAAAATTGTTGGGGACATGATTCTAAAAGCCTTTAAATATTTGTTTCTTTTTATTTATGTCACTGATTTCATCATGGTTTTGATGTGAATGTTCTATTCTAAATAAGATTGCATACTTAAAATGTTTTGAGCCTAAAGTGCTGCATTGTAATGACATTCTTTTTGTTTTTTTTTTTTTTTCAAAAAAGAAAAAAGAATGATAAACGGTTAAGGAATCATGCATGCCAACCTTGTTACATATTTTTATTTGAAATCTTCAACCATAAGCCATATTCAACTAATAAAAATGTGTGAGCTATGTATATCGTTGAGATAAGCCATACTTTGAGACCACCACAAGTTGTGAGCAGCTTGTGATTTTTTCAACCTTTGCCAAACATTATGTTATTATTGATTTAAATTTGTTCAATTACAGTCTAAAATGATTAAAAAAAAAACTACTAGTAATACTGAAACAAACATGATATAGTAGTACTTTTGGATGGACCAAACCGGTATACACACTATTTTGCTTCAATATTCATCACATATTTGGGATGATTCAACCCACATGAAATTTGTGACATAACATTTCTTTTAACCATTCCAAAATACAAACTCCATTCCATAAATCTTTTATAACTTGACATTGGTTATAAAATTGTGTAAAATTCATTTTGTTTCATTTTGAAAATTGGAATTATTTTGTTCTTATAAGACATTTGATTGAGAATGGAAGTTAGGAGAAAAATAATCCTATGCTTATTTATGACCATCACAATGGGATGTTACAAAGTTGAAGGAAGAGACCCTGTACTGCACAGGGTTGGAGGAGGAAGATACACTTGGACACCAAAGACTAACTTCACAAACTGGTCGAGTCATGAACACTTCTACAAGGGCGATTGGTTATGTGAGTGCCTTCAATACTATCCTTAAAAAAAAATGTTCATAACCCTCTTTATAAAATTAAAAACTATATATTTACTAAATATCTTTAACAAAGTGTTTAAATGAGTGTTAGAAGGTATTATCAATATTTCCCTAATACTATATATTCAATGTTTTATGTATATACAATGTTTTTTTAACCAATTTTACTGTGTGTATACAGATTTTGGATTTGACAAACGTGTCTATGATGTGTTGGAGGTGAATAAAACGAGTTATGAGAATTGTATCGATACAAACTTCTTAAAAAACATCACAAAGGGAGGGAGAGATGTTTTTCAACTCCTAGAAGCAAGGTCATATTATTTTATTTGTGGTAGAGGATTCTGCTCTCAGGGAATGAAAATTGGGATAAATGTAGAGGAACTTATATCACCAGCAGGTTTTAACCAAACCCTCAAATCAAGTGCTAGAGTAGTTAACACTAGACTATTAGTGTTTACGGTGATCGTATTCACGTCCATATGCATATTTGTGTAGAATAAATGTTGTTATATTTTGTTATTTAATATTAAAAGTTTTATATTTTTTATTTAATTTTGAAAATTTTGTGTGGTTTAGACAAATTATTCTGATAATTTAATATTATTATTTTTTTATATTTTTATTATTATTGAACATTAAAAATAAATTTTATATTATTTTAAGATTTTTCAAAAAAATGTTACGGTTAAATTGTTATATAAATAATATTATTTACTGTCTATCACAACAAGAAGTTGGTGGATTATAATGTCCTTGTTTTAATAGTATAAATGTTAGATTATGTTAGTTAATATCAAAATCTTTTTTCTTTAAAATTATTTACCTTTAGTTATTATGTTAATGGTTTCTTTTATACTTAAAAGTATGTTTGAGTGTATAACTTAGGATAATTTTATAATTTTCTACATTAAATCTTTTGTACTCGTTAAATTGTATTTTGATATTTTATATTGTTTTAAAAGTCGTTAATTAATGTTACTTATCAATTGTCATATTTATAAAAATAATATTATTTACGTTCTTAACTGATTTTACTAAACAAGTTGGTATATATTGGGATTGACATAAGAGAAGTTGGTGCAAAAATTATTTGATATTTAATTAAAAAATGGTTTAATAATTAAGAAAATAATGTATTTTAGAATTTAAATTCAATCATTTTATAGACAAAGATCAAGATAACGATAACAATGCTTGTATGTCATGATATATTATTTTTAATATATCAGAAATTTTAATTTAGTATATCTTGATAGTATGTGAATATATGAGAATATATATATATATATATATATATATATATATATATGAGAGAGAGAGATAATTCTAAACATTTAATAAACTAAGATTTTTCCTCTAATTTTTTTTTATAGTCCTACCTATTCTTTATTTCTCTCCTTTTTTCTTACGTATGTTGGTTCAGATCCATTGCCCATCTCTTTTCTTTTCTTTTTTTCTCAGTCACTGTTATGCTTATCTCTAAGGTGGTGCATCTGTTTCTTTTGATTTCATTTGTTTCCAAATTCTTTATTGGAAATGTTATCTTCTATTACTTTTGCGGCTCATCCACTCGAAAAATATTAATCCCCTTGTGGCCAAGGAGGTTCATTTAAATTTAATGAAGGATCACTCTTCCGATAATAAAAGTATAAAATCTACTAATTATACCTCTGAAGAGGTTGAGGTTCTTTCCATTGAAACTCCAATGGTGCCTACTCACTATAAATCCTGTTTGGACTTCTTGAAAGCTTAAGGTTGTTAAATTCCGAAATGCTCCTAAGGCCCAAAAGCTCAAATTTGATATAGGTTTAAGTAAGCCTAGCATAAGTAATATTGATGTATAACAATCGGGTCTATTTCCAAACATATGCACAGTCTTATGAGCTCAAAATACTTTCTTTAAAGTATAGTGAACTTCAAAACACTGCAAACTTGGGTATCAATTTTGGACCAGTGAAACTTTTTTTTTTTTTTTTCATCTTTGGATGTCATTGTTTGGGTAAGTTAAATGAGGTTTTTGAAAATTCTTTTCATTAGTCTCGTTCATGCATTCTTTATTAGGAGAGTACATTCTTATTTGATTGTATGCTTAACATGTATCTTAGAAATTTCCATGAATGTACTATTAACAAGTTAATTTATGCTAAACAATGAGTATGAATCTTTAGAATATGTTTTGTTAAGGTTAATGTAGCCTTTACATATTCTCTATTTTTTTATTGGCGTTTTAAATGATACCATGTTGGCTAACCAAGTGGTACATATAGTTCTCAAATAAAGTCTACGTACAAGAGTTTGTCAACTTCTTGTTCTATAGATTGCCCTCTCTCATCTCCAAGTTTATATTTTCCTTACATAATTGGTTTTGCTTCAATTAGAATAGATAATTTATGTGATATTAGGATTATACTTGACATGTCATTCGCATTCCATGCAAAAAGATTAACATTTTTTTAGCAGTACTTCTACAAGCTATTTTTGGAAAGTTGTATTGATTACATGGTCGTCTCCTAATTTATTGAGTGACTAATTTGGATTTTTAAAATATTCTTGTTGAAAGTAGGTCATGTTTCACTATTACAGATAAGGTTTTTCACGTCGGTTTTAGAAGGTCTTCAACGACGGTTCCACAACCGGCATTGTATCAGGTGACGTTGAAAGTGTAGACTTTCAATATACTATAAAACAACATCAGTTAATATAAACGACGTTAAAAAGGAACCATAATCGACTTACAACGTCGGTTGTCAAAACCGATGTGGAAAGTATTTAAAAAACCACGTCAGTTAGCCAAACTGACGTAGAAACGCTACCTGATAAGAAAAAAAAAGTGCACGTGAGTTTTAACGTCGGTTATGGTACAAATCGATGTTGATTGTATAACTTTCTACGTCAGTTATGGAAACAACCGATGTTTATACGGGCCTCCCAATGTTGTATACAATGTACTTGCAAATTTAAATACAACCCAGACAAACAATATATAAGATACAAAGTAATTGAATGTGCATCCAAAAATAATAATTGTATTCAAAATTACAAAGTATAGTAATTGAATATGTATCCAACTACACTTATCTAACAAATACACTAACTACTAATCTAACTACTAATCTAACTACTAAACTAACTACTAATCTAACTACTAAGCTAACTACTAATCTAACTACTAAACTAACTACTAAACTAACTAGTAAATTAATAACTAAACTTGCCTACTTCTAACTTGAAGAAACTTTTCGGCCCATGTATTTCTAATATCTTCTATGGTCTCTATGGACAATGCTTCTCTATCTGAAAATACCTATTACAAGAAAAGAATATAATTTAACAGAGTATCCAATGACACAATTTGAATTTGATTGAATACCAAATTTAAGCTAATCTGATTCCATGTATCCTCAGTCTTGCTAACAACAATCAACCACATCCAGTGCATAACATAATATTCGCACTCATAAGATCCTGGTTGCCTATTACACTACAAAAAATAATATATTAATTTCATATATAAAATGAATCATATAATACATAAATATAGAATGACTTACATTAACAAAAATCCAATTTGGATTCGTGCTTTTGCTTGTGTGTACTCCATTGATTGTATTGCAAACCTTAAATGCACTGTGCAATACAAAATATAATGAAACAATTAAGTAACAAAGCGACTAATAATTGTGTAAATTATTATAAGAATGTGTACCTGTTTACAATGTATTTAATATCTGCATCAGGTCTCTTGCCCAATGAGCAAAACCAAGCCACAACATTCTCCTTTGGGCAAAAAACCAGCAACTGCCAATGATGTCTGGTAACATTACAAAAAGTTAGAATACATAGAATACACTATAAAAGTTAATGCGAATAATTTCATACGTTTAAATACTTACTGATATAAGTAAGCAC
The DNA here is from genome assembly GCA_963425845.1 of Sphenostylis stenocarpa. Lineage (NCBI taxonomy): Eukaryota > Viridiplantae > Streptophyta > Magnoliopsida > Fabales > Fabaceae > Sphenostylis > Sphenostylis stenocarpa. The sequence continues at coordinate 68,252,306 of OY731403.1, read as the reverse complement.
CCAAGTAAACTTTCTTCCTTGACTTCATCATCCAATTTTGGATGTATATTTGAGCTTCTTCTCTCTTGTTTCCTGATTTTTGTATGGATTGGGGCTAAAAATATCCATACACATCTTGGGTGCGTTGTTGCTCTGACAATTCATTCATCATCCTAAAGTAGGCAGTTCAAAGTACATTAAATATGCCAATAACTTCAAGTAACATAATTAGTAAATAAAAATATATACTTACATTATCCAAAATTGTAACACTGCTATGTTTAGACACTAACTTTCAACTATTATCTCCACAGCATCGGTGTGGGCAATGTAAAGGGGAAAGTTGTTATTGTCTACCCCTAACTTATCTACATCCCACTTCACTTGAAAAGATTGAATATACAATTGTGGGACAAATAGCAGTTGAAAAATTGGATTTTCTGGGACATCTACTTCCTTACCTTTACTAGGTTGGGAAGTAGGTACCGGTTTAGGCAACTAGGGTGGCTTCTGAACATCCTACATAAAATAACATTGAAACAGAAAAAATAAAAAATAGCACAAGACTACATATGATAATTAAGAAAAAAATATGCAAACCTTTTTCATAATAGGCCTTATTAGATGTCTGGGCCATGCAATGAAGGTCTGGAGGGCCTGTCCCACTGTCATCACCTCGTCTATGGGCATAGGTACACGAGCAGAAGCATCTCGAACCTCTTCAATGATCACTTTGGCCAAGTTAGGTGCTAAAGGCACACTATGAATTGTAGAGGCCCCCTCTTCAACTGAACCAACCGCCACCAATCGTGGTTCAGATCCATCCTCATCAACATAAAAGTCACACTGACCTGATTACACAAAAATAAGACATTAATTATTTAATATGCACATTAATTTTTGTCATCAAGATATAATCCACACATACGTGACTGGTCAGTGTTGTCTGGTAGAACTTGCGCGTAGCAGAATGTTTGCGGTTGCGGACAAGACAAAAAAAAAATCAAGAGGGGGGGGGGGTGAATTGGTTTAGTTATAAAAATTAGGATTTTTAAAATTTTTGCCAAATTTCACCGATTAAAATACTTGTAATGTAAATAGAGAAAGGATGAGAATATTACACAAGTGTTTTATATTGGTTCGGATCAAAAGACCCTACGTCCAGTTGCTAATCACTCTAAAAGAGGATTAACGCTGTCACTATAATCACAGTTCAAACGGATTACAAATACAAAGATAAAGATTAGAAGATACCTCTCTTGAGTCACACAAGAGATGAACACCTCCTTTGAATCCACAAAGGATGAACAACAACTTTTCCTAGAGATGGCACAATACACAATCCACCAAGAGTCTCACTCAGTGATTCTTATCGCTTCTAGCCCACACTAGGTTTCAAAATCCCCTTTTTCTTCCCTACAGAAAGTTCTCTAACAATCACAACTCTAAACTTTTTGTATGAAAAATGTTTGTTATTTTGCAGAGAGCCTTAGAGAACCTTAAGTAGAGAGAACAGGGTCTGGGAAATAAATATTTTCGAAACTTGAAGCATTAGAAAAAGATTTCTCGAAAATTGATCCGAATTTGAAATTCAAAACTCATAACAGACGTAGATAATCGATTATCTTAAGTGTTAATCGATTATTACATAACCATTTTCGCAGAGGAGTAAAACAAAACCAGGATAATTATTATCTGACTTGATAATCGATTATTCCAGAACTTTCAAAATGGGATAATCGATTATCTACCCAGATAATCAATTATTCCAACAAGGTTTTCAGAAAACAGGTTTCAAAGCATGATAATCGATTATCCTGAGTGATAATCGATTATTACATAGTGGTTTTAATGAAAATGAACTTTCAGAGGATGAACTATGTGTTGGCTATCTTGGACTCTAATTTTACAAACTCAAAAGTATAAAACAAAGTTATTACAAGTAAATACAAATGCTTATAAGTCTTCAAGACTTCAAGTTCTTTGCTCTAGAATCATCATCAAAATCTTCAGGCATCATACTCATGTATAGTCAACAATCTCCCTTTTTTTTATGATGATCAAAATTTTCTTCAAAGCCCTTTGTAATAACCAGTTTTTACTGTCACAACTAACAAACTATTAAACATACCAGACTTTAAATATTTTCTCCCCCTATTTAGATCAGAATAAAAAAAGAAATAAAAGTTCCTCCTCAACATGTGCATAAAATGGAAAAATAAGCAAATCCCCCTCAATTGATGCAAACATAGAATTTTATTCAATAAATCAATATAGTACAAACAAACAAGTGTTAGAATCGCGCAGCGGAATGTTCGCGTGGTCGGACAAAAACCAAGAGGGGGGTGAATTGGTTTCTTAATAAAAATTAGGTTTTCAAAATTTTCCCCAAATTTTACCGATTAAAAACTGTGTAAATGTAAATAGAGAAGAGAAGAGAATCTTACACAGGAGATTTATACTGGTTCGGATCAAAAGACCCTACGTCCAGTTGCTAATCACTCAACAGAGGATTAACGCTGTCACTATAAACAAGTTTGTTACAACAAATTACAATTGAAAAGATAAAGTTAAAGATAACACCTCTCTTGAAACCCACAAGAGATGAAGAATAGCTTTCCCCGAGAGACGACACAAGCACACAATCCACTAAGAACTCCACTTAGTGATTCTTATCGCTTCTAGCCTCACACCAGGTTCCAAAAGCCCCCTTTCCTTGCAACAAACAGTTCTCCGGCACTCACGAGCACTTAACTTTTGTATGGAAAGAGTTGTTCTTATTTTCTCGAGTGCCAAAGCAGAGTTTAAGTAGGGAAATTAGGGTTTAGGAATTGGGGATTTCGAAACTAGGGTTCTTGGTAATTGGGTTTTCGAAAATAGGGTTAATTTGAAATTTAAAATGAAAAACAGATCGAAATAATCGATTATTTGGAGTGATAATCGATTAAAACAGAGCCAAATACGTCGAACCCAAACCTCTCTGGATTAATCGATTATTTAGTGAAATAATCGATTATCTGTACGGATCAGTACAAAACAATCGATTATTTTGCTGTTTTAATCGATTAAAACAGTGAGTTTGTATAGAAAGTGTTTTCTCACTGTTTTAATCGATTATTTACCTATATAATTGATTAAAGCCGAGCCTAAATGATAAATTTGAGCTTTTTGAAGCTTCTAAGTTACAGACTATGTACCGGCTATCTTAGACTCTAAAAATACAGACTCAATCTTAAATAAAACAGAGTTATTACAATACAATTATCACCAATCTTCAATCTTCAATATTCTAAGTCTTTAGTTCTTGGATCATCATCAAAATCCATTCTTCATATTCATAAAGTGCAACATCAAGTCCTTGAATTGTCAACAACAAGAATTTTGAAGAAATTAGAACTCTTCAATCCTCATCATTAGAATATTGAGCAACATCAGTCATATGAGGAACATCATCTTTATGAGCGTAAACTCCATTTACATTCACCATCTGCAACTGAGTAAGCGTGCTGTCAAGCATTTTATTAGAATTTAATGTCCTATCCTGTTGTTCCCCTTCAACATTTACACCTTTGTATTCAAGAATCTTGGAGATAAGAAGAGCGTAAGGAATCTTGAAGGTGGGGTGACACTTTGCTTTGAGCATTGTCAAAGTGACAAGGCAAGGTCAATCAATTGCCTCATTGTTCATGATAGCATGGATGATGCGAAGGTTAGTGGTAGAACATTGAGCATGATTGGTGGCTCGAGGACACAGAATCCTGACAAGAAGATGCAGTAGCATACGATCTTCTTTCTTCAGAGGACCGACCAGAAGTTGTCTGCCAATTTCCATGGCAGGATTGCGAAAAAAGGAATGATATGCCAGAATGCGGTTGAAATTCTCCAAATCAGCAAGGACATTGACAACATCATCTCTAATAGGAAAATGAGCAACATTTTCCCAAATGTCATCATCAAGAATGATGGTGACCCCTTTTACTCTGGATGTGGCTATGTTATCTCTAAATTTGAAACAGGAATAGAATACCCTGACCATGTAAGAATAATATGTATCCTGCATTTCAATTAAGGGCAGAACTCCTTGTTGTTCAAGGAGATTGGGAAAGGTGAATCCTTTGTCAATGAAATTCTCCCCAATAAGAAACTTAGGAGATATAATACTCCTTTCCTTCCAAAAGTTGAGAAATTCCTGTCTTCCTTCGTCATCAAAGATCCACCCTTCAATAGAATTTGGGCGTGGATGAGAAGTAGGAGCAAATCTTCTCCTAGTGGGAATCTTACGTCTGGAAGAGGAAGCCATTTGGGAAGATTTTAATGTGGGAAAGATGAAGGATATAAGGCTTGGAGAAGAGCAAGAGCTTTAGAAAGACAAGAAGAGCTTGGAATCTATGAAGAATGCTTTGAATTGAAGTTTGGAAGTGTTTGGATTCGATTTTGAGCCCTCCTATATGTAGGAAATGATCCCAACAGCCATAAACAACTAGTTTGACAAGAATTAAAGCATAAAGAGCCGTTACAAATGACTAGATTATCTCCAACGTCGCCAAATAATCGATTACCACCAATGATAATCGATTATTTCTTCATCCCTGCCCAGAAAATGCATGGATAATCGATTATCACTTGAAATAATCAATTATTCCATAGAGAAATTACTGATTTGGGTCAATGAATTACAGATAATCGATTATTGGTCTAAATAATCGATTATTACAGAAATATTTTTCATGGATCATACATTTAAGCTTCAATAATCGATTATTACCCAAGATAATCGATTATTCTAGAGAGATCGACAAACTTAACATGTATTAGATTATTTCAGTACAAAATGCAAAGATTTTATAGTTAAGCAGAGTTTAGACTATTTCTAATATTCCTAAGTCTCTCCTAAGTTCATATAATCTATCCTTGGGAAGATGTTTGGTAAATATGTCTGCTAACTGATGCTTTGTGTCTATATACTCAATTTTACAATTTCCTTTAGAAATGTGATATCTTAAAAAATGATGCCTAATCTCAATGTGTTTGGTTCAAGAATGCATAACATGATTCTTTGTGAGATTAATTGCACTTGTATTATTACACATTAAAGGAATGTCACTTAGAAAAATATTATAATCTTCTAGTTGTTGTTGTTGAACATACAAGGATATGAAGCTTGTAGATTTTGATGATGATTCAAGAACAAAGGACTTAGAGATTTGAAGACTTGTAATCTTATGTAATAACTCTATTTTTATGTTTTTGAGTCTGTAATATTAGAGTCAAAGATAGCCAACACATAGACCATCCTTTAAAAGCTCTAAAAACTCATTTTTATCAAAATTACACTGTGATAATCGATTATCACCCTGGATAATCGATTATTACAACAAGAAAATCATTTTCAGGAAATCCTCTCTGTGATAATCGATTATTTGGCCAGATAATCGATTATCCTGGTCCAGTTTTGTTCCCCTGCGAAAATGGCTCTGGAATAATCGATTACCACTTAAGATAATCGATTATTTGCGTCTGTTATGTGTTTAGAAATTCAAATTTGGACCAAGTTTCGAAAACCCTATTCCCAATTCTTCTGTTTTCGAAAATCCCCAATTCCCAAACCCTATTCTCTCTACTTAAGATTCTCTAAGGCTCTCTGCAAATGAACAAACATTTTTCATACAAAAGTTAAGAGCTGTGACTGCTAGAGAACTTGTTGTAGGGAAGAAAAAGGGACTTTTGAAAACCTAGTGTGGGCTAGAAGCGATAAGAATAACTGAGTGGGTTTCTTGGTGGATTGTGTGCTGTGCCGTCTCTAGGAAAAGTTGTTCTTCATCCTTTGTGGATTCAAAGGAGGTGTTCATCTCTTGTGTGACTCAAGAGATGTGTTTTCTTTACCTTATCTTTTCATTTGTAATCTATTTGTAAACTGTGATTATAGTGACAACATTAATCCTTTGTTTGAATGATTAGCATTTGGATGTAGGGTCTTTTGATCCAAACCACTATAAATCAACTGTTTAATCTTCTATCCCTTATCTATTGACATCACACAGCATTTTAATCGGTGAAATTTGGGAAAATTTTTAAAACCCTAATTTTTGTTTAAGAAACCAATTCACCCCCCTCTTGGTTTTTGTCTGTAAACCCAAACATTTTGCTGCGTGATTCTAAAAAGTGGTATCAGAGCTTGCTTTGATAGTCATTCAATTTTCGAAAATGGTTGGACAAAATCAAACTTTTGCCGAGGGTGCTTCTATCAATAGACCCCCACTTTTTGCGGGACAAAATTATCCTTTTTGGAAAGTTAGAATGCAAATATTTTTGGAGTCTGTTGATAGAGGTGTTTGGGATGCAATTTTAAACGGTCCTTTTATTCCTAAAATTACTGAAAACGGAGAAGAGGTACCAAAACCATTTTCTAGATGGTCGACTGAAGAAAATAGAAAAGCCCAATATGATGTTAGGGCTAGAAATATAATTTCATCTGCTTTAACCCTTGATGAGTTTTACAGAATATCCGTTTGCAAGAGTGCTCAAGAAATGTGAGAAATGCTAAGAGTAACCCACGAAGGTACCAATGATGATAAAAGAGCAAGAAAGAACTCATTGATTCAAGAGTATGAGATGTTCCAAATGCAACAAGGAGAAACGATTTTTGACGTTCAAAAGCGTTTCACACATATTGTGAACCATCTCACTGGGTTAGGTAAGATTTTTGATATTGATGAGTTAAATGTAAAAATTATTAAATCTTTGGATAGGAAATGGAAATCAAAGGTGACGGCCATCACAAAGTCACAAAATCTTGCTACCATGTCTATCGCAGCGCTCTTTGGAAAATTAAGAGAACATGAACTTGAACTCGAAAGGCTAAACGATGAAGAAGGACAACACCAAAAGAGAAACCTTGCCTTCAAAATTGAAATTTCTAAGAGCAAGAACAAGAAGGAGGAAGAAGACTCGGAAAATGAAGATGATGAAAATTTGAGTCTCATGATAAAGAAATTTACAAAGTTCATGAAAGTCAAAGGGAAGCAACCCTTCAAAGGTAAGGGAAAAGTAAGAGAAAGTACTTCCTTAAATATTAAATGTTACGGTTGTGGTGAAACAAGACATTTAAAAACCGATTGTCCAAACAAGAAAAATGAAGATCATAAAGGCAAGAAATTCTTCAAAAAGAAAGCCTACATTGCTTGGGATGATATTGACTCAAGTTCGGAGTCAAGTGATTCGAAAATTGAAGCAAACATTTGCTTGATGGCAAATGACTGAAAGTGATCCTAGCAAAGATCTCAGTGATTTGATGAAGTCAAAGATAAAGTCAAAGGTCAACTCTGCAACAGTCAAACAAGTCACTTAGAAGAATGGAGCTGAAGACTTAGTGTGTCTTAACAGAAAGCTTAGGTAAAACCACTTTACCTTTTCCACTGCATAAAGCTTCTTCACTCAATTTGCAAAATGCCTCAAAAATAGTTTTAAACAAATCAAACAAAAGCATTTTGACAAAGAACCTTCTTAACAATGGTTTTAACTGATATAGTTTTTTAAGAAACGATTAAAATCACTAAGAATGCGTAAAGAATTGTTTTTACAGTATTTTAATCGATACAAACTTCTTTTAATCGATTAAAACCCTTTAGAAATCATTATGACCGATTAGATTTGATATATAAGCAATCAGAACTTGTTTCAATCGATTAAAACACGTTTCAATCGATTAAAATCATTTAAAGGGTCAAAATGATCGATCAGAATGAAATTATGACCGATCAGAGTTGGTTATGATCGATCAGAATTGAATTATGACCGATCAGACTTATTTCAATCGATTAAAACGTATTTCAATCGATTAAAATAACTTAGAAAATCTTTTCAATCGATTAAAACGAACTTTCAATCGATTAAAATGACTTGAAAATATATGTGCAGTTTTTCAATCGATTGAAACGACTTTATATAAGCTAAAATAACTTGGAAAGTTTTATAAGAAGGTTTTTAAACAAATCAATCGATTAATACGCGATTCAATCGATTGTTTTATACTTTGAAAATGTTTGTAAAACGTTTTAACCGATAAAAACGTGGTCGTATCAACTAAAACATTTTCTCGTTAAAGATCAAGAATGCATTAATGGGTTGAAAGGACTTTTAACAGATTGTAACGGCTATTTCAACAGATTAAAACAAACTTTCAACAGATTAATTAATGCAGCAGATTTGAAAATACTCTTTTATAAACAGAATTGCTTGGAACTTTTAACATATCAGTTTTGACACAATTCAAGCAATCAATACAAACAACTATTAGCATTTTTCAAGAAAGATACACAACTGTTTTTGTGAACTTCTTTTGAAATCTTTCTTGAGGCACTTTGCATCCTTGAAGAAGAAACTTATCGTGGATTGATGTAATCCGGTTTGAGCTTTCTAAGTCTCTTCTTTGTAAATTCTTTTTCATTACTTTGTATTGTGTTGTACCCGGAATTTGGGTACAAGTTTTTTTTTTTTGCGACTTGGTAGGTGGTTGTAGAAGTTTCCAAGAACTGGAATTTGGTTCTTGGTGGTTGAGTACAGGAACTGGAATTTGGTTCTTGTACTGTTTGGTGCCTGGAATTTGGGCACTGGTTTCTCTGCAACTGGAATTTGGTTGTAGAGGTTATCAAGAGCTGAAATTTGGTTCTTGGTGGGAGAGGTTAAGTGCGTGAACTGGAATTTGGTTCTTGTACTCGTGTGGTGCCTGGAATTTGGGCACTCGGTTTCTCTGCGGCCGGAATTTGGTTGCAGAGGTTTCCAAGAGCTGGAATTTGGTTCTTGGTGGAGAGTTAGAATAGGTGTAAGAGTGTGAGTCTGTAAAACATCTATTCTAGTGGAACCCAGCTGGAATTTGGCTGGAGACTGGACGTAGCCCTGGTTGTGGGTGAACCAGTATAAAATTACCGGTGAAATCTTTCCTAACCTTTCTCTCTTTAATTTCTGCTGCTGCACTTAAACTGTTTGATTGCTTTGTGATTTGTGAATTGATAAGTAATCTTAATTTTCGGATTAGATAATCTGTGTATTGCGAAAAACTTTCAAAAATCAATTCACCCCCCCTCTTGATTTAAAACTACTTTTCTAACAATGACAACATCTCTTCCGATTTTGAGGTTAGTGATTCCGACCCTTCCTCAAGTGATGATGAACATGATTATGATGCTTTAAAAAATGCATATGGAGAATTATTTACTTTTTTTTAAAGACTTGAAAAATGAATATAAATCTGTGAAAAGGTGTTTGAATAAATCAGAAAAAGAGGTAGAATCCTTGAAAACAAAAATTGCATGTTTAGAGGAAAAAGATAATAAAAATATAGCACGTGCATCATGTAAAGAGTATGAATATGATATTGATATACTTAGCCACTTGCTTGATAAAGCTAAGAAAGAATTAAGTGATAGTTACAATGATAAGGCTAGTGTTCAAAATAGAGAAAACTGTCATGTTCCATTGAAAAAGCCTAAAATTAAAAATAGAAGAGTATGGGTTGAAAAAAGAACTAAAACTTCAAAAGTTAGAAATGTATCATATTCAAATATTACATCTAATGCATGCTTTTATTGTATGAAACATGATCATACTTCAAATAGGTGTAGAATTAAACATTTTGGTGTTCCTAAAGGAAAATATGTTTGGGTTCCTATAGTGAAATAATTTGATTGTCTCTAACCCCAAGAACCCAAAAGTTATGGGGACCTAAGATTATCATATTCTTGTTTTGTAGGAAACTTCCAAATCCAAGAAGTCTATGTGGTATCTTGACAGTGGATGTTCAAAACATATGACCGGAGACAAAACGAAATTTGTGAGTTTCAAAGCTAAAGAACAAGGATATGTAAACCTATGGCGACAACAATAAAGAAAGAATACTTGGAATCGGAAACATTGGTGGTGCAAATACTTTGAAGATAAAGGATGTGCTTCTTGTTGATGGGCTAAAGCATAATCTCCTAAGTATAAGTCAACTTTGTGATAAAGGATTCAAGGTAATTTTTGAAAGTAAGTTTTGCACCATTCATTTGAAGGATTCCGAAAATATAGCATTAAAAGGTATTAGGCATAATAATATCTATTTGATTGACTTGGATTGTGTATCTAACACTAGTATAACATGCTTAGTTGCTAAGGAAGAAAATTCATGGTTATGGCATAAGAGAGCGGCTCATATAAACATGCATCAATTAAACAAACTAATATCAAAGAATTTAGTTGTTGGTTTGCCTAAGTTAAAATTTGAAAAAGATAGATTATGTGATGCATGTCAAAAAGGTAAACAAATTAAATCATCCTTTAAATCTAAGAATGTTATTTCCACATCAAAACCCTTAGAACTATTACACTTAGATTTATTTGGTCCATCTAGGATAAAAAGTTTTGGTGGAAATTACTATGCTCTTGTAATTGTTGATGATTTTTCTAGATATACTTGGACATTTTTCTTAACATTAAAAAGTGAAGCTTTTAAGGTTTGTAGGAAATTTGCCAAGTAAATCCAAAATGAGAAAGACTTAAGAATTAAGGTGTTAAGAAGTGACCATGGTGGAGAGTTTCAAAATGAATGGTTTGAAAATTATTGTAAGGAAAATGGTATTTTGCATAATTTTTCTGCACCTAGGACTCCTCAACAAAATGGTGTAGTAAAAAGGAAAAATAGATCACTAGAGGAACTTGCTAGAACAATGTTAAATGAATCAAATGTTCCTAAGTATTTTTGGGCTGATGCTGTAAGTACTACATGTTATGTATTGAATAGGATGCTTATTAGGCCAATTATAAAATCAACTCCTTATGAACTGTTAAATGGTAGGAAACCTAATGTTTCTCATTTAAAAATATTTGGATGTAAATGCTTTGTTTTAAATAATGGAAAAGATAACATAGGAAAATTTGACTCAAAAGTCGATGAGGCAATTTTTTAGGATTCACTAACTAGCAGAGCATATAGAGTTTTCAATAGAAGAACTTTGAATATTGAAGAATATGTACATGTCACCTTTGATGAAATTGTAGACCTTGAGGGAAATCCTCTTGAGTCAAATAAAGAATTTGCAGGTGATGATGAGTACATAAGAGAAGCTCTAGAAGAAATGTACTTGAATAAGAATGAGCCATCTCAACCAACTGAATTGGCAAAAGAGTAGCAATCACCAAGAGGACTTTCAATGGACAATATAATTAGTGATATTTCAAAAGGGGTAAGAACTAGAAATATGACAAATTTCTGTATGTCTGTAGCTTTTGTTTCACAAATAGAACCCAAAAGTGTTGAAGAAGCTCTTAAAGATGACCAATGGTGCATAGCAATGCAAGAAGAACTTAATCAATTTGAAAGAAATCAAGTCTGGGAATTAATTTCAAGAGAAGAATCTTATCAAGTGATTGGAACAAAGTGGGTATTTAGAAACAAACATGATGAAGATGGAAATATAACAAAGAACAAAGCCAGACTTGTTGCCAAAGGTTACTGTCAAGAGGAAGGTATTGATTATGATGAAATTTATGCTCCTGTTGCCAGGAATTTCTAAGATAATGCAGGGTGAATTTGAAATGTCAATGATGGGAGAATTAACATTCTTTCTTGGACTTCAAATTAAACAACTTAAAGATGGCATTTTTGTGTCTCAAACCAAATACTGCAAAGAGATTCTCAAGAAATTTGGAATGGACACTTTAAAGGAAGCTAACACACCCATGGGAACATCATGCTATTTAGACAAGGATGAATCAGGTTTGGAAATTAATCAATCTATGTATAGAGGTATGATAGGTGTAGACCCCAAATCTTGCCCGACCTCAAAATAAGAACAAAAGACCTCCTATTCGAAGATGGACAAAGCCTAAAAAGCCACTAGGAGAGACTATTAGGCCCCATATTAGAGTAGGAAGGTTTTCTTGTACACAAAATAAAGATTCCTGCCTTCAGGGGTCGAGACCGCCGTCTCGCCCTTCGGGACCGCCATCTCGACCAATGGTAAGTCAAGACGACCGTCTCGCCATTTACCATTGGTGAGACCCCCCCCTCCCGTTTGGCGAGAAGACCCTCTCGCCATTTGGCAAGTTCAGACCGCCATCTCGCCATTTATTCAAGTCGAGACCGCCGTCTCGACCTGACAGGTGCGAATCCCTATAAATAGGGGGCGCTCTCCCCTTCATTTCACACGGTTCTTCCACTTCTGCTCCTGCAATTTCTCAAAATTCTTCTCTTAGAGCCCCTCCGAAGTATTTTCGGAGTTTCTGAGTGTTTAAAAGATCTTTTTATAGCATTTTCGAGAGAGAATTCAACGTTGTAAATGCGAAGGGCTGTCAAAACGCACCCTATTTTTCAAGAAACTTAATCAAAAGCTTGCTCCGGAGGTTTCTTCATTCTCTCCCTCTCTTTTATTGTCCTTTTTACTTATATTAAATTGTGCAATAATTATTAGGGCCATGTAGTCATTATTTTTAATTCCGCAAATAAAAGGGTAAAAGCATCATTTTAAAAGTTTATTTATAAAATAACTGGCCTGTCATAGGGAACCCGAAAGGGGCGTCGTAAGGGAGCTAATACCTCCCTTACACGTAAGTAACTCCCTTACCCAACTCTGGTTTTAACGACCAAAGTTGGTTTTTCTAAGAAACCAATGCCTTTTTATCCCCTTTTTTGATGTGTTTGGTAAAAACATCAGTGGCGACTCTATAAGAACCCTTTCAAACTCGTTCTTAGGTCAGCCTGATTATCGGGCGACCTAAGAACTCCCTTTCAAAAACCTCGCCCTTTGGTTCAGCCCAGTTATCGGACAACCTAAAGGCGTTGTAACCTCGCCCATAATTAAATGCGAAAAATGGAAAGTTGGAACCATCGTGTCGCTCCAACCGCCTCTTTTTGACGGTGGCGACAGATGGGGACTCCACTGGGGAAGCCTAGAGAATTGATCCCATTTAGTGATGGGCCAGTTTAATAAATAAACTAAGAAATTTCGCTTTTACCCTACCTTGTATTATAACATGCTTTAATTGCTTGACTTTAATAACTGTTGTTTGTTTATTTTACACAATTGGTTGAAAAAAAAATTGTACACAAACCTTTGCACACAACAGTTCCCTCTATACCCGGGGGCAAGTGAGAAATCCATAGGGAGTGGGTGGTAGGTACGGTTTGCCATAGTGAGGGCCATGTGCCCACCGGTATGATCGGAAACCACCACTCAAGGTGATAACCTTCCTCTTTCGGCACAAAGACTGACTATGGCCTTAGTGCTAAGCATGGTCGAAAGGCTGGAGAGTGGGGACCCTATAATGGGGGCACCTTGGGGGCCTAAGCCTTGGTGAGAATAGTTAGAACCTACCCTTGCCAATGCAATTTTCTGTAGGAAAACCCTACCTCGGGATTAAAACGACTTTTCGCCTGTTCGCGAATGAATGATATGTATGTGCATTTGTTTGTTGCATTTGATTGTATAGCATAACCAAACAACAGATAAGAAATTTTTTACAATAAACACCCTTATCTCGGACAGTCTGCCTTTTAGCTAGCCTAGCTTCAGGTTCTTTGTAAGCTAAGTAGCCACGCAGTCCGACAGAAGAGATAAGGGACACTAATATTATTCTTTCGCAATAAGTCATTTTATCTCAGACAGTCTGCCTTTTAACTAGCCTGGCTTCATGTTCTTTGTAAGCTAAGTAGCCACGTAGTCCGACAAAAGAGATAAAAGGCTCTAAAACAAAGTCAAATCAAATAGATAAAAAATGATAAATAAAAAGATTTTTGACGAAGTCAAAACATTCATGTCGCATCATACCATGAGTGGAGAAAACCAAGAGAGAAAATAAAAGGAAAGAGCACATTAACATCATCTAGACAGAATCTTTCATACATAAAATACATCCATGCTAGGGGGCATTAAAATATCTCTAAGACAAAGATGAAAGAGGCCCCAAGCACATTTGTAACCATCCATAAGGAAGGGACAAATGTACTAAGGTATGTGGTGATCTTCGACAAGGAAGGAACTATTACACCGAAGTGGGTAGGGTACTCCACAAAGCGTAAGCTTAAAAGATAATACCTAAATCATTGTCTTGAAAGATACTAGTCCCACACTCAACATTCATTAATAGACTTCTTTTGGACATTCTAGAAAGTGGCTGGTCCTCTCCCCGTCCGAACCCGCGCACAAAAAGCAAGAGCTATGGAAAACCTAGAAGAGCAAAATCGCAAGCTCACTGCAGAGGTTAACACCGTCTGGGAGCATATGGCGCAACTAATGGAGGCCATGTGCCAAGGCCAAAATATAGGCGAGACCCAAGCCGAGCACGCCCCCCACGGAGAGGAAGAGTAAGAGGAGTTCCTCTTCGATCAAAAGGCGCATCTCCAATCTGACGCTCGGACCATGCACACCCACACCCCAGAAGTGTCCAAACAGCAAATCTATATTTAATATCTATTCTAATATTCTTTAACAAACTCTTCTTCCTTTTCGACTACTCCTATTATTACAACCGCTATACTCAATTGAAAAATTTATTTGTCTGGTCTACTAAGGTATTAAAGATTATCAAATACTTCAAGACATGGTATTCTTTTTGGAAGAAAACATAAGATATTTTTGTAAATGATATTCAACATATCTTTGATGTGTTCCTTGCATGGATATCCTGACATAACTATTCATTTGTCTAAATCTAAAAAGTTAGATTTCAATATTTTTGATGAATAGTACCAAAAATTTGAGGTTCAAATTTGAGAAGTCCAACAATCATGTGGTCAATCTTTTTCAATGCCAAGTGTATCAACAATATGTTTTTCTCAATTTGTGGAAGGCTAAAATCCATCTTTGGTAACAATTCTTCTTTTTCTTTCACGTCTTATCCTAAAATTCTTTACTTGGTTACTATGACTAATGGATCCAAAGTGGCATCTCAAATAATTAGCCAAGTTTATTTATCTCTACTAAATTTAAATTTATATTTTTCATACCTAATTGTCCTTATAACTTGATTTCTCTAAATTAATTGACTCATTTACTTTTTGTAACCTTTAATTCCAATTCTTATGTTGTAGAAGAACATGATACGGGTCCTTTGATTGGAGAAAGACATGAATCATGAAGCCTTTATTACCTGAATCCAGGCCCTTTTATTTTGTGTTTTGCTACTCCAGTCCCAAAACTATTGCATGATCATTTGGGCCATGCAAGTTTATCAAAGTTTAAAATGATGGTTCCTAATCTGAAACAACTTTGGATTTTAAAGTGTGAATTTTGTCAATTAGGAAAATATGTGAGGTTTACATTCCCTAAACATTCTAAAACTCAATGTAATTTTTCTTTTTCCAACATTGGTTTTGATACTCTTGGGGCTAAGTCGTGTGAACTCTTTTGGTTTTTGATATTTTGTAACCTTCATTGATGAATTTTTCATATGTACCGGGTTTACTTAATGAAAAATAAATCTGAACTTTAATCTATATTAATATCTTTTTTTTAATGAGATTAAGAATCAATTTGAGAATATAACTAAAATATTTCTAAATGATAATACTAAAGAATATTTTTCTATTGTATTTGCCTCATTTTTATCTTTGTGCAGTGTTTTACATCATTCCACATGTCCTCACACCCCATAACAAAATGGTATAAAGAAAAAAATAATAGACATCTCATTGAAATTGTATATTCTCTAATGTTCTTGTTCATCATTGGGGAGATTTAGTTCTCTCTACTTGTTTCCTAATTAATAGAATGCTCTCTTGTTCTTTTTGAGAATAATGTTCCTCACTTTGTTATTTTTCCAAATAATCCTTTATACCATGTTTCTCCATGTGTATTTGGATGTTTTTGTTTTATTCATAATGTCTCTCTAGGTCTTGATAAACTCGGTGCAATGGCTATTAAAATGTATTTTTCTTGGGATATTCTCATTCCAAAAAGGGTACAAATGTTATTTTCCTTCAATTAAAAGGTATTATATGTCTACTGATGTTACCATCTTTGAAGACACTTTTCTTTATCTCTTTCATGGAAAGTCCTATTCCTATTCAACAAGTTCTCTTTGTACCCACCATCATGTGATTCACATGTCATCCGTATTCCTTTTCCAACTCCAATTGCAGATAACATTGATCCACCATCTCTTCTCACAACATAGGGCCCGACCTACTCCTTTATCTTCTCTTGAAGATCCTCATGATTCAAATTATCCTCCACTATATTCCCATACCAAGAATTCTTCATCCTCATTGACACTTCTAATTAGTTGGTCTATTACTCTTAGAAAAGGAACTCACTCTACTCCCAAACCATCGTTTGTCTCCTTTATTCCTTTGTTCTTTGTTTCTCCACCACTTTTATTCCTAATAATGTTCACAAGGCACTTGATCACCCTGGATGGTGGCAAGTCATGCTTTATGAGATGTAAGCTCTTGAGCACAATGCTACTTGGGAAATTGTTCCTCTTCCTCCTAGAAAGAAGACTATGGGTTGTAAATGGGTTTACATAATTAAGTTTGGTCTTAATGGTGAAGTGGATTGTTTCAAAGCTCGCTTAGTAGCTAAGGGCTATCTCAGATTCATGGTCTTGACTACTCTGATACTTTTTCTCCTATAGTTAAGATTAACACTACTCGGCTCTTCCTCACTATGACCACTATTTGTCATTGGGCACTTTAGCAACTTGACATTAAACATGTCTTTCTTCATAGTGACTTCGAGGAAGAGATTTATATTCCGAGTGTGGTTTGATAAATTTAGTCACATTATGCAATTTTTTGGTTTGAAACATAGTAAGACAAATTGTTTAGTGATTAAGAAATTCATGCAAAATCCTAACATTGTGCATTGGAATGCCTTGATTTGAATTCTCAAATATTTACAAGGGTTCTAGGACAAGGGTTGTTGTATGAAGAAAGGAAATACTCAAATTTAAGATATTGTGATGCAAATTGGGCTGATTGTACTATTGATAGGAGATCTACTACAGGATATTGTGTATTCATTGGAAAAAAATATGATTTCTTAGAAGAGTAAAAAACAAAGTGTTGTTGCTCGAAATAGTGCATAAGTTAAATATATATATCCGTGGCTCTTTCTACTCTTGAGCTTGTGTGGATTAGACAAACGTTCAAGAGTTGGAATTTTGTGGTTATGAGCCAATGAAGTTGTATGATGATAATCAAATAACTTTGCATATTGTCTCCAATCTAATGTTTCATGAAAGAACAAAACATATATAGATCTACTACCATCAGAGAGAAATTGCTGTCCAAGAACCTTATTATTGAGTTTGTGAGTTCTAATGAGCAACTCCCAAACATTTTAACTAAATCTCCAAGGACCTAGGATTCAATTTATATGTTCCAAGCCTGATGTATACAATTTATATGTTCCAAAAGGAAGTGCTAAAATATGTATTATTTTAATTTTTGATGTATGTACCCATATTTAGGATTAGGGTTGGGGCAAGAGCCAACTTTGTCTTTTGTACTCTCAGTGTCATGGAACACTGACTCTTACACTAACAAATTTCTGTCAAAGAGGGCATGACGTTTCTTAATTGAAACAGAAAGGGGCAATTTGTACATTTTCATAATAAGGTTTAAGAAGATTTTGGTTTCTATCCTGTCACTAATATTTTCTTTTTCTTTTTTGGTGGTTGTGCTTGCTTCATCTAAACAATACATCTTTTATGCAACAGGACGATTTTAAAAATCTTTTCATGTATCCACGTCGCATCCGGCGGCATGAGTCAACTATAAGTCATACTCGTTTCTTTCCTTAACTACAGTATCATTTCTCTGTAACAGCAATGCGATATTTGCGACAACATGGAAAATATTCATTGAAATGTGTATTTTCTACTAAGTAGAATATAAAACGCACCATTACTGCTTGAATTTCCCTGTTTGGTTATGCTTTGTTGTTTTTAACTCTGATATCCTAGTGACCAAATCAGAGCCTTTAGCCGTTCAGAATGTCTTGTATGGATCAGTAATCTACAAGATGTTGCTTTGCTAAAATTATTTAAGGAAAATTTACCTTGATAAAAAAGGAAAATGAAATCGAGGGAAAAGTTGGAGCCATGCGGTTTGTTTACCAGCAGTAGCATGATGATATAACTTGGTGTAATGTCATCTTCTACATTATAGTAAAAAGGGAAAGATCATGTATGAAGGTGTGTGGCTGACTTGTGAAATTATGATTATGAAAGTATAAAATATGAAGAAATAAAGACCTAATATATGAATTTCAATTTACTATTGAAACATAAGGAACATATCTTATTTTCTTTCTTCAGAAAAAATTTTAGAAGTGATCTTTGGAAGTGTAAAAGTATGTGATGAACCTTATGGGAATCATTACACTTTTTTTTTTTTGGTTTCTACCTCCTGTTTATCTTGTCACTGTTTTTGAAATTTAAAATAAAAAATTCAGAACAGTGGCGTAATTTTTGTATTGCCTGTTTCTGGAATCTGGACTATTATTTTTCTCATAAGCAATTGCCATTTCCAAACTAACTCACTACACATAATGTGTTTTGAATCGGCCATGTTTAATTTGCTACATATTCAAGTAATGAATGAAATTCTGATAGGAAAGAAAACTGATACATTGAGGCCATGTTTGGCTATAAATTAAATCTGGAAAATCATATTATTTTCTATAGCTCTCTCAGAAACAAACAAAGCAAACCTTATCCTACTAGTTGAGTCAGGTACATGAATAACACGACATCATTCACTAATGGTTAAAGTCAAAATCTTCAAAGATACTATTCACATCAAATCCTCATAAAAACTACGTCCAATGCGCGTCTCCATCAGCGCTTCTAGTGACTTCTAATGTGCAACCTATATCTCCTGTATACAATCAGTTTATATTTGTTATTTTTTATGTGGGAATAGATAATGCATGCGACATGTGTAGTGCGGATTTGATGTATATCCGATACAAAGATACGGTTATTTTAGAAATAACAGGAAACAATACATGCAAGACCCATGTTTTAAAATGTAGAAAAATTCATAAAACGTTACAAATATATAACTTCAATAATACAAATTCAAATAAAAAAAACATTTAACACTATCAATCAAATTCTTAATTTATAGAGGGATAACACTATCAATAAAATTATTTTTTTTAAATGATTTATAGAGTTGATTTATAGAGTTGAACATGGATCCCATTGAGAATTTGGGAGAAAATAGCAGAGAAGACAACAGAGAAGAAAAACTGATTTAATTCATATATCGATCGAATACAAAAAGAAAAAAGGCAAATATGCAGTTAGTCAAACCTGCATAAAACAATACTAACAAATGGAAAAGATACACGTGTAACTAATAGCCTCCCCTCAAGCTGGAGAGTGAATATTAAGAACACCCAGCTTGGAAATATTGTTAAGAAAAGGTGAAGGATCGAGAGCTTTGGTGAAAACATCTGCAAGTTGATTTGTAGAGGAAATGGGAAGAAGATGGAAGAGGTTGGCCTGCACACGATCTCTGACCACATGACAATCAATTTCAATGTGTTTGGTGCGTTCATGAAAGCTAGAATGAGTAGCAATGTGACGAGCAACTTGGTTATCACAATAGATGACAACTTGATTGAGCTTGGAGATGTTGAAATCATGAAGCAAGTAATTGAGCCATTGAGGCTCGCAGCTGGTGATAGCAAGAGCCCCGTATTCTGCTTCTGTTGAGGAACGAGAAACAGTGTGTTGTTTTTTTGATCGCCAAGAAATCAACGAATTACCCAAAAAGATACAGAATCCAGTGGTAGAGCGATGAGTTGTCAAACATGAAGCCCAATCTGAATCACTAAATCCTTTCAATTGAATGTTGGAATTGGAAGAGAAAAACAAACCTTGACCAGGATTAGCTTTCAAATAACGAAGTATACGATTGGCAGCAGCTTGATGGAAGACAGTGGGCTTTTGATTAAACTGACTTAGAAAATTAACAGTGAAACTTATATCTGGTCGCGTATTTGTAAGATACAAAAGTCGTCCAATAAGGCGGCGATAAGCATCTGCATCACAAAGTTCAGCATTATCATCGAAAAACAATTTGGTGTCCTTGATAATAGGAGTAGAACATGGTCGAGCAGCTAGATGACCACTGTCAGCAAGGATATCAAGAGTGTATTTATGTTGACAAATGTGAATGCCTTGTGTAGTACGAGCAACTTCTAGGCCAAGGAAATATTTCAGTTGTCCCAAATCTTTAATCTGAAATTGTTGATTAAGAAATTGCTTGACGGTGTTGATTTCATCAATTGAATCACCTCCAAGAATTATATCATCTACATAAATGAGTAAAGCAGTGAAGGAAGAAACATATTTCTTTGTTAAAAGAGAATGATCAGATTGAGATTGTATAAAACCAATTGAAAGAAGAGAAGTAGATAATTTGGCAAACCACTACCTACTAGCCTGTTTTAATCCATAGAGGGATTTGGTTAAGCGGCAGACCTGATTTGCTTGAGGAGGTATCACGCCAGGGGGGGATCCATGTACACTTCCTCATTGAGATCTCTATGAAGGAAGACATTATTGACATCTAGTTGAACAAGATGCCAATTCTTAACAGCTGCAATAGCAAGCATGAGTCTAACATTGGTAATTTTAACAACAAGAGAAAAAGTGTCTAAGAAATCTACTCCTTCTAATTGAGTGAAACCCTTAGCCACTAGTCTAGCCTTATGTCTTTCAATAGAACCATTAGCTTTATATTTGGTTTTATAAACCCATTTACAACCTATAGTTCTCTTTCCAGGGGGAAGATTAGTGAAATACCAAGTCTTATTTTCTTCTAAGGCTTTTATTTCTTTACGCATAACATCAATCCATTCAGGGTAACAAGCTGCTTGTTTATAAGTAGTAGGTTCAAAATTGTTAGAAATAGCAAGAATGTATTTCAAATGTTTTGAAGATATTTTTTTTATAAGAGAGAACAGAACATAGAGGATAAGAAATGATACTATTTTTAGATTTGTTGGTGTTGTCATCTCTTGAAGGATTGCAATAAGAATCTGAATTGTTGGAGCTGTCAGTACTTAAGGAATTGCAATGGAAATCCTGCAGATAATATGGTTCCTTTCTCATTCTAGTAGATCTTCGAGGAGCAGGCTGGTTAGGTGTTCGATTGGAAATATCTTCTTCTGTCACTTGGAAGGAAATATCTTGAGGATTTGAAAACGGATGCACATGATTAGACCTGACTTTCTTATGCATGAGATTGTTAGAATAAAAAAAGAATTGAAAATCAGTCAATGTGAAAAGATTAGTGTCATCAACAATATTAGTTTTAACATAGGGAAATTCATTTTCAAAGAATATCAGATTTCTGGATATAGAAATTTCTCTAGAATGTAAATCAAGAGTCACATAACCTTTGGTGCCAGGTTTATATCCAAGGAAAACACTTTTTCTGGCTCTAGGATCTAGCTTCAATACGGTTGTTATGAATTGTAGATGTGAAACAAAGACAACCAAACACTTTTAAATAATTAAGAATAGGAAGTTGATTATGCAGAATTTGGAATGGAGATTGGTTCCTTATGGTTTTACTTGGCAGCCTGTTGATTAGGTAGATAGCATGAACAACAACATAGGACCAAAAACATTTTGGAAGATTGGCTTGAAATAACAAGCTACGTGTGACATTCATTATGTGTTGATGTTTCCTCTCTACCCTTCCATTTTGTTGAGGTGTCTCTACACAAGAAGTTTGATGAATAATACCACTTTTATCATAGAATTCAGGATAAGAAAACTCTTTCCCATTGTCAGTTCTGAAAATTTTAATATTACAACCAAATTGGTTTTTAACAAGGATAATACAATTGTTCAATAGACTCCTAGTCTCATGTTTATTCTTCATAAGAAAAAGCCATGTGTGTCTAGAGAAATCATCAACAATAGTAAGAAAATATCTATGACCATGTATAGAAGAAATACCAATGGGACCCCATATATCTATATGAATCATTTCAAAAATTGTACTGGAAACATGAATACTGTTATTAAAGGGAAGTTTATGTTGCTTGGCCGAATGACATACATCACAAATTTTTTCAGTGTTATTATGAATGTAAGGAAAATCTTTAATCATATTTTCAATTATCTTGCTAGAAGGATGTCCCAATCTGTTGTGCCAAAGATTGGAAGTGGAATAATTTCTGCTGCGAGTATTAATACTGGTGTTGTCATCAGTAGGCATAATTGAACTATTATTACTGATGTTATTAATATGAGACCAAGAAAAAACAGTATCTTGTTTCTGTAAACAATACAAGCCATCTTTCAGATCAGCATGCCCAATCATCTTCAATGTAAGAACATCTTGAATCTGGCAATGGTTAGAAGAAAAAATCAATTTACAATTGGAATCAATAATCAGTTTTTGAGCAGAAATTATATTAAATTCAAAATTGGGAATATGAAGAACTTTATAGAGTGTAAGGATATTTGAAATACAAACCGTGCCAGCATATTCAGCAGTGACATGATTACCATTAGGTAATTTCACATGCACAGGCCTGATTTTAGTAAAAGTTAAAAAATGATTTTTATTGTAAGCTACATGATCAGTAGGCCCAATGTCTATAATCCAAGATGAACAGAGAATACCTTTGGAGTCTTGTTGATCACCATTATTACTTTTAAACTGATTGACCCTATGAGTAGTGTCTTGATTCTTTTCTTGCAGAAGTTTTAATAGTTGTTGAACTTGTTCACCTGTCAGCTGACTATTCTAAACAATGTGCACTTGATTTTTTTATTCTTCTTCTTTCAAAACGTTGTCAGTCATAACAGTGTTGACAACATAATCATTTCTGTTATTTTTAAACCATGGAGGGAATCCGTGTTTGGCATAACATTCATCAACAGTATGGTGCAATTTATTGCAAAAAGTACACTGTTTACCATAGTTGGAATTCCTCCCACGTCCACGTCCTTGGTTCTTCCAAGATCCACGTCCTTGAGTTATCCAATTTTCTTATTGTTAAAATTCACAATAGGTCCTTGATTAGCAACTGTTAAAAGAGTTTTGGCATCAACGTGACTCACTCCTGCCAATTGTCGTTCTTGTTGTAGAATTAATGAAAAAACACGATTGATTCCTGGGAGAGGCTCCATTAAAAGAATTTGAGATTTTACAGTGGTGAAGGCGTCATTTAATCCCTTCAGAAAACATACTACATGTTCGAATTCACGATAACGAACAATGATTTTGAAGGCTTCACAAGAACATTGCAGATTGCAGGTACAACTAGGAATGGGACGCAAGGATTCCAACTCTTCCCAAAGAATTTTGAAATCTGTATGGAATTCAGAAACGCTTATTTCTCCTTGCTTAATGGAGTGCAATTCATGTAGCAGATCAGAAGTCCTAAAATGGTCTCCTTTTGAGAATCGTTCCTTGAGATCTTCCCAAAGATCTCTTGCATTATCAATATATACAGTACTTTGAGCAATTTGATCACTTAAAGTTTGAGTTATCCAAGAGAGTACCATGACATTGCATCTCTCCCATGAGTCATGAAGAGGATCGTCTTCTTGGGGAATCTTGATGGCTCTAGTGATGAATTTTAATTTGTTTTTTGAAAGAAGAGCTCTGCGCATACTCCTACTCCAAGAATGGTAATTCGTACCATTCAATTGCTTTGAAACAATAATCATTCCAGGATTCTCACCTGGGTGCAAATAATACGGGCTTGAAGGATTCAAAGATTCGTCAATCACAGTTTGCGTTTCTGTATTGCTATTAGCAGTTGAAGAATTGACAGGAGCCATCAAGAAACAGAGAAAGATAGAAAAGAGAAACAGAAAGGATGCAGCGGAGGCAGAGCGGGTGTTAACCCGCTCTGATACCATAACGTAAAAACATGGATCCCATTGAGAATTTGGGAGAAAATAGCAGAGAAGACATCATAGAAGAAAAACTGATCTAATTCATATATCGATCGAATACAAAAGGAAAAATCCAATATATATTAGAGGAAGAAAAGAAGGTTAAAAATAAAAAGGAAAAAAGGCAAATATGCAGTTAGTCAAACCTGCATAAAACAATACTAATAAATGGAAAAGATACACGTGTAACTAATATGTTATGAAGAAACAATGTTTCTATATGTTTATATTTACACATCGATGTATGTTTATTATAATAGTTTTATTGGATGTAAATTGTATAAAAGCATCGACACTTCACCAACATGTGTTAGTGAAATGTCCAAAAGTATTGGCATAAGATATGCCAAATAAATAAGTGTTGGAAGTCCCATATCGTCTACCTCATATCATTTGATATAGTTTAAATACATGTTAGACTACTCCACATATTTCCAATTGATTTTATGTTGGAACCTTAACATGGTATCAGAGTCAAATCCTAATATCTTTCCGGTTATGTCTTAGACCAAAAGTTGTCATTTAGTTGAGTCAAAAGTACCCTTTACCTGGTCCAGCAGGCTTCGTTGGAGGGGGCGTGTTGGAAATCCCACATCGCCTACCTCATATAATTTGGTATGGTTTAATTACATGTTAGGCTACTCCACGTATTGTCAATTGGTTTTATGTTGGAACCTTAACAAAAAAACATTAGTAGTTCGTAGATTTGGGTACTTTTTTATGTATTAGCGAAGTATTGTATTGGATTATTATTGGCTACGATCCGTTAACCAAATTGAAAATTGGTAGTTCATAGGTGGGTGCACATCGGTCTCAACATTCTCATTTTGCTACTCACTCCTTCCTCTTGCTGACCCTTTAAAGCCCAAAATTTCACATCATAGAGTATAGGCAAACATATACCAGTACAATAAAGCGTTTGGAAGTTGGTACAAAAAAGGGATCATCTTCTAAATAAGATAATCTATATGTTGAATTTGGTAGAAAAATCTGTCCAGATTCTTTGGATCCTTTTTGGATGCTACAAATCCGAATGTAATAAACTAAGATACTTTTAGAATTGTGTATTTATTTCTTTATATCTCTATTTCTCTCCAGATTCTTGGTGATTTGTTTTTCTCTGTTTATTTCCATGGTTGTAGCAGAATCAATAATTTAATTCTGCATAAACACCCAATGTACTGTTATTTTGTCCACATCAGAGAAGTCATTAGTATTCTCTCCCGACATTTACAGTTTTGTTGCTATGAAAATATTTGAGGTTTAGTAGAAATTATAAACTAATATGATTGTTTAACTAAGGTTGAAGTCATTATGGACACAACGTGCTTTATTGAATGATCATTGTATCTTTTTGTAATTTCTTCGAAAGCATGTGTCGAGTAACTTAAAAATGTACTTTAGAGGAGTATAAGCTTAACAAAGTCTCCCATTCTCACACAAATGACTTAAGTTAGATCCATCTTTGATTCTCTTATAGTTACTTTGGAGTAACTCCATCCTCATATATATATATATATATATATATATATATATATATATATATATATATTATAATTAATTTCATTCAATATAATTTTTAATCAATCACTAGTGGAAAAATAGCATTCTATGACGAGTTTTTATCACGGTCGTAGTCCACCCGTCATAGTATGTAGCGCGGTGGCAATTTTGTAATTAAATCATAAACTTTCTATGTCGGGTAAATTTTAACCGACATAGTAAGTGGAAAGTTCACTTTCTATGTCGGTTAAAATTTACCCGACATAGAAAGTGAACTTTCTATGTCGGTTATAATTTATCCGACATAGAAAGTGAACTTTCTATGTCGGTTAAGTTTTACCCAACATAGAAAGTGAACTTTCTATGTCGGTTAAGTTTTACCCAACATAGAAAGTATATTTGATGATGGGTGTTAGGGAAACCGACATAATATCCTCTGTTTTACACCTCCCGCGACACTCCATTTCTCACTTCACCCATTGCAGAGCTCCCCGTTCTCTCTGTATCTTCTACGAACGTCTTCGCCTTTGTATGTTTCTCCCCACCCAGCTCTGCTCGTCACGCCACCTGCCAACTCTGTACGTCGTGCCGCCTGTTGCTACTATCGTTGGTGCCCGTCGCCTGTGCACGTTTCTCCCCACCCAGCTCTGCACGTCACGCCAGCTGCCACCTCTGTAGGTCTTCAAGAGGTAAGTTTTCGTGCTTGCTTTAGCCATTATAGGTTTACATTTTTTAATCTGGTATGTAATAATGCTGTCAAGAGATGGAAGTTCGCGGGTGCCTTTAGCTAATTTAGAGACGTATTGTAAGTAGTTTAGTCATTTGAATGTGTTTCTGTAGGCATTCTTTCGTGATTTTGATTTTGAAAATTAGATTTGTATTATAATGTAGTTATTTTGAAAATTAGAAGGTAACAATGGATCGGAGTTGGATCAATTATAGACGAACAACAAATGAATATGAGAGTGGAGTAGAACAATTCCTTGAATTTGCTAAGATGAATGTTCCGGATAATGATGGAAGATTCTATTGCCCTTGTGTTAACTGCTTGAATGAGCAAAGATTACCGACTAAAGTTATTCGGGAACATGTTCTTTGTGATGGTTTCCTAAAGAGTTACATAAAGTGGACATGGCATGGTGAATTATTAAACATGCCAAGTGTAGAAGACAAAGAAGAAGTTGATCTAGAGATGGATGATCAGCTGGAGGAAATGATTCGTGAGCTTGGACAAGATGCCTTCCAACATACACATGTGTACGAGAAGTTGTCCAATGATGCAAAATAGCCTTTGTATAAAAATTGTACTAAGTTCACACGATTGTCGGCGGTACTAAAATTGTTCAATGTGAAGGCAAAGAATGGGTGGACTGATAAAAGTTTCACAGAATTGCTTGAGTTGTTGAGTGACATGCTCCCTGAAGGTAACACATTGCCAACCCGCAATTATGATGCTAAGAAGATATTGTGTCCAATGGGTATGGAGTACCAAAAAATTCATGCATGTCCGAATGATTGTGTGTTGTACAGGAAAGAATTTGAGAACTTTCACGAATGTCCACAATGCGGGGAATCACGATACAAGAAGAAGGATGGTGATTCTGACAATGATGTAATGAAGGGTACCCCGGCAAAAGTGTTATGGTATCTTCCCATTGTTCCAAGGTTGAAACGATTATTCACTAATGGAAATGATGCAAAGCTCACTAGATGGCATGCAGATAGTCGTATTAAAGATGGTCAATTGAGGCATCCGGCAGATGGATTGCAATGGAAAAAAATTGATTCCATCTTCCAGAATTTTGGTAATGATCCAAGAAACATTAGGTTTGAACTTGCTACGAGATGGAATGAATCCATATGGAAATTTAAGCGAGTAAACATAGTTCATGGCCTGTGGTGTTAGTTATTTACAACTTACCTCCGTGGTTGTGTATGAAACGTAAGTACTTGATGCTATCTTTGATGATCTCGGGTCCCAGACAACCTGGAAATGACATTGATGTTTTTTAAGCCCATTGGTTGAAGAGTTGAAGATGTTGTGGGAGGAAGGTGTTGATGTGTTTGATGGGTACACAGGTGACTTATTCAAGTTGCGTGCAATGTTATTTTGTACAATTAATGACTTTCCAGCATATGGTAATTTGAGTGGCTACAACACAAAGGGACATAAAGCTTGCCCGATATGTGAAGAAGACACATGTCACTATCAACTACAACATGGAAGGAAAACAGTGTACCTTGGACACCGAAGATTTCTTCCTTCAAACCATTCATATCGTAAATTTAAAAAATCATTTAACGGGTGTCAAGAAAATGATGCAGCCCCAACACCTTTAAGTGGGGAAAAAGTATATCAACGAGCAAGTGCGATTTCGTGTGAGTTTGGAAAGACGCAAAAGAAAGCCACAGGTATATGGAAGAAAATGTCAATCCTTTTTGTTCTTCCATATTGGAGGGTTCTTGATGTGAGGCATTGTATAGATGTCATGCATGTAGAGAAAAATGTGTGTGACAGTATCATCAGAACGCTCCTTAACATTCAAGAAAAAACAAAAGATGGTGTCAATGCTCGTTTGGACATGGTTGAAATGGGTATAAGAGAACAATTAGCTCATCAACCTCATGGTAACCGAACATACTTGCCTCCAGCATGTCACACACTGTCTAAAAAAGAGAAAAAAAGTTTTGTGAGTTTTTACGAGGTGTGAAGGTTCCATTTGGTTACTCTTCCAATGTGAAGAGACTTGTATCTATGAAAGATCTAAAATTGCTTGGGTTAAAATCTCATGATTGTCATGTATTGATGCAACAACTTCTACCTGTGGCTATTCGAGGTATCTTACCAGAGAATGTTAGATATTCCTTAACTCGATTATGCTTTTTCTTTAATGCCATATGTAGTAAAGTTATGGATCCGGATGTTTTGGATCAGTTAGAGAATGAGGCTGCAGTCATATTATGTCAATTTGAGATGTACTTTCCTCCATCATTTTTTGATATTATGGTTCACTTGATTGTTCATCTAGCCAGGGAAGTTAGAATCTGTGGTCCGAGTTTTCTTACGATGGATGTACCCTATTGAGCGATACATGAAGATATTAAAAGGGTATGTGAAGAACCAATATCGTCCTGAAGCATCAATTGTTCAAAGATATATTGCAGAGGAAGCTATTGAGTTTTGCACACAATACTTATCAGAAGTTGAAGCTATAGGGTTACCTAAGACTCGTTACCATGGAATAGGTCTTGGTAGAGGAACTCGAGGTGCAAAAGTTGTGACAATGTGTCGAGATGAAGTACTTCAAGCGCATTTGTACATATTGAATAACGAGTGAAGAAGTCATCCCCTACTTAAGTGCTCATAAAGACATTGTGAAGCGAAATAATCCACGTATGCCTAAAAAGTGGGTGATCACTGAACACAACAAGAGCTTTTTGAAGTGGTTTAAACAACAAGTTGAAGATGACAATACGAGCTTCGATACACTAAAGTGGCTAGCATGTGAGCCAAACTTTGATGTGATATGTTGGGGTGGGTATGATATAAATAACTATTCATTTTATACAAAGGGAGAAGATGAAATAAGCACAATGCAAAATAGTGGAGTCATGGTGGTGGCTGAATCAATGCATTTCTCGAGTTCAAAGGATAAATATCCGATAACGGCATCAATGGGCTACTTTGGTGTAATTGAAGAGATTTGGGTAATAGATTACACGATATTCAGAGTACCTATTTTTAAATGTAAGTGGGTTGATTTTAATATTGACATCTTCACCGACGATCTTGGATTTACCTTGGTTAACCTTGAAAATACTCGTTATACCGAAGAACCATTTATCATGGCATCTCAGGAAAAACAAGTGTTTTATGTCACCGATCCCGCTAACAATGGATGGTCAGTGGTTCTACAAGGAAAACCCATGTATACTTCTCATGAGAATGATGAATTAGTACTTGATATACCAGAGACACCATGTTTCTCTTCAAATATGCCAAACTTGAGTGTTAATGTAGAAATAGATGATGTGCATGCCACACGTTATGACCATATGGAAGGATTTTGGGAGAATGTTCCAACTTGATAATGTATGCACTTTTTTTAATGTACTATTTTTTAATGTATGCACTTTTTTGTTTATCTTCAGTCATATTGTCTAAATTAATAACTATTATTTTTTTCTTTGAACACAGATATGGCAGATTCAGCTGGTACCCCTCCTCCTACACAGTCCCCCCTCCTACACAAGGTGGTGATCGAGTCAGCCGTCTACCAGGGAAAAAGGGTAGGCGTGCTACATGGTTGAGGGACTTGAATATCGGCCGTAGCTCCGATCAGAAATTGCCTATCCGAGTTTGACATGCAAACGGGTAGAGCCACAGGAGAGCACAGTGCTAGATTCACTAGCTATGTGGCCTTGCTTGGGAGAAGCAAGGTTAGTATTCTTATTGAGGATTGGGACCATGTTCCAGAGACACTGAAGACACAGATTTGGCAGAGTATCCTGGTACCTACTCTTATTGAGCATTTAACATGTATATATATTTAACTTTTTGGGAACTTCATGTTATTTTTATTGTGTAGGTCACATATGATGTCCCTAACACCACTTTGTTAAGGACAAAGTGGATCTCATATGCTGGGGAACGCTGGAGAGGTTTTAAGAGTGATCTGACTAGTCGATACATATATGGGGCATTGAGCAACAAGAACCCATGTGACCAGTATCAGTTTTTGGATGAGGAGACATGGCAGGCATTTCGGACTCAGCGTTTAGACGCTAAGTTTCAGGTTAGCACATTTGTCATTTGTTTGCAGTCATTTTTTTTAAATAGATGTTTTAAATCTGGTATTTAACATGGAATGCAACAGGCCAAGCGGCAGAAGGCACAGGATATTCAGAGAAAGAATATCCACCCCCACAGGTTGTCTCGTGGGGGTTATGAGAAATTGGAGGAGAAGATGATGAAGGAGACATCTTCAAGTCATCCTTCAGATGAGTCGGTTGTGAGTGTTGTCACTCGCCCTTCACGCCATGATAAATGGAAAAGAGCTCGCCAGAACTCATCAGGGAATTACTTATCTGAGCAAACTAATGTTGTAGCTCAACATATTGTAAGTAGCATATCCTAAACTAATTATATATTTGCTACAATAAGCATATGTATTTGCTAAAAAAATCCTTCCTTTGTGTTGTAGGATGAGTTGGTTGAGCATAGCACTCAGGGATCATTCCACCCACATGGCCGTTAGGATATATTGGCAGTGGCCATTGGTACCCCAGAGCATCCTGGACGTGTTCGTGCTGCTGGACGAGGGGTGGGCATCAGACAGTACTTTGGTGCCCCACCCGTTGCAACTCCTACTTTGAGGCAGCTGAGTGAGTTGGAGTTTGAGTCCCTCATGTTAGAATCGCGTAGCGGAATGTTCGCGTGGTCGGACAAAAACCAAGAGGGGGGTGAATTGGTTTCTTAATAAAAATTAGGTTTTCAAAATTTTCCCCAAATTTTACCGATTAAAAACTGTGTAAATGTAAATAGAGAAGAGATAGAAATCTTACACAGGAGATTTATACTGGTTCGGATCAAAAGACCCTACGTCCAGTTGCTAATCACTCAAACAGAGGATTAACGTTGTCACTATGATCAAAGTTGTTACAAACAAATTACAATGAAAAGATAAAGATAAGAAAACACCTCTCTTGAAATCCACAAGAGATGATGAACAACTTTCCCTAGAGACGGCACAACACACAATCCACTAAGAACTCCACTTAGTGATTCTTATCGCTTCTAGCCCACACCAGGTTCAGAAAGCCCCCTTTCCTTGCAACAAACAGTTCTCTAGCACTCACAGCACTTAACTTTTGTATGGAAAAGGTTGTTCTTTTTTTCCGAGTGCCAAAGGAGAGTTTAAGTAGGGAAATTAGGGTTTAGAAATTGGGGATTTCGAAATTAGGGTTCTTGGTAATTGGATTTTCGAAAATAGGGTTGATTTGAAATTTAAAAACAAAAACAGACTGAAATAATCGATTAAATGGAGTTATAATCGATTAAAACAGAGCCAAAAACAACAGAACCCAAAACCTCTCTGTTTTAATCGATTATTAGACGTTTTAATCGATTATCAGACGTTTTAATCGATTATCAGACGTTTTAATCGATTATTAGACGTTTTAATCGATTAGCCCTTGTAATAACCTGTTTTATCTGTCATACTAACAAACACATCAAACATACCAGATAATATTTAAATGCAATTCATAAGAGGCTTTAAATTTTTTCTCCCCCTATTTTGATTATAATCAAAAAGAACTCTGCAATAACAATCATAAGAGCTCCCCCTCAAAATATGCATAAGTTGGAGAAGACTCCCCCTCAATCAAAGCATTAAAGAAACATCATATTTTATTTCAAAAGTGTCAATACAGTACATCATAAAAGAAGACAATCAACAAATTTAAAATTCTTCACTATCATCATCATTAAAGTGTGCATTAAATCTATTTTCTAAACGGCACACTTTTTCATCTACATCAGATATACAGCGAATTAATTCCTCATGCCGTACACCAGAAAGATTGAAGAATGATTGCATCCTCTGATTCATGTCAGATAACATATCTTCCATGGATTGTCTTGGTTCATGATGAGTAGAGGAAGTTCCAGCATCTTGGATTTGGTCAGAGGGAAACTCAGCAGCTGGAGGCATATCTTCATCAGAATCATCATTAGCATCCCCTTGATTAGGAACGTCATCTTTGTGAACATAAATATCATTGACTCGCACCATTTGAAGTTGAGTCAATGTGCTGTCTAGCATGCGGTTTAAGTTGTTTGTTCTAACTGCTTGCTCACCTTCAACATTCACTCCTTTATATTCAAGAATACGGGAGACAAGGAGGGCATATGGAATTTTGAAGGTAGGATGACGTTTTGCTTTAAGCATGGTCACTGTGACAAGAACACCCCAATCTAAAGATTCATTATTCATTATGGCATGAATAATTCGAAGATCAATGGAAGAGCATTGGGCATGATTCGTAGCCCGGGGACATAAGATCCATACAAGTAAATGTAGAAGCATGCGTTCTTCCTTCTTTAAAGGTCCAACATGAAGGATACGTCCAATTTCCATTGAGGGATTCCGCAGAAAAGAGCGATAAGCTAGGAACCTGTCAAAGTCATCTAGCTCACCATATATGTTAATAACATCTTCTCTAATTGGAAAGTGAGCAACATTCTCCCAAATATCATCATCAAGAATTATTGTAACCCCTTTTACACGGGATGTAGCAATTTGATCTCTAAATTTGAATCTAGAGTAGAATACCCTAACTAAGTCAGGATAGTACGTACCTTGCATTTGGATAAACGGGAGAACTCCTTGAATTTCAAGAAGATTAGGAAAATTGAATCCCCTATGAATGAATTGCTCTCCTATAAGAAATTTGGGAGAAATAATAGCCTTTTCCTTCCAGTAGGTTAGAAATTCTTGTTGGCCATCTGCATCAGAGATTCATCCTTCTACAGAATTAGGACAGGGATTAAAGGAGGGTGCAGATCTTCTTCTAGTTGGGATCTTAGGGCGAGAAGATGAGGCCATTTGAAATAGTAGATGAATATCAAGAAAATCTAGAAGTACAAGTGATGGAATAAGGTGAAAGAGAGTATAATAAGGCAAGAAAGCTTGATTTCAAGAGTTAGAAGTGAGTAGAAGTGACTTAGAGGTCCTATATATAGCAAAATCATGTCCAACGTTCATATAGAAGAGAATAAAGGCCAAAAGATCTGTTGGCAACGACTAGAAGGCAAAACTGGTCGGGTTTAATCGATTAAAATTCAGAATAATCGATTAAACCAGTATCAGTTACATTTAATCGATTATTTTCAGCTGATAATCGATTATCAGATGGTTTTAATCGATTATTTTGCGAAATAATCGATTATTCCAGAGGCAAATACCCTGTTTTGGATGTTTTGAGTGAAAATAATCGATTATAATTCCCAGTAATCGATTATTCCAGAGAGGAATGCCCTGTTTTGAGTGTTTTAACACATGATAACCTATGAACATCCTAACCCACGAATTATAACATTAAAATCATCCAAAAACAGTCAGATTAAGCAGAATTTAAGCTATTTCTAATATCCCTAAGTCTCTTCTAAGATCATAGAATCTATCCTTGGGTAGAGGCTTAGTAAATATATCTGCTAATTGACGTTTGGTATCTACATACTCTATTTTACAGTTTCCTTTGCTGATATGATCTCTTAAAAAGTGATGTCTTATTTCTATATGTTTAGTCCTAGAGTGCATTACTGGATTCTTAGTTAAGTTAATTGCACTCGTATTATCACACATCAAGGGTATGTCATCTAAAAAGATATTATAATCTTCTAACTGTTGTTTCATCCATAGAATTTGAGCACAACAACTACCAGCTGCAATATATTCAGCTTCAGTGGTAGATAAAGCAACACATGCCTGTTTCTTAGAATGCCAAGATATTAAGGATGAACCTAACAAATGACAAGTTCCACTAGTGCTTTTTCTATCAATTTTACAGCCACCATAATCAGCATCAGAATATCCTATTAAACTCATACAAGCATCAGACGGATACCACAAACCAAAATCAGTAGTTCCTTTTAAATATTTTAAAATATGTTTTACTGCAATTAGATGAGATTCTTTAGGACAAGCCTAAAATCTAGCGCACACACAGACAAAATGCATAATATCAAGTCTACTTGCAGTTAAGTATAATAGTGATCCTATCATACCTCTATACATAGTTTGATTAACTTCCAAACCTGATTCATCCTTGTCTAGATAGCATGAAGTTCCCATGGGTGTGTTAGCTTCCTTTGAGGTGTCCATACCAAACTTTTTGAGGATCTCTTTGCAGTACTTGGTTTGAGAGATGAAAATGCCATCTTTAAGTTGCTTGATTTGTAGTCTAAGGAAGAATGTCAATTATCCCATCATAGACATTTCAAACTCTCCCTGCATTATCTTAGCAAATTCTACACATAACGAATTATCAGTTGATCCAAAAATTATATCATCAACATATACCTGGACCAATAAGATATGTTCTTTAACTTTCTTTATAAACAGTGTAGAATCAATTTTTCCTCTTGAAAAATCATTTGCAGTTAGGAAACTACTTAATCTTTCATACCAAGATCTAGGAGCTTGTTTCAACCCATATAAAGCTTTCTTTAATTTAAAAATATGATTAGGATAATTAAAA
Organism: Sphenostylis stenocarpa; assembly: GCA_963425845.1. Taxonomy (NCBI): domain Eukaryota; kingdom Viridiplantae; phylum Streptophyta; class Magnoliopsida; order Fabales; family Fabaceae; genus Sphenostylis; species Sphenostylis stenocarpa. Next base: position 68,217,644 of record OY731403.1, on the reverse strand, counting down.
TCTTCAAATCCAGGGGGTTGCTCTACATACACTTCTTCTTTAATAAAACCATTTAAAAATGCACTCTTTACATCCATTTGATATAGTTTAAATTTCATCATAGATGCATAAGCAAGAAGTAGGCGTATAGCTTCTAACCTGGCAACAGGAGCATAAGTTTCATCATAATCTATACCTTCCTCTTGACAATAGCCTTTTGCAACAAGTCTGGCTTTATTCTTTGTTATGTTTCCATCTTCATCAAGCTTATTTCTGAATACCCATTTAGTTCCAATAACTTGATGTGACTCTTCTCTTGGGATTAATTCCCAGACTTGATTCCTTTCAAATTGGTTAAGTTCTTCTTACATGGCTATGCACCATTGATCATCTTTAAGTGCTTCCTCAATGTTTTTAGGTTCAATCTGTGACACAAAAGCAACAGACATACAGAAATTTGTCATATTTCTAGTTCTTACCCCTTTTGAGATGTCACCTATGATGTTGTCCATTGAGAGTCCTCTAGGTGATTGCCATTCTTTTGCTAATTGAGGAGTTTGAGAAGGCTCATTATTTTCCAAGTATAATTCATCAAGGGCTTCTCTTATATACTCATCATCACCTGCAAGTTCTTTACTTGACTCAAGAGGATTTCCCCCAAGGTCTACAATCTCATCAAAGGTAACATGTATAGATTCTTCTATATTTAAAGTTCTCCTATTAAACACTCTATATGCCTTGCTATTTAATGAATATCCTAGAAAAATGCCCTCATCGACTTTTGAATCAAATTTTCCTAGATTGTCCTTTCCATTATTTAGCACAAAACATTTACATCCAAAAATTTTCAAAAGGCCAACATTAGGCTTTCTACCATTAAACAATTCATATGGAGTAGATTTAATAATAGACCTAATGAGCATTCTATTCAAAACATAACAAGTAGTACTAACTGCATCAGCCCAAAAGTATTTAGGAACATTAGATTCATTTAACATAGTTCTAGCAAGTTCCTCTAATGACCTATTTTTCCTTTCAACTACACCATTTTGTTGGGGAGTCCTAGGAGCAGAAAAGTTATGTAATATTCCATTTTCTTCACAATAATTCTCAAACTTTTCATTTTGAAACTCACCACCATGGTCACTTCTTAAAACTTTAATTCTTAGGTCTTTCTCATTTTGAATTTGTTTAGCAAACTTTCTAAAGACCTTAAAAGCTTCACTTTTCATAGTTAGGAAAAATGTCCAAGTATATCTAGAGTAATCATCAACAATTACAAGTCCATAATAATTTCCACCAAAGCTTTTTATCCTAGAAGGTCCAAATAAGTCTAAATGTAATAATTCTTGGGGTTTTGAAGTGGAAATAACATTCTTTGATTTAAATGATGATTTTACTTGTTTACCCTTTTGGCATGCATCACATAATCTATCTTTTTCAAATTTTAACTTAGGCAATCCAATAACTAAGTCTTTTGAGCAAGGGTTCTCTTCCTTAGCAACTAAACATGTTATACTTGACTCATGCAAACAATCCAAATCAATCAAATATATGTTGTTATGCCTAATCCCTTTCAATGTTACATTTTCAGAATCTATCAAGTGAATGGTGCAAAATTTGCTTTCAAAAAATTACCTTGAAGCCTTTGTCACATAATTGACTTATGCTAAGGAGATTATGCTTTAAACCATCAACAAGAAGCACATCCTTGATTTCCAAAGTGTTTGCACCACCAATGTTTCCAATTCCGAGAATTTTCCCTTTGTTGTTATCCCCATAAGTCACATATCCTTGTTCTTTGGCTTTGAAACTCACAAATTTCAATTTATCTCTAGTCATATGTTTTGAGCATCCACTATCAAGATACCACATAGACTTCTTTGACTTGGAAGTTTCCTACAAAACAAGAACATCGTAAACTTAGGTCCCCACAACTTTTGGGTCCTTGGGGTTAGAGACATAACAATCTATTTAAATACTGCAAAACTTTCTTATAAAACTTTTCAAGTTATTTAACTGATAAAAATAAGTTTTAATCGATTAAAACGCTGTGTAGAAAATTTCTAAGTTGTTTTAATCGATTGAAACGAGATTTAATCGATTAAAAGAGTTCTGATCGGTCATAACCGAATTCTGATCGATCATAACTGATTCTGATCGGTCATAATTGCATTCTGATCGATCATCCTGACCCTTTAAGTGATTTTAATCGATTGAAACATGTTTTAATCGATTAAAAAAAATTCTGATCGCTCATAATTTGAATCTGATCGATCACATTTGATTCTTATCGGTCATATTTGTATTCTGATCGATCATCCTGACCCTTTAAGTGATTTTAATCGATTGAAAAAAAATTCTGATCGCTCATAATTTGAATCTAATCGATCACATTGAGTTCTAAATGGTTTTAATCGATTAAAATTAAGTTGTATCGATTAAAATACTGTAAAAACATTTCTTTGAACATTCTAAGTGATTTTAATCGGGTCTTTCAAAACTATATCAGTTAAAAACATGTTTAAGAAAGCTTTTGTAAAAATACTTTGTTTTTAGTTGTTTAAAACGATTTTAGAGGCATTTCGCAAAAATCTTTAAGTGAAGAACCTTCATGCAACAGAAAAGATAAAATGATTTTACCTAAGCATTCTGTTTAAAACATACTAAATGATCCATTTTCTTTGAATAAATACAAGATACAAATAGTTCATTTAACTATAGGAACCCAAATATATTTACCTTTAGGTACACCAAAATGTTTAATTTTACATCTATTTGACGTGTGACCTTGTTTCATGCAGTAAAAACATGCTTTAGATGTAGTATTTGAAAATGATGCATTTCTAATCATAGATGCTCTAGTTCCTTTTTCTACCCATACTCTTTTCTTTTTAGTTTTAGGCTTTTTCAAAGGAACTTGATGATTTACACTATTTTGAGCAAATACTGTTTCATGCTTGTTAAGATCATCTATTTCCTTTTTGGCTTTGTCTAGCAAATGATTAAGAATATCTATGTCATATTCATGCTCTTTACAGTTTGCACATGCTAAGTTTTTATCCTCATCTAAACATACAATTTTCGTATTTGCTACCTCCTTTTCTTCTAAACATGCAATTTTCAATTTTAAGGACTCATTTTCCTTTTCCGATCTTCTTAGATTCTTCTTTACAACTTTATATTCATCTTTCAAATTCTTAAAGGCAATAAATAATTCATTGTAAGCATTTTGCAGTTCATCATGATCATTTTCATCATCACTTGAAGATGAGTCGGAATCACTTACCTCAAAGTCGGAAGAAATGATGTCATTTGCCAACAAGCAAATGTTAGCTTCTATTTCTGAGTCACTTGATTCCGAAATTGAGTCACTATCATCGGTTCCTTTATAAGTTACTCTTAGTTTTTCCCACATCTCTTGAGCACTCTTACAAATGGATATTCTATAAAACTCATCAAGGGTTAAAGTAGATGAAATTATATTTCTAGCCCTAACATCATATTGGGCTTTCCTATTTTCTTCATCCGACCATCTAGAAAATTGTTTTGGTACTTCTACTCCATTTTCAAAAACTTTAGGAATAAAAGGACCGTTTAAAATAGCGTCCCAAACGCCTCTATCAACAAACTCTAAAAAAATTTGCATTCTTACCTTCCAAAAAGGATAATTTTGACCCGCAAAAAGTGGGGGTCTGTTGATAGACGCACCTTCGGCAAAAGTTTGATTTTTTCCGGCCATTTTCGAAAATTTGAATGACTATCAAAGCAAGCTTTGATACCACTTGTTAGAATCGCGCAGCGGAATGTTCGCGTGGTCGGACAAAAACCAAGAGGGGGGGTGAATTGGTTTCTTAATAAAAATTAGGTTTTCAAAATTTTCCCCAAATTTTATCGATTAAAAACTGTGTAAATGTAAATAGAGAAGAGATAGAAATCTTACACAGGAGATTTATACTGGTTCGGATCAAAAGACCCTACGTCCAGTTGCTAATCACTCAAACAGAGGATTAACACTGTCACTATGATCAAAGTTGTTACAAACAAATTACAATGAAAAGATAAAGATAAGAAAACACCTCTCTTGAAATCCACAAGAGATGATGAACAGCTTTCCCTAGAGACGGCACAACACACAATCCACTAAGAACTCCACTTAGTGATTCTTATCGCTTCTAGCCCACACCAGGTTCGAAAAGCCCCCTTTCCTTGCAACAAACAGTTCTCCGGCACTCACGACACTTAAATTTTGTATGGAAAAGGTTGTTCTTTTTTTCGAGTGCCAAAGGAGAGTTTAAGTAGGGAAATTAGGGTTTAGAAATTGGGGATTTCGAAATTAGGGTTCTTGGTAATTGGATTTTCGAAAATAGGGTTGATTTGAAATTTAAAAACAAAAACAGATCGAAATAATCGATTAAATGGAGTTATAATCGATTAAAACGAAGGCAAAAACAACAGAACCCAAAACCTCTCTGTTTTAATCGATTATTAGACGTTTTAATCGATTATCAGACGTAATAATCGATTATTTTGAATTTTAATCGATTAAAGCAGTGAGTTTATACAGAAAATGGTTTTCTCACTGTTTTAATCGATTATTTGCCCATATAATCGATTAAAGCCAAGCCTGGATGATATATTTGGGCTTTTTGAAGCTTCTAAGTTGCAGACTATGTACCGACTATCTCAAACTCTAAAATTACAGACTCAATCTAATTAAAACAGAGTTATTACACTACAAAACAAGTCTTCAATACTCTAAGTCTTTGAGTTCTTGAATCATCATCAAAATCATCAATCTTCATGTTCATCAAGTGCAACATCAAGTCCTTGAATGTTCAACACCTCAAACAACAAATTAGGAAGGAGATTCGAGATGAGGTGTACTTTGACTTGAAGGAAGAGTTATTGAGCTCAATGCGAGCAGAGTTGGCCTCTTTGTCCTCTCAACCTTCTGTCCCCGCCCGAGAGGCATCCCCGATTCATGTCAGCACAAAGGAGAGTTGTGATGCTCCTGATAGAGGGGCAGAGGTTGCTCCTAGTGATACTGCTGACTGTGAGTTGTATGTTGCGGGTCCTCCCGAGCATTTGGTGGCATACGGTACGTATTATATCTTTGACATGTATTTGGTACACTGTTAAGCATTATATAGTCTAAAATATTTTATCATTTGTTTACCTTAGGGAAAATGTATGCATTGGGGTCAACCATCCACCACTAGAGTATTGGACATGATATGATAAGAGTGGTGGTTGTAGATGTCCGGGATGCTGCTTGCCCCAATCCCGGTTCCCACCGAAGTGGTTCAAACGAGTGGGACGAGGCACCTGGAAATTTTATCTTATGGCCAGTTTCATTAACAAGACCCATCCCAACACATTCACGAGGTTGTGTCATGCATTTATCCCTTTTACTTATTATTTTTTGATAGGTTGATGTATATTAATGTTATTTATTTTTGGTACTTGTATAGAAAGAGGCTGAAAAAGCAAAGGAAGTTGTGCATGAATCACCACCACCACCAGTCGCTTTACGACGACTCGGTGCACTAGCGACGACTATCGGGACCACTCCCATACAGTTAGATATACCACCCGAAGTCGTATGCAGGACCCAGACGATCCCTTTTTTCTTACTCCAAAGGGATATTTTTGATCTTCTCACTCGAGTACTGATATGCTATGTGTATCGGTGTTGCAGCTTTGGGAATTGTAAGTATATTTACATATTTTTTATATTCTCACTGGTACATTATTTTATAACTTTATTTATTTTCAATGTTGAAGGTATTTACATCATTTGTGTGTTGAGAGGAAGATTGCCTTTATCTATGGATTTGTTGACCCTGTTGCCATTCGGTCCATTGGGAATAAAGTCGAAGAGGTGCAAACGTACTTAATAGAGACATTTCAAAATGGGGGCAAAGAAGTCTACTTAGCACCTTACTTGCATCGAGTAAGTATACATCTTATAAATTAATAAACATTTATGTAAAACTGAAATTTTACTAATATTATTTCAACGTGCGAGGGTCATTGGCGGCTCATAATCATTGTTCCTCGGCAATTTGTTGTGGTTCTCTTGTGTTCATTACACAAGAAACCAAATGATTTGGATATTAGAAAGCACATAGACGCGTAAGTTTGGTTTTTTTAATTGATTTTTTAATTGTTGTATCATATGTGCACTTACACCAAAATTATTTGTCCTTTTGTAGAGCTTTGGAAGCTCACCTAAGGTTGCAAGGCCTTCCATCTCATGCTAGAAAGAAGTTGACGTATATTGCACCAAAGGTGACCAAACACCTCTTATTGTTGTTCAATTTGTCATTTAAAGTTAAACTAACATGTATTTAACTTGTAGTGTCCATGCCAACTGGGAAGCCATGAGTGCGGGTATTATGTGATGAAGCACATGCACACCATCGTAGCCAAAAATATTATGGGCTCATGGAGGGAGGTAAATATACTATAATTAAGTCAAATATGCCAATTATGTAAATGGTTTCTAAATCTGAAATGTTTCAATATGTAGGCATTTACAGACTCATCTCCAATGAAGATTGAAGTGTTAGACAATATTAGAGAGCAGTGGGCTTCTTTCCTGCTAAGTATTCAATCTTCATAGCAAATTTGACTTGTAACAATTATGATTGAATTGATTTAAGTTAGCAAATTTACATTCGTTTAAGTAAATGAACTGTCTGGAACTGAGGTACATATATTGATTTCAATATGTTTCATGTGTACATATCTGTCTGGAACTATATATGAACTGTGCATATCTGTCTGTACAAGGGTTTGGATTTGTGAATATTTGTCTGGAACTGTGATGAATAGGCAAGTCTACTCGAAGAAAGGTAGCATCTGTGAAGAAAATGCAGATTTTTTAAAAAAAAATAACACTTTCTACGTCGGTTATGTCATTACCCGACGTAGAAAGTACTTTCTACGTCGGTTAAGGACATAACCGACGTAGAAAGTTTAACATTTTATGTCGGTTATAGGCATAACCGACATTGATAACACATACAATCACGGTTACTGTTAACCGATATAGATACTGGGGTTATAGAAAGTTAGAAAGTAAGACTTTCTATGTCGGTTATCAGTGTTAACCGACATAGAAAGTAATATGACAGGTCAGAATTAGTTATGATCGATCAGAATACCCTATGACCGATCAGAACCAGTTATGACCGATCAGAATAGCTCATAGAAAGTAAGCCTTTCTACGTCGGTTCCCTGACTAACCGACGTAGAAAGTCTTACTTTCTACGTCGGTTATCAGTGTTAACCGACATAGAAAGTAATATGACAGGTCAGAATCAGTTATGACCGATTATGATAGCTCATAGAAAGTAAGTCTTTCTACGTCGGTTCCCTGACTAACCGACGTAGAAAGTCTGACTTTCTATGACCCCTGTATCTATGTCGCCGCTTTAACCGACGTAGAAAGCCCATTTTGACCGACGTAAAAAGCCTTTTCTGCAGTAGTGAATCAAAAAGTAAATTCATTTAATATTTTTTTTAACTTTTATTGTTGATATGAAGGACTTGTATCCGTAGGCATAATTTATTAAATGACCATAATATAAAAATGTAAATAAAAATAATAAACACAATCAAATATTACGCTTGGATATTTACTCCTACACTACTATTTTAGTACACTTGGTAGAATCCATAAAGAAACTCTTCTGACTGCTCATTTTAGTGAGAAACCAATACTCAAGAAGTTGTTGCACCAAAAAGAAAAACTAAGTGTTAAATATAGAGGAAATATGGTTTGAAATTAATCTCCCTTGTGTATAAATCACACATAGGGTAATCTATTTATAATAGAGAGGTACAACTAAAAGAGTAACCGAAAGTAAACAGAATAAACAGAAGATATTGTTTGATATTGTGGTTAACAATATCTTAACAATATCAAACTATATCTAAACAATATCTAAAGAATATCTAATATTCTCCCTCAAGCTGGAGCATACAAATTGTATGTGCCAAGTTTGTTACAAATATAATCAATTCTAGGCCCCCGTAAAGACTTAGTGAAAATATATGCTAACTGATCACTTGAGTTAACAAACTCAGTCTTGATATCTCCAGACATAATCTTTTCTCGAATGAAATGACAGCCAATTTCAATGTGTTTGGTCCTCTCATGAAAGATAGGATTAGAACTAATATGAAGAGCAGCTTGATTGTCACACACAAGTGTCATTTGAGTGACATCTCCAAATTCTAACTCTCTAAGAAATTGCTTAAGCCAAACAAGTTCACAAGCAGCTGATGCCATAGCTCTATATTCTGCTTCTGCACTGGATCTTGCCACAACACTTTATTTTTTACTTTTCCATGAGATCAAGTTACTACCAATGGAGACACAATATCCAGATGTAGATATTCTATCAGAAGGAGATCCTGCCCAATCGACATCCGAGTAGCAAACAACTCTTGTATAGTTATTAGAACCATATAACAATCCTTTTCCAGGAGATCCTTTAATATACTTCAAGATACGAATGATCGCATTCCAATGATCTTCACATGGTGAATTAAGAAATTGACTTACCACACTTGATCGCAAAGGAAATGTCAGGACGAGTAACTATAAGATAATTCAATTTTCCAACCAATCTTCTATACTGCTCAGGATCAGATATAGGTTCCCCCTGATTTGGTAGAAGTTTAGTATTCGGATCTATGGGTGTATCAACCGACTTTGAACTCATCAACCCAGTTTCCTCCAAAACATCTCCAAAATATCTATGGCATACTTCCTCTGAGAGATAACAATACCATTATTGGACTGTGCCACCTCAATACCCAAGAAATATCTAAGTTTACCAAGATCTTTGGTCTGAAAATGGTGACAGAGATGTTGTTTCAATTGAGAGATGCCATGGTTGTCACTACATGTAAGAACGATGTCATCAACATATACTATCAAGTAAACACATCCAGCACTCGAGTGTCGATAAAAGACAGAATGATCTGTTTCACACCGAGTCATACCAAATTGTTGAATAACCTTGCTACACTTTTCAAACCAAGCCCTAGGAGATTGTTTTAGGCCATATAGGGATTTGCGAAGACGACATACCATCCCTGAAGACTCCTCCTCAGCAACAAACCTAGGAGGTTGCTCCATATAGATTTCTTGCAAATCACCATTGAGGAAAACATTTTTAACATCCAGTTGATAAAGAGACCATTGTTGAAGAGCGGTCATGGCGATAAATAAACGAACAGAAGCCATCTTTGCCACAGGGGAAAAGGTATCTCCATAATCCAACCCAAAAATTTGAGTATAACCTTTGGCCACAAGACGAGCTTTGAGGCGATTAATAGTACCATCAGGTCCAACTTTGATAGAAACACCCACCTGCAACCAAAAACAGATTTCCTAGACGGTAACGAGACCAATTCCCAAGTTCCACTATTATGAAGAGCACTTAGTTCATCTAACATGGCCTGACGCCAACTTGGGTGGGATAAAACTTCACGAACAGTTTTTGGAATGGTCATAGAAGAAATAGAGGAAAGACATGTATAAAAAGGTAATGACAGTCGATGATAACTCAAAGCAATATATGGGGAGAGGGATTACGTGTAAAACGAATACCTTTTCGGAGGACAATGGGAAGGTCAGACTCATGTGTCAGATCCGGAGGAGACAGAGTAGTTGCCACTTGAGTGGAGTCACATGGTGGTAGTTGTGATTGGTTTCGACAACTATAAATCTAAAGAGGCAGTGGAGAAGAAGCTGACTGCGGAGCAGGAACTAATGATGAAGAAACAGTTAGAGGGTCACAAACAATAGGAACATTAAAAGTACTAGGAGTGTTGACAAGATTGGATGGAGACAGAGGTGAATATTGACTTTTAAAAGAAAGAGACAACTCATCAAAGGTGACATCTGCAGACACAAAATAACAGTTAAGAGAAGGAGAAAAACATTTGTATCCTTTTTGTGATCTTGTAAACCCTAAGAAAACACATTTATGTGATCTAGGAGAATGCTTGTCAAGACCAGAACTGAAATTATGAACAAAATATGTAGACCCGAAAACTCTCAAAGGTAAAGGATGAAGTGGTTCATGAGGGAATAAAATGGAATGAGGTATTTTATTATCTAAAACCGAAGAAGGCATGCGATTAATGAGATAACATGCAGTAAGAAGAGCATCACCCTAAAAATGTTCAGGAACCTCTCCATGAATTAAAAGTGTGCGAGTTGTTTCAATAAGATATCTATTTTTATGTTCAGTTGCACCATTTTGTTGAGGTGTATAAGCACAAGAAGTTTGATGCAAAATACCGTGGGAAGTCATGAATTTTTAAAAGAATAAGAAAGATATTCATGACCATTATCACTACGCAAAACTCTAATAGAAACACCAAACTGAGTTTGAATTTCATTAAAAAAGTTTGAAAGATATGAAATAATTCAGAACGATTTTTCATCAAAAATAACCAAGTGTATCTAGAATAATCATCAATGAAAGTAACAAACTATTGAAAATCTAATGTAGACTTAACGCGGTTAGGTACCCAAATGTCAGAGTGAACCACGACAAAAGGGGACGAAGCACCACGTGTGAAACTACGAGGAAAGGAAGTACGACTATGCTTGCCTAATTGACATGACTCACGCCAAACTAGATAAGTTGGATAAGGCAGGGACAAACTTCTGTAACTTGGCAAGACTTAGATGACCTAACTGAGCATGAAGAAGAGAGGGAGAATCCATAACTATACTAACATGTGTAGAGGGACGGAGATCATAAAGACCATGAGACTCACATCCTGTGCCAATCACCTGTTTCGAACTCCGGTCCTGTAAACACACAGAATTGTTGGTATAAGTAACAACACAATCAAGAGAACGAGTTAGACGACTGATGGACAACAGGTTAAAAGGAGACCCAGGGACATAAAGAACATTATCAATGGTGTCATTGCCGTCAAAACGAGGCGGTCGAAGCGACGTGATGTTTCCGAATTTCCAATTTTTGCATTTTTATTGGTGTGGTTACAACGCCTTTAGGTTGTCCGATAACCGGGCTGAACCTAGGGGCAAGATTTTCAAAAAGGTGTTCTTGGATTGTCCGATAACCGGACTAACCCAATAACTAATTTTGAAGGGTTCTTCTAGAGTCGTCACCGATGTTTTTACCGGAAACATCGGAAAAGGAGTGAAAAAGCATTGGTTTTCAAAAAACCAACTTTGGTCATTAGAACTAGAGTTGGGTAAGGGAGTTAGTTACATGTAAGAGAAGTGTTAGTTCCCTTACGACGCCCCTTTCGGGTTCCCTATGATAAGCCAACTATTTAAATAAGTAAATCGGTGAAAATACGCTTTTACCCTTTATTTACAGAATTTAAAATTACGATTACATGGCCCTAATATCTATTGCGTAATTAGAAAGAAAGCGGTAAAGGAGAGAGAGAGTGTAGAAACCTCCGAGGCAAGCTTTCTATTAATTTCTTGAAAATTAGGGTGCTTTTTGGAAGCCCTTCACTCTTTACAGCGCCGGAAACCTCTCAAAAACGCTATAAAAACTCTCAGAAAACTCTGTAAGTGCTTCAGAGAGGTTCTAGGAAGAGAATTTTAAGAAGTGACAAGAGAGAGAATGGAAGAATGGTGTGAAATGAGGGGAATGACGCGGCTATTTATAGGGATCCGCGCCTGTCAGGTCGAGACGGCCGTCTTGCCTTGCAAAAATGGCGAGACGGCCGTCTCGCCAACTGGGAGGGTCATCTCGCCAAACGAGACGGTAGTCTCGACTTGCAGAAGTAGCGAGACGGCGGTCTCGAGAAGCGAGACGACGGTCTCGACCCTAAAAATCCTTATTTACATGCAGAAAATCCTTCCTATCCTAGTATGGGCCCTAATAGTCTCTCCTAGTGGCTTCTTAGGCTTCGTCCATCTTTGAATAGAAGGTCTTCTGGTCTTTATTATGAGGCGGGGCAAGATTTGGGGTGTACAGCTGCTCCCCCTTTACCTGACCAGTCGACTGTTGGCCTGTTGTGCCAAGAAGATTGACTAGAAGGTAAAGGAGTTGACCCTCTTGCCCGGTTACCCTTCGGATGTTCTGTCTTGCGGCGGTTGATCTTCTGGGGAAAATTTTTTTTGTGCACCTCCAGGATACTCCTTCTGACAATAGCCGATCCCTTTGGTTGACACGTGGTAGAGCCTTAGGATACTCCTTCTGACGGTAGCCGATCCTTCGGTTGATGGGTATAAACCCCCCATCATGCTGGTAGTTACAGCCCACTGTGCGTAGGACTGGATGAGTATGAATCCCCCATCAGGCTGGTAGTTGCAGTCCGCTATGCGTCGGACTGGATGAGTACGAACCCCCTATCAGGCTGGTAGTTGCGACTTACTGATCTGGCTTGAGCGAAGATCAGTCGTACCACATGCGCAGGTTGATAGGTATGAACCCCCTATCAGGCTGGTATAGTCCATTGCGTAAGACTGGTGGTGGTGGCGGCTTACTGCTTGGGTGGCTCATGCGCCGAGCGTTGAGATGTGCTTTCTTGTCTTTGTTCGTTTTTTCTGGGGATGGTTGTCCGGATTGTGCCGGGGATCCTATTGGTGTTCATCCAGCTTGTTGGTTGCTGGGGATTCTTTGATTTTGTAGTGGTTATCCAACTTCGCTGGTTGTTGGGTAGTCTTTGTTTGTTGTTCAACTTCTGCTTGGTCGTCGAAAATTGTTGGTCAAGGTGATTGACTTGTTTTAATCCTGCCTTTTTTCTTTTCGCGATTTTATCTTTTTTTCTCGCGATTTTGGATTTTGGCTTTTTTAAGCGTAAGTCTTTTTACTTTAAGCTTCTTTTGTTACACTGACTTTTTGAAAGGGATAGCGAAAAATGCATCAAATGAAATTTTATTTATAAGAAAAATTTATTACAGCAACTTATTCTATAAGAATTATCCCTAAGAAGGTGGGCTCTTGTCTGGAGACGATCCATAAGAGGGGAACTACCGGTACATATGTCTCCGGAACTCCGCCTGGTCTCGGGCTTCGTCGTGGTACTCCTGCTGGAAGGCCGCCTAGTCCTGCCTCATTCCCTCTTGGTATTGGTATAATGTCTCCAATCTTGTGTTAAAGGCCTCTTGCCTTAGGACATTTGCTCTTGCCTCACAGACATCTGATTGAATTGCTGGCGTAAATCATTCATGTTGCGGTTTACGCCAGCAAAATCATTTGTGTACTGTTGCTGTTGTTGTTATTGCTGTTGTTGTGGTTGTTGGAACTGGGGAGGTATTGGGAGATCGTGCATTGCCACGAGATCGTGGAGATCCAAAGTGATGTCCAGCGAGGGGTGGAGGATCAGCTGGGTCCCGTTGCGCAGTAGGATCCCCATGCTGACCAGAACCGACCTGTTGATGGACTCGGGTCGGAGGCTGGAGGCCAGTTCCTCCCTGCCACTGCACCCCCATTTTTCTGCTAGGGGGGTAATGAGGGAAGCCATGAGGACGACTCCCACAGGCCGGCTCCCGAAGTCCTTGAGGGCCTTCAGGAAGAAATAGCCAGGGTTGCACCGGCGCCTCTGGCTCATGTAGTAAAGGACGAAGAGGTCCGAAAGGGTTACCTTTCCCTGACTCTCTTTCCGCCCGTGGATGGTCCCTGCCAGCAGCTTGTGGCAGATGCGGAGGGCTGGAGGAAGTGCGGAGCCCTTCATCAGCATGGGCAAAGTGGGCGCCCTGGTGAGCTCTTCCCACATCTCGCCGGCAGTGAGGTTGGTGGGGCGTGCACAGATGGCCTCCTGGTAGTCCCGAGTCAGCACGTCCTCGAGCTGGACGGACCCAATGTTCACATTAAATTCGTCCAGGGTGGTGGTCCAGTACGTCCCACCCATGAAATATATCACCATTTTTGTCGGTGATAGACCTGGTACCATGGCGGGAGTCTCGGCGTAGGAGATGGAGGCGAGAAACTTCAGCACCGCCTGGGGGTATACGTGGGTAGGTGGAGGCTGAAGGAGGAAGCCCCACCCTATACTATTGATGTGGGCCCGGACGTCGTCCTCCCAACTGAATTCAGCGAGAATGTCGAAATCCAATTTGAGCATGGGGTGCCATGTATACCCCCGGATATGCTCGAGACGGGCCTGGTGTAGTGGTGAGAGCTGAGTAGGGTCCTGGGGAGCAGGTGCTGAGGAGCTACTAGGACCAGCAGAGCCTCTTCTCTTCCTGGATTGGCTTCCACGATGCATCTTGACGGTAGAGTGCTTGAGAATGAGAGAATAGAGAGTTGGGGTGCAGGAGGAGGTGTGGAGACCCCCCTAGGCCCCCCCTCTATTTATAGGAAATTTTTCAGGTTCGGGACCGCCGTCTGGGAAGTTGAGACGGAAGACTCGATTTTGCGTAAGTCGAGACGGCCGTTTGGAACCTGAAGACGACGGTCTCGACTTTGGCTTTAAACGAGACGGCGGTCTCGTTTTGCTGGAGATCGAGACGACGGTCTGGAAATGCGAGACGACCGTCTTGATTTTAAGGGATTTTTTTTTTGAAAGATGTAGACCCCAAATCTTGTTCGGCCTCCAAATAAAGTCAGAAAGCATCCTATTTGAAGACGACTGAAGCTTAACAAGTCATTAGGAGAGACTATTAGGCTCCCGTACCAAGGTAGGAAGGTTTTTTGGCCCGAAAATAAAGTTTCTCGCCCTGAAGGGACGAGACCGCCGTCTGGAAGGACCAGACCGCCGTCTCGTCTCAGCGCCAGGACGAGACCGCCATCTCGATTTTCCAGACGGCGGTCTCAATTCCTGCAAAGGTCGAGACGGCGGTCTGGATTTTCCAAACGGCGGTCTCGATTCCCGCCTAGTCGAGACGGCGGTCTGTATTTCCTAGACGACGGTCTCGACCCTCTGCCATGAACGAGACGGCAGTCTGGACTTTCCAGACGGCGGTCTCGACCCTGTTAGAGGAGACGGCGGTCTCGACCTGTCAGGCGCGAAAAACTATAAATAGGGGCTCTCCCCCTCTCATTTCCACACAGAATCCAAGAAGCTCTCCCTTCTCTCTAGACTTTCTCTCTCTAAGAATCCCTCCGAGGCATTTCCAGAGTTTCTAAGTGTCTCTAGGCATAGACTGAGCGTTCTAAATCTTCTTAAGAATCCCTCCGAGGCATTTCCGGAGTTTCTGAGAGTTGTAGAGTGAAGGGTTGCCAAAACGCACCCTCTCTTTTTAAATATAAAGCTTGCTTTGGAGGTGCACATTCTCCCTCTCTATTTTTATTACTGCCATTTAAATTACGCAATAGAAGCTAGGGTCATGTAGTCATAAACTTAAATTCTGCATAATAAAAGGGTAAAAGCACATTTTTTCAGTTTATTTATTCAAAGTAGCCGGCCTATCATAGGGAACCCGAAAGGGGCGTCGTAAAGGAACTAACACTTCCTTTACACGTAACTAACTCCCTTACCCAACTCTGGTTCTAATGACCAAAGTTGGTTTTCGAAAACCAACGCCTTTTTTAAAAACCCCTTTTCCGATGTTTATGGTAAAAATATCGGTGGCGACTCCATAGAACCCAAATTAAATAAGTCCCTGGGTTAGCCCGATTATCGGACATCCCAGGGATACTTTCGAAAACCTCGCCCCTAGGTTAGCCCGGTTATCGGACAACCTAAAGGCGTTGTAACCACCAATAAAAAACGTGAAAATCGAAGAGGGTCGAAAAACCCATCGCGTCGCTCCGACCGCCCCTTTTTGGGAGGCGGCGACAGATGGTGACTCCACTGGGGAAGCCTAGAGAGTTGATCCCATTTAGTGATGGGCCGGCTTGAAAATAATTAAACCAAGAAAATAGCGCTTTTACCCTGCCTTGTATTATAACATGTTTTATTGTTTGGCTTTCAAATAAATGTTGTTTGTTTCTACTTACGCAATTGATTGAAATATAAATTGCACACAAAACCCTTGCACACTACAGTTCCCTCTATACCCGGGGGCAAGTGAGAAAACCATAGGGAGTGGGTGGCAGGTACGGTTCGCTGCAGTTAGGGCCTTGTGCCCACCAGTGTGATCGGAAACCACCACTCAAGGTGATAACCTTCCTCTTTTGGCAACAAGACCGACTCTGGCCTTAGTGCTGAGCATGGTTGGACGACTGGAGAGTGGGGACCCTATAATGGGAGCACCTTGGGGGCCTTATCCTGGTGAGAACAGTTAGAACCTACCCTAACCAATGCACCTTTCTGCAGGAAAACCCTACCTCGTGATAAAAAATGAAGTCTCGCCTGTTCGGGGATGATCGAATTGTGTGTGCATATGATTGTCGCATTTGTATGTTGCATAGCATAAACAAACAACAGAACAAAATCACCAAAAAAAATATATTTTACAAATAAACACCCTTATCTCGGACAGTCTGCCTTTTAGCTAGCCTAGTTTCAGGTTCTTTGTAAGCTAAGTAGCCACGCAGTTCCGACAGAAGAGATAAGGGATGATAAATATTCTTTCGCATAAAGCCATATTTTATCTCGGACAGTCTGCCTTTTAGCTAGCCTGGTTTCAGGTTCTTTGCAAGCTAAGTAGCCACGCAGTTCCGACAGAAGAGATAAAAGGCTATAAAATAAAATGTCAAATATACATAAAAATACAAAAAAAATGAATAAACAACTTTTGACAAAGTCAGCTCATCCATACTACACCATATCATGAGTAAAGAAAAACCAAGAGAGAAAAATAAAAATGAGAGCACATTCAGCATCATGTAAATAGAACCTCTCATGCATAAGCATACTCATGTTAGTTTAAGCACTCAACATGCATTAATAAAACTTTTTCGGACATTCTAGAAAGTGGCTGGTCCTCTCCCTGCTCGTACTCGTGCACAAAAAGCCAAGGCGATGGAAAAATTAGAGGAGCAGAACCGAAAACTTTCTGCGGAAGTCGATACCCTCCGGGAGCAGGTAGCCCAACTGATGGAGGTCATACGCCAAGGCCAAAACAAGGACGGCGAGGGACAAGCTGAACATGTCCCTCCTCATAAGGAAGAGGAGGAGGAATACTTCTTCGGCGGGAAGGATACCAAGACTACACACATCCTTACCCCAGAAGTATCCAAATAACAGCTCTCCGCCCTGGAGGAGAGGCTGAAGGCGGTCGAAGGGCATAACTTCGACGTCAAAGAGGTGGCTGACATGTGCCTCGTAAAGGACATCCGCTTCCCTCCCAAATTCAAAATCCCGGACTTCCCCAAGTACGCCGGGATGACCTGCCCTAAGAACCATCTTACGATGTATTACCGTAATATGGCCGCCCATGCTGACAACGAGAAACTCCTGATCCACTGCTTTCAGGAGAATCTAACGGACACGGCTCTCAACTGGTATATGCAGTTGGAGAGAGGGCAGGTCCAGAACTGGAAACAGTTGGCAGACGCTTTTCTCCGTCGTTACCGATACAACATCGATCTGACCCCCGACAGGTCAGATCTTAGAACTCTGAGTAAGAGGAACGACGAGCCCTTTAAAGCATACGCCCAAAGGTGGAGGGAAATGGCATCCCAAATAGAGCCTCCTTTGACGGACAAAGAAACGGTGGCTATGTTCATAGACTCACTGACCGGAGCGTACTACGACAAGGCAATAGCCAGTACCTCCAATCTCTTCTTGGACATAGTCACTGTAGGGGAAAGAGTGGAGCAAGGGCTGAGGAGTGGCAAAATAGCACGACCCTCTCCTCCCAACACATCATCCAAGAAACCCTTCAAAAAGAAGGAAGAGGCCGTGCACGCCATTAATTTCACAACCCCTTCCTCTACCTCTCAGGCAGGACGACAACCACAAAAGAGAGAAAGGAAGTTCACTCCTATCCCCACCTCCTATGCGAAACTGCTGCCCCAGCTGTTAGAAGACAGCCTCCTGGCACGTGTTCCTCCCAAGAAGCAGCTGGAGCCACCCTATCCCGAGTGGTACAAACCCCATGAGAAATGTAGTTACCACTCGGATGCACCAGGGCATTCAACCGACAACTGCTTGACCTTGAAGTATAAGGTCCAAGAATTAATTGATGCTGGTTGGATAACCTTTGATGCCTCTGCTTCCAGCACGGATGACAAGCCTCTGTCAAAGCCAGAGTAGCAGAGAGGGAGGACAGGGAGGATCAGCCCTAGGGTCTTTTGTTTCATCTTTAAGATTTTTCTATATCTCCTGCGGCCCCCGCCCGTGGCCGCAGGAATTTTGATTAAAAGGGCTTGTACATACATCCTCATTTTCATTAATATACGAGGCATTCTTTTGTCATATTCATTCTTTTCTCTCTTCTATTTATTATTACTTCAAAAAATAAAATGAATAATAAAATCTATGACTAAAACAGAACCTAAAACGCACCATGTCTATGATTGATGAATCTCTGTGGACCCCGGAAACGGAAGATGAATGGATTGAGTCCGACAGTGAGCGGGAGACCATTTCTCCGGACATGCAAAGGATGCTTGGAAAAGGAAACACGCATCATACAACAACATCGGGAAGAAATAGAAATTGTTAATGCGGGAAAAAAGGATGAGGAGAAAAAGGTGAACATCGGCACCCAAATGGAAAGTAGCATGAAAAAGGGATTGATATAGCTTCTAAAGGAATATATAGACGTATTTGCTTGGTCATATCATGACATGCCTGGGCTTGACACGAGTATAGTGGAACACAGATTGCCACTGAAAGATGGATGCCGACCGGTAAAGCAAAAGCTCAGGAGAATTAAACTCGATCGGTCCTTAATGATAAAGGAGGAGGTGCAAAGGCGGTTGGATGCCAATTTCCTGGTAGTTTCCAAATACCCGGAATGGTTGGCCAACATCGTACCGTCATCAAAAAGACCGGGAAGGTCGAGTTTGTGTGGATTATAGGGACCTCAATCGAGCAAGTCCAAAGGACGACTTTCCCCTACCACATATAGACACACCTGGTAGACCATACCGCTACTAACACGTTGTATTCCTTCATGGATGGGTACGCAGGGTACAACCAGATCAAGTTGGCCGTTGAGGATAGAGAAAAAACCTCCTTCATTACACCATGGGGTACCTTTTGCTACCGAGTGATGCCATTTGGACTGAAAAATGCGGGGGCAACCTATCAAAGGGCTATGGTCACACTATTCCACGACATGATCCACAAGGAAATAGAAGTATATGTGGACGACATGATAGCCAAGTCTAGAAATGAAATGGACCACATTCAATATCTCCGAAAACTTTTCGATCGGCTTCGGAAGTATCAACTTAAGCTAAACCCGACAAAATGTACTTTCGGAGTACGATCGAGAAAACTCTTAGGGTTCATTGTCGGTGAAAGAGGAATCGAGGTGGACCCAGACAAAACAAAGGCAATTTTGGAAATGCCTCCACCAAAAACGGAAAAAGAGGTCGGAGGCTTTCTAGGCCGAATCAACTACATTGCCCATTTCATCGCGCAGTTAACGAGATAAATGCATCCCCATCTTTAAAGCATTGCGCAAGAATCAGCCAACGGTGTGGAACAAAGAATGCCAACAGGCATTTGATAAAATCAAAACCTGTTTAACCAATCCACCAGTATTGGTACCACCCGTTGAAGGAAGACCTTTGATCCTATATTTATCAGTTCTCGAAGAATCAATGGGATGTGTGCTCGGCCAGCATGATGAAACCGGAAGAAGGGAGCAGACCATTTATTATCTCGGTAAGAAATTCTCGGACTACGAAACCCGTTATACACCATTCGAAAAGACTTGTTGTGCATTGGTGTGGGTCACTCGAGCGTCTCGGACGAGTATATGGCCCGACATACAACATGGTTGGTCTCCAAAATGGATCTAATCAAGTACCTATTTGAGAAGCCCATCCTGACTGGAAGAATAGCTAGGTGGCAAGTTCTCCTCTCAGAATTTGACATCATTCATATCACCCAGAAAGCTATTAAGGGAAGTCCCCTAGCGGATTATCTAGCCCATGGATCCACAGATGAATACCAGTCCTTACAAGACGACTTTCCCGATGAGCATATCATGCACATCGAACACGAAGAGACCAAAGAAGAGATGTGGACCATGTTCTTCGATGGGGCTTCCAACATGCTTGGACACGGGGTAGGAGCTATTTTGATATCCCCCGAAAAGAAACACATTCCTGTAACGACCAGGCTTAATTTCGATTGCACCAACAACATGGCCGAATATGAAGCATGTGCACTAGGAATCCAAGCGGCTTTAGATCATGGGGTCACTAAGCTCAAAATATTCGGTGATTCATCCCTTGTCATCTATCAACTCAAAGGTGAATGGGAAACCCGAAACACCAAATTAATCCCATATCTAGAGTACATCCGCGAGATGGTCTCGAGAATGGAAAGCATCACTTTCCAGTACATCCCTCGGGAAGACAATCAAATTGCCGACGCCCTCGCCACTCTATCATCCATGTTTGCCCTGGACCAGAAACATGAGATGCCAGTCATTCAAGTCAAACTGCATGATAAACAACCTTTCTGCATGGCAGTAAATGGCGAACACGATCAAAACCCCTGGTATCATGACATCAAGCGGTACCTCATGGAGGGCGAATACCCCGAAGGAATCAGTGACAACGACAAGCGGACCATTCGCAAAAGGGCCATAGGGTTCACATTGATTGAAGGAACCCTCTACAAAAAGAGCCCCGATTCCACTCTCTTAAGGTGTGTGGACCAAGAAGAAGCCCAAACACTAATAAAAGAAATCCACAAGGGGACTTTTGGGACCCACGCACCCGGGCATGTCATGGCAAAGAAAATCCTCAGGGCAGGGTACTATTGGTCCACGATGGAAGCTGATTGTCACCAATATGCCAAGAAATGTCACAAGTGCCAAGTATACGCTGATAATATTCATGTGCCGCCCGCACCTCTCAGCAACATGGCTACACCATGCCCATTTTCTATGTGGGGCATGGATGTCATCGGACCCATCGAACCCAAAGCATCTAACGGCCATCGCTTCATATTGGTAGCAATCGACTATTTCACCAAGTTGGTTGAGGCAGCATCATACGCACACGTAACCCGGAAAGTGGTGACCGCCTTCATCAAGAAAAACATTATATGTCGGTACGGCATCCCTCATAGGCTCATTACTGATAATGGGACCAACCTCAGCAATAAGATGATGGAGGAATTATGTCAAGACTTCAAAATCCAGCACCACAATTCCTCTCCGTACCGACCAAAGATGAACGGTGCAGTAGAGGCAGCCAACAAAAATATCAAGAAAATCATTCAGAAAATGGTGGTTACCTACAAAGACTGGCATGAAATGCTTCCTTATGCCTTGCATGGTTACCGAATGTCGATACGGACCTCCACAGGGGCTACCCCATTTTCCCTCGTATACGGAATGGAGGTCGTGCTACCAGTAGGGGTCGAAATACCCTCTCTGCGAGTTGTCATGGAAGCCAAATTGACAGAAGTTGAATGGGTCCAGAATCGGTATGATCAATTGAACCTAATCGAAGAAAAACGACTGGACGCCATATGTCGGGGGCAGGCTTATCAGCGAAAAATCAAGAAGGCCTATGACAAGAAGGTCAATCCCCGCTCTTTCCAAGAGGGAGATCTAGTAGTAAAGAAACTGCTTCCAGCCCAAAAAGACAAGATCGGGAAATGGGCAGCCAACTACGAAGGACCCTTTGTGGTCAAGCGAGCCTTCTTAGGAGGAGCCCTTATCCTCACCAATATGGATGGAGAAGAGTTCCGATATCCTGTCAACTCAGATGCGGTGAAAAAATACTACACCTAAAAAACATTGCTCATGACCCGTCAGGATGAAAACTCGCAAAGAGCGTCCTGGGTAAAAGATAGGGCTTACATGCCTCGCTAGGACACGTCCTAGGCAAAAAATAGAGGTTTCAAAAAAACAAAAAAAAAAACAAAAACAAAAAAATAAAAATATATAATAATAATAATATATACTGAGCAATGATTACCTTAGCCGAAAACCGCAAAGGCGACTAAGGTAATACCTCCACAATAGCAAACAGACTTCGCATAGTCTTTACTCCGGACTTGGGCATCTCGACTGAAGGGACCAGGAAAAACGGGGAAACAAAGATCACAAACATGATTGTGACACCCTCATACAGTTCAGCCAACCCTGACCAGCCATGCTTACAAATTCTTTTGTAAAACCCCATGTAAAAATAAACCATCTGTTTATATCAATAAAATTGTCTTCTCTTTACCTACTTGCGTAAATGCCTCTGTATTAACGAAATATGAGCATGCATAAAACAAGCAATTCAAGAAAGCATAAAAACAAAAGACACACATCACCAACCAGGGTCGTCCCAAGTAAAAAGTACAAAGTAGCCTGCTAGATCGAAAATCCGCAAAGGGCGGTCTAGGCAAAAGATAAGGCTTTCGTAAAAAGGAAAAAGCCCATCAAAATGCCTCACACAACAAAAAACCCGCTAGATCGAAAACCCGCAAAGGGCGGTCTAGGCAAAAGATAGGGTTAAAACAAAAAATGCAAAAAGAATAATCACGAGAGAACAAGAAAAGAAGGAAAGTACTGGTCACTTTCTAAATGTCCTCAACTAAAATAAAATTGCATCAACAGCATCCATACACGAGTAGTCACACAAAAATGACTTTGTCAAAAGTAAAACAAACAAAATACTGTAGGCAAATAAAAAGCATTCAGTCTCATGCTTGCATTCATGAAAAACAACCAAAAAAGGTATCCCGGTGTGACTCCCGCATCCTTTGCCTTCTTTTACAAAAGCCAGCATAACAAAAAAAGAAGCTTAAAAAAGAAAAAGGCACATGCTCAATAAAAAGCCAGAATCCAAAATCGCGAAAAAAGAGATAAAACCGCGAGAAAAAGGCAAGATTATAACAACTATCTTAACCTAACAAAGTTTCGACTATCAAGCGAAAGTCGAACAAAACAAAGAAAACCCGACCAATCAGCAAGATTCGAATAAACACCACAAAAGCTAAAAGCAAAAATCCCCAGCAACCAATGGAGCTGGATGAACAACCAACAAAGTCCCCGGCGCAGCCCGGATGAACCTTCAAGAAGTACAAAAACAATCTACCAAACACAGAGATCACTCCTCAGGAAGACGGCGCATGATCAGAATCAGTAAGCCGCCACCATCGCCGAAGGATCAGCTACCACAAGAAGGGGCATCCAGAGGCGCCAAACTAGATGGGGGTTCGTACTCATCAGCCAAAGGATCAGCTACCGCGTCGAAGGAGCATCCGGAGGTCAAACACCAGGTGGGGGTGTAAACTCATCAGGCCTTACAAAAGGGGGCTTACCGGGCGGGGGTTAGTACTCGTCAAACCAGATGGGGGTTCGTACTCATCAGCCGAAGGATAAGCTACCGCGTCGAAGGAGCATCCGGAGGTCAAACACCGAGATGGGGGTGTAAACTCATCGGGCCTTACAAAAGGGGGCTTACCGGGCGGGGTTAGTACTCGTCAAACCGGATGGGGGTTCGTACTCATCATCCGAAGGGGTCAACTACCGCATCAAAGGAGCATCCCGGAAGCGCACAACACATCTCCCCAGAAGGTCATCCGCCGCAAAGACGGAGTATCTGAAGGGAAACCGGGCAAGAGGGTCAACTCCTTTACCCTCCAGTCGATCACCTCAGCACAAAAGGCTAGCAGTCGACTAGTCGGGTAAAGGGGGGGCAGCTGTAGACCCCAAATCTTGTCCGGCCTCCAAATAAAGTCAGAAAGAGTCCTATTTGAAGACGGCCGAAGCTTAACAAGTCATTAGGAGAGACTATTAGGCTCCCGTACCAAGGTAGGAAGGTTTTTTGGCCCGAAAATAAAGTTTCTCGCCCTGAAGGGACGAGACCGCCGTCTGGAAGGACCAGACCGCCATCTCATCTCAGCGCCAGGACGAGACCGTCGTCTCGATTTTCCAGACGGCGGTCTCGATTCCCGCCTAGTCGAGACGGCGGTCTGGATTTCCCAGACGGCAGTCTCGACCCTCTGCCATGAACGAAAAGCGGTCTGAACTTTCCAGACGGCGGTCTCGACCCTGTCAGAGGAGACGGCGGTCTCGACCTGTCAGGCGCGAAAAACTATAAATAGGGGCTCTCCCCCTCTCATTTCCACACAGAATCCAAGAAGCTCTCCCTTCTCTTTAGACTTTCTCTCTCTAAGAATCCCTCTGAGGCATTTCCAGAGTTTTTGAGTGTCTCTAGGCATAGACTGAGCGTTCTAAATCTTCTTAAGAATCCCTCCGAGGCATTATCAGAGTTTCTGAGAGTTGTAGAGTGAAGGGTTGCCAAAACGCACCCTCTCTTTTTAAATATAAAGCTTGCTTTGGAGGTGCACATTCTCCCTCTCTATTTTTATTACTGCCATTTAAATTACGCAATAGAAGCTAGGGTCATGTAGTCATAAACTTAAATTCTGCATAATAAAAGGGTAAAAGCGCATTTTTTCAGTTTATTTATTCAAAGTAGCCGGCCTATCATAGGGAACCCGAAAGGGGCGTCGTAAAGGAACTAACACTTCCTTTACACGTAACTAACTCCCTTACCCAACTCTGGTTCTAATGACCAAAGTTGGTTTTCTGAAACCAACGCCTTTTTTAAAAACCCATTTTCCGATGTTTATGGTAAAAATATCGGTGGCGACTCCATAGAACCCAAATTAAATAAGTCCCTGGGTTAGCCCGGTTATCGGACAACCCAGGGATACTTTCGAAAACCTCGCCCCTAGGTTAGCCCGGTTATCGGACAACCTAAAGGCGTTGTAACCACCAATAAAAAATGCGAAAATCAAAGAGGGTCGAAAAAACCATCGCGTCGCTCCGACCGCCCCTTTTTGGGAGGCGGCGACAAAAGAAAATAGGACCTGGTTCAAAAACATTTTATGCATGCAATGTTTTCATGTTTGATGTCCTATAATGCCTATTTCAATTAGTTTTCAGAAGGATTTGACTGACGTGTCTTGTAATGTCGAGTGCCCTCTGATCTGCGTTCTCGTATTTGGCTGTACCATTCTGGAATTCTTGTGACCGAAGAATAATCTGCTTTTTTCTTCTTCTTTGCTTTTTTCTTTTTCTTTCTTTTTGTAGAGCACACTTTGCCATGTAGTGTCCCTTTTTCTTCACTTTAGGGGTTTCAATCGTCTTGTTGACTATATGCCTCCATATTCCCAAATTAATTATTAGAATATTGTTGTGAGGGTCAAGAGAAAAGAAGTAAGAAGGCAAATTTAATGGCTTGTGTTTTAGAAGGTTAATTTTTATTTAGAAAAAGGTTTTTTTGTAAGAATGGTTGGATAGGGTTAGGCCTGGGTGTTTAAGCTTTTGTCTAAGCAAACGTTCCCCTATTTTTTGTATTTGCTCCTTAGTTTATTTCCATTGCTTTTTGTGGCTAGTTGATCTCCCTAGATCTCCCTTTTGGGTTTTCGAACTAGGATATTGTGTTTTGGCCCTATCTTTTGTCTAGGTTCCTTTTTATCGTATTTGTTTTAGGGAATCCTAGCGGACCTTATTTTGTAACCCTAACTTTTGCCTAGGCTACCCTTTATTTTTGTTCGGGTATCCTACCGGGTTGACCCTATCTTTTGCGTAGCCCCCTTAGTGGGTTTCCTACCGGGTATCTTTCCCTTTTTTTCTTTTTGGCCTTTGGCTTCTATGGGCTTCCTTTTTTTTATGTATTTATTTTTATTCACAATATTGGCAAAGCATGACTTTCTTTATGATAAGGTAAAGTCCTATTTGGTGCTTCTAATCAACTAGCTTGATTGTAATGGCAATGACGAATTTTAATTATTTGGATGCGCTTTTTATTCTTCTTTTTCTTTTTCGTTTACTTAGACAAGGTTATTGTGAGGTCTAGTCGTGAAATAGCAACAAGAGAAGCAGATAGTAAGAAGTTTATTCTTTATTAATTAATAAGGGAATATGTGCCCTAAAATTCCTGGGGGTCGGGCTAGCCCCGGGGGATAATCTCTAACAATCATGGGGTTTGCATCCCTTAAATGAAGAAAAAGATCTCCTAATGACTAGGGTAGCTCTTGACGCTTGCACCCCTCCGCTTCGGAAAATTCGCTTGAGTGTGCGAAGGGGAGACTTCCCTTTTCCTCTTTTTGTTCGGCCCTTAGTAGGGTCATATCCTAGGCCATACTTGAAAGGATTGTCTTTGAATTCTAGGGGTTCCTTCATGCCTTGGGAATCTGCCCCCAGTCCTTGGCCAGGATGGTAACCATGCTTTAACATCATGCGGGCTACCTTTGTGTTTTTGGGAAGTCACTCTATATTGGCAATTTTGAGCGCTTGAAAAGATGTTTCAAGGGCCTCTTCAGCCGCGTCCGCATAAGGTTGGGTAGACGGTCCACTGATCAGGATATCATCTTCTGCCTGGACCGTGACCAATTTGTCATCCACTATGAACTTGACTTTTTGGTGGAGCGTCAAAGGTATTGCCTTAGCGTCATGAATCCAAGGCCTGCCGAGGAGACAACTGTATGCTGGAGTAATATCCATTACATGGAAATCAATGTTGAAGATAGTGGGTCCAACTTGGATTGGCAAATTGACTTCTCCCACTACTTCTCGCTTTGATCCGTCGAAGGCTCGAACGATAGTGCTGCTTGGGCGCAGACGGGTTCCTTGGATAGTCAATTTGTCCAGTGTGCACTTGGGCATCACGTTCAAGGATGACCCGTTATCCACAAGAACTTTAGCAATGAAGTACTCCTTGCACTTGATTGAAATGTGCAAGGGCTTATTGTGGTTTGACCCCTCGAGGGGGAGTTCTTCTTCTGTGAAGGTGAGGTGATCGCTTGCCATAATGTGACCAACGATCCTCTTAACTTTTTCTTGGGATATGTTGTGAGGTACATGCGCTTCGCTCAAGACCTTCATCAGGGCGTTTCTGTGCGGTTCCGAGCTCATCATTAGAGATAATAGGGTTATCTTTGCATGAGTATGATTGAGCTGGTCTATAATGGAATACTCGCTTTGCCTTATAAATTGGAGTAATTCCTCTGTATCCTCTTTGGATTCTTTATTTTCTTTTTCTTCGGTATTTTTATTTTTTCCTTTATTTTTTAGAACATCTTCTTGTGAGTCCTTGGGGGAATAGATTCTTCCACTTCTAGTCATGCCCCCAATGCCGGCTATATTCGTGATATCCTCTTTTATTGGTGAAGATTCTTCATATTTCCACGATACAACTTTATTTGATTCGTAGGGGAAAGGACGTGGCATAAATAGTCGCACTGGTGTTCTTGCCCCCTCTTCCTTATTTTTGAGGACCAATGGTCGAGGCTTATTGTCCTCTTGCGGCGAGTCAACCATTGGGGAAAGCTTGATTAGGAGTGGCTTTCTCTCCATTCTTATGATTTGGAAGACGTGTCAGTTAATCCTTCCTTTTTATTATCTTATTTATTAGTAGTGAAGGAGGGGAAATTAAATATGCAAATGAATGATAAGCATGTAAGTAGACAATTGTTGAATAAAGAAAAATTTCATTTATCCGTTGGAAGGTGTACATTCCCCTACTCCATACTACGAAGCAACTTTTGGCAGAAACGAAAAAGCCTAAAGAAACCCACAGGTGGGTCTTGATCTCTATGTAATTCCCTTTCGGCTTCTCGGACGTGACGAGCAAGTGCTTCACTTTGCTTCTGGACCGCCTGGCTCATATCTTCACTGTACTTTTGAGCCTCTTTGATCTTCGCTTCTTGATGGACGACCAAGGCTTGCAGTTCATCGAGTTTTGCAAGGGCTCGGTCCTTCTCTTGTAGTACTTGGCCGTACTGAGCTAGCCCGTCTCTTTCTTTGCAGCGTAGCTCAGCGAGACTTTTGTGGAGTCTCCGGTTGGCCTCTTGCTCTTGGCGTATTTCTGACCGAGTCCTGGTGAGGTCTTGCAACAAATCCTTGATCGTCTGAGCCTGTTTTGCTGATTCGGCCTCAAGGCGTGCTGATTTGGCAGTTATTTCTTGAAGTTGGCTATCCGAGGTGGTTCTGGCAGCTTTGGATGCTCGGATAACTTGCTCATTAGAATCAGCACACTGATCCTTGAGGCACTCTATTTCATGATCCTTTTTCTTGCATTGCCTTTGCAGACCGTCAATGGTGAGGATAGATTCTTGCTCTCTTTCTTCAAGGGCCCTTATTTGGGCTCCCATGATTTCTCTCCTCTGGGTCAAGGCATCGACTTGAGCTTGCAGCTCTTCACTATTGGCGCATGTAACAAGTGAGGTGGATGGTTGAGACATCCCTCTTCTTTTTCTTCATACCTCATAGTCATTGGAGACAGCCACTCGAGTTTTTCCTAGCTCTCTATCTCCCATATAGATTGGTTTCTCCCATGCTTTTCTCACGGCTAGTGAGTTGGCGATTGTGCATGGGTCTCTGAAGAAACACAGTCCTCCGAGTTCCCCTCGAGAAATTGTATTTTGAGTCCTCATGAGTTGTCTCATAGCTACTCTAGGTGAATAGGCTGTGCAACCCTTGAGTCCTATCAAGGGTACATTCGGATAGTCTCCACATCTGATGATGACTGGACTGGGTCGGAACCAAGGGCAGACCCAGGATAAATGGTTGGCGTCCCATTGTTCCAACTCGTCCTTCCACTCTGAAGTTAAGCGTTGTTGGAGAGGGATTTTGGAGAAGCTCCTCAAAGGGTCGGGGAACATCCCCATGTGACTAGAGGCGTAAAAATGTGTAATGCCCCACACAAAGAGTAGTGAAGAGCAGCAACGAAGTGTTTTTCCTTGGTTCTGGCGGCAGAATTCCACCGAGAGCAAGGTGTCGGCAAGAATTGCAGGCAAGGGACTCTTTGATTTCACATCCCAGGCGAAGAAGGCGTCCATGATGGCTTGATCCACTGTGTTGAGGTGGAAAGGAAACAAGATCGTTCCAAATATGATTAAGGCCAGGGTTTTGTTAAAAGCGACCCATTCTGTCCTTTCAGCCAAGTCGGACAGATGGTCTTCTAACATTGAGACTTTCCAACCCCGGATGTTCCCTTTTTCTATTAGGGTAGTCTGCCGGAAAGGTAGTTGGATGATGACAGCGACTTGTACTGCAGGAGTATATGCCCCGTGGCGGATATGGACCCCGGCTGATTTGGGCCATTTCAGCATGATTTCATACTCCTCCAAGGTGGGCACAATATCGAACTGCGGAAATTCGAAGCAGCGCACACTGGAGTTCTAGAAGTGAACTAGTACCTTGATGAACACTTGATCGACACAGATCTTCAGCAGGTCAAGAATCTGTCCATAGGATTTTTCAAAGTCGGAGCGGACCTCTGGTGGCAATATCGTGCAAAGTCGTTCCAACTTCTCAGTATGGTATCGGGGAATGTCCACCTTCTTCAATTATCTACTAGTCCCCTCCATTTTCTAAAACCAAAATGCATGTTTTATGAAAATGATTCTTATTGAATGCGAGTGTTTATTTTTCTATTTATCATGTTTTATTTCTGCATGATGTATGATATTTGCGTATTATTTTTTTGGAAAAAAGAATAGACTATCTGTATGAATGATTTATGAGTGTAATGTTTGTGAACAAGGTCCCATTTTTTTTATTATTTATATTTTATAGCCTTTTATCTCTTTTGTCGGACTGCGTGGCTACTTAGCTTACAAAGAACTTGAAACCAGGCTAGCTAAAAGTTAGACTGTCCGAGATAAAAATAGGTTTTATGCGAAAGAATAATATTTAACGTCCCTTATCTCTTTTGTCGGACTACGTGGCTACTTAGCTTACAAAGAACCTGAAACCAGACTAGCTAAAAGGCAGACTGTCCGAGATAAGGGCATTTATTGCGAAAAAAAATGTTTTTTGTGATTTTTCTGTTGTTTGGTTATGCTATGCAACAAACAAATGCAACAAACAAATGCGCACACAATTCGATCATTCGCGAACAGGCGAGAAGTCATTTTAATCACGAGGTAGGGTTTTCTTGCAGAAAAGTGCATTGGCGAAGGTAGGTTCTAACTGTTCTCACCAAGGCTAAGGCCCCAAAGGTGCCCCCATTATAGGGTCCCCACTCTCCAGCCTTCCGACCATGCTTAGCACTATGGCCATAGTCAGTCTTTGTGCCAAAGGAGGAAGGTTATCACCTTGAGTGGTGGTTTCCGATCACACTGGTGGGCACAAGGCCATCACTACAGCGAACCGTACCTGCCACCCACTCCCTATGGATTTCTCACTTGCCCCCGGGTATAGAGGGAACTGTTGTGTGCAAGGGTTTGTGTACAATTTGTATTTCAAACAATTGCATAAGTATAAACAAACAACAATTATTAAAGCCAAATATTAAAACATGTTATAATACAAGGTAGGGTAAAAACGTAATTTCTTGGTTTATTTACTTTAAGTTGGCCCATCACTAAATGGGATCAACTCTCTAGGCTTCCCTAGCGGAGTCGCCATCTGTCGCTGCCGTCAAAACGAGGCAGTCGGAACGACGCGATGGTTCCGATTTTCCATTTTTCGCGTTTTTATTGGTGTGGTTACAACGCCTTTAGGTTGTCCGATAACCGGGCTGAACCTAGGGGCGAGGTTTTCGAAAAGGCGTTCTTGGATTGTTCGATAACCGGGCTAAACCAAGAACTAGTTTTTGAAGGGTTCTTTTAGAGTCGCCACCGACGTTTTTACCAGAAACATCGGAAAACGAGTAAAAAGGCGTTGGTTTTCGAAAAACCAACATTGGTCATTAGAACCAGAGTTGGGTAAGGGAGTTAGTTACGTGTAAGGGAAGTGTTAGTTCCCTTACGACGCCCCTTTCGGGTTCCTTATGATGGGCTAGCTACTTTGGATAAATAAATAAACTAGTGGAAATACGCTTTAACCCTTTATTTTGTGGAATTTAAAATTATGACTACATGACCCTAGTTTCTATTGCATAATTAAAATTAAAGCGGTAAAATAGAGAGAGAGAGTATAGAAACCTTCGAAGTAAGCTTTCTATTAATTCTTTGCAATTAGGGTGCTTTTTGGCAGCCCTTCACTCTTTACAGCGCCGAAATCACTCAAAAACGCTATAAAACACTCTAGAAAACTCTCATAAACTCCGGAAATGCTTCGGAGGGGTTCTAGAAAGAGAATTTGAAGAAATGTCTAGAGAGAGAATGGAAAAACTGTGTGAAATGAGGGGAATGGCGCGACTATTTATAGGGATTCGCGCCTGTCAGGTCGAGACGACCGTCTCGTCTGACAAGGTCAAGAAGGCCGTCTCGCCAAACTAGACAGTGGTCTCGCCATTTCCGCAAGGCAAGACGGCCGTCTCGAATCCGAGACGGCGGTCTCGACCTTAAAAGGGGAAAATCCTTATTTTTGAGCCAAAAATCCCTCCTATCCTAGTATGGGGCCTAATAGTCTCTCCTAATGGCTTCTTAGGCTTCATCCATCTTCAAAAAGGAGGTCTTCTGGTCTTTATTATGAGGCTGGACAATATTTGGGGTCTACACGCGTTTTTATTGGTGTGGTTACAACTCCTTTAGGTTGTCCGATAACCAGGCTGAACCTAGGGGCAAGGTTTTCGAAAAGGTGTTCTTGGATTGTCCGATAACCGGGCTAACCCAAGAACTAATTTTGAAGGGTTCTTCTGGAGTCGCCACCAATGTTTTTACCGGAAACATAAAAAAAGGAGTGAAAAGGCGTTGGTTTTCGAAAAACCAACTTTGGTCATTAGAACCAGAGTTGGGTAAGGGAGTTAGTTACGTGTAAGGGAAGTGTTAGTTCCCTTACGATGCCCCTTTCGGGTTCCCTATGATAAGCCAACTATTTAAATAAGTAAACCGGTGAAAATACGCTTTTACCCTTTATTTACGAAATTTAAAATTATGACTACATGGCCCTAATATCTATTGCATAATTAAAAATAAAGCGATAAAGGAGAGAGAGAGAGTGTAGAAACCTCTGAGGCAAGCTTTCTATTAATTTCTTGAAAATTAGGGTGCTTTTTGGCAGCCCTTCACTCTTTACAGCGCCGGAAACCTCTCAAAAATGCTATAAAAACTCTCAGAAAACTCCGAAAGTGCTTCGGAGGGGTTCTAGGAAGAGAATTTTAAGAAGTGACAAGAGAGAGAATGGAAGAACTGTGTGAAATGAGGGGAATGACGCAACTTTTTATAGGGATTCGTACCTGTCAGGTCGAGACGGCCGTCTCGCCTTACAAATATGGCGAGATGGCCGTCTCGCCAACCGGGAGGGCCGTCTCACCATTCGCAAGTGGCGAGACGGCGATCCCGAGAAGCGAGACGGCGGTCTCGATCCTAAAAGGCGAAAATCCTTATTTACATGCAGAAAATCCCTCCTATCCTAATATGGGGCCTAATAGTCTCTCCTAGTGGCTTCTTAGGCTTCGTTGATCTTCGAATAGAAGGTCTTCTGGTCTTTATTATGAGGCCAGGCAAGATTTGGGGTCTACAAATGGTTAAAGAAGGAAAAAGTTTAACCGTTCCAACACCATGAGATGATACTCTAGAGCCATCAACCAGTGTAACATAAGGTAAATGATTAGGAGATGATAAAGAGAAGAACAACGATTTGTTACCAGTAATATGATCAGTGACTCCTGAATCAAAAACCCAAGGACCAAGAGAAAAGGATTGGGTCAGACCATCAAAATATATATTTGTATGTGTGACAGATATAGTGAAACTAGAAGATTGTTGATCCTTATACCATTTGATAAATTTGTTGAACATAGCAGGCATGTCGAATGCAACAGAAGGAGGATCCCCAGCAGATAAAGGTGGGGAAAGATTGGTCTGAACAATTGCACCAAATCGAGGAGGACGACCATGTAATGCATAACACTTGTTAATCTTGTGACCTAGCTTGCTACAATGTTCACACTTAGGACGCCCTTTTCCCTGTTTGCGAGGGCGAGTCCAATCATCACGATGGGATGTCAACAAAAAAGAACCATTAACAAAATTGTAAATAATAGAAGAAGTGGAAGAAGTCACGAAGAATGGGAGAGCAAACCCTAAAACAATCCAAAGTAATCCAATCAACCCACGAAGTACAAATCCAAAATGAGAATACTAAAAATAAGTTCGCCAAGACTAAACGGCGCAGGAGACAACGGGACGACCAACTCCGATAGTGGTGATCTCAACGGCATGGTGGTCACCTGACCGAGATAAGCAAAATCATATGTCACCTGTCAAAAAATGAAACTCCGGTGAATTCTCCGGCAACAGCGGATTCGGTGACTACTCCAGCGGTAATGGTGACAGCAACGTGAACCAGTACACCAGGTAAGTTCCCAGGAAAGAAAGATGGTCACTAATGGACACACTTAAATACCAAGTCTTTCCTTGCCAAAACTTTCCTAGACATGCACTTTCACACTACCAAATAAAATTCAGTAACAAAGATAATTCTTTTCTGATGTAGAAAATCAATTTACCAGCAGCGGTGGGGTGACTCTAGCAGTGGACAAAAGGTGAAAAAAAATTCAAGATAACCTTAAGCTTTAGATACCATGTTGAATATAAAGGAAATAGGGTTTGAAATTAATCTTCCTTGTCTATAAATCACACATAGGATAATCTATTTATAATAGAGAGGTATAACTAAAAGAGTAACCGAAAATAAACAGAATAAACAGAAGATATTGTTTGATATTGTGGTTAACAATATCTAACAATATTTTAACAATATCTAACACTAAGAAACAATATGCATGAAAATATAATACGGTCCACACTAAACAATCTTAAGTCTCCTCCATTCCCCCCCCCCCTCTCTCTCTCTCTGTGGTTAAACCAATGTTTTTAAAATCAGACTTATCATTCAATCAGTGAAGACATAGATTAAAGGTTTAGTCGAGGTCTAACTGCATTAAATAAAATGTTTTTATAATATAATAAGTTTATTAGTAACAATAACTTTTTTTACAAATGATGGTTTTTTCGAAATTAGAATCTGGTTGTTTGGAAGTAACAAATAAGTTTCTAGACCAATTCCCAGTTGGACTGATCGAACCAACCTATTTAGTTTGATTTTCAAAACAGTGGTTTAAACATGTTATTCCGCTACTTGCCACATGGACAAGTTTTTACAACTCAAACCCGTTCCCCTTGCACTTGCCCTCCCCATTGCACACTTGTGTACAATCCCTTCCCCTCTTCCATTTATCTACATGGTATAACATAGATATTGAGAGTGCCTATAATTTGAGAATAATGACCAAATGATGACTTAAGTTAAAAAATAAGACATTCTTGAATCTTCCAAATCTATTATTCTCTTTGTCATTGCCAATTGGTTGTCCTTGTTTCTATTTTGCTATTACTTTTGTTGTTTTGTTATTTACTAATATTTTACCTTTATCATGAATGATTTATATGGCACCTTGGATCCATATAATATACCCTTGTATCCGAGTGAAATCTGTCATCCGTTATTGTCTTCGGGAACAATTTTCACTTGTTGATCTATCTGAATGGCTATCATCTGAAAAATTAAAATGAGTTTTCTCACGAGTTCAATCCATAGAATTTGTTTACCCATTGCACCCCGCTAGGGAGTGTTGCAATGCAGTCATTATGTCTTGCCTTCTCAACTAATCCATTTTTCAAAGTGTTGTATATTCTGATAAAGTTGTCGATGTTTAGAACAATTTGAATAAGAGATTTTCTCAAGGGGATTTACTTCGCATTGCTGAGCTTAAAGAAGAGGTTTACAACCTCAATAGGGTTCTAACAATGTCAATGACTACTTTACCAAACTAAACTTAAATCGATATGGGAGGAACTTGACAATTATTGCCCCTTATCCCTCTGTATGATGTGGCATAAAGCTATCATTAACAAGACCCAGTCATTCGCTTCCTCAAAGGGCTTAATGAACATTTTTCAAGAGTTTTTTCTCAAGTTCTACTTATGGACCCTTTGCCAACAATCAACAAATATTTTCCATGGTTATCCAACATGAAAGACAACAAGTTGTAAATGTCATTACATTGGACGGGCCAAATAACTTAACCAATATTAAAGAAAAACGCTTCTTGTCTTTTTTATTTTTTTTTCTCTATAGAAAGATTTGAGGCCATTAGAATAGAGAAACTCCTCGCATGATGTGGGAAAGAGTAATAAGCTTTTCTCCTATTGCGACAGCAACAGACACATCGTCAATGCAATGCTATGAGAAGTATGGGCATCCACATGGGCATCCACGATACCTTGGATGTAATAATACATAATAAAAGCTATTAAAAATAAACAATTCTATAATTAGCTGGAAGTTAGAAGATATATAAATAGACCTATTGTACACTTTGAAAGAAGAAAATGAAATACAATTAGTTGAGTTTCCCTCTATATTCTATATGAATTGTGAGTGAGTTCCCTCTATACTCTATGAGTTGTGAGTGAGTAAAGAGTTTAAACTCTGACATTGGTATCAGCAAGCTAGTTACGTTTGGGACAATGGTGACAGTTAAGGAACTTGAAGTGTGTATGGAATCCTTTGAAAAATCGGTCATCGAGGCTCAAGAATCGACGAAAGAAACACTAGATTCTTTCCAGAAATCTATCGATACCACTACAAGAAAAAAGCCTATTACCTACGGAATATTACCTACGGGTAAAAATCCGTAGGTAAATTTTACATTACCTACGGATTTTACCTACAAAAGTGTGTTCGTATATAAATTATCTATTACCTACGGAATTTACCTACGGATTTGAGGATTATGCATTACCTACGGATGTAGGAGGTAGGTAATGTTTTTTACTACTTTACCTACTCATTTACCTACGGATGTTAAATAAGAAATAAAAGAAAAAACCCTCGCTACACTTCCTCCGCGCCTCAGTCAAGCTCCCTAACTCCTTCCTTCGTCTCCCTCAATTTCACTAACCTCCTCTATAACCCGCCACCCACCTCCTTCACCAGAACCCTAGCTGCAACCTCCCCACTCTCGAGCACCCCACACGGTATCCTCATTTGAACCCATATACCCGTCACCACCAGGCTTCTTCCCCGTCACCACCACAACCATACCCGTGCCCTAATTCCACCTTCACTCACCAAAGCTTCTCACCAACGCAGAACCACCCCGCAGTCGCACCACATCTTTGTTAGAAAAGTAGTTTTAGATCAAGAGGGGGGTGAATTGATCTTTTGAAAGTTTTTCGCAAATCTCAGATTATCTAATTCGAAAATTAAGTTTCTAAAAATCTTTTTGAATTACCAAGCAATCAAACAATATTAGGCGCAGCAATCTGAAATTCCAGTTCTCGTACTCAACCTCTCCACCAAGAACCAAATTCCAGTTCTTGGAAACTTCTACAACCACCTACCAATTGCGAGAAAACTTGTACCCAAATTCCAGGTACAACACAATACAAAAGAATTAACAGATAATTGAAAAGAAGAGACTTAGAAAGCGCAAACCGGATTACACTAATCCACAGTAAGTTTCTTCTTCAAAGTAATGCAAAAGTGCCTCAAGAAAGATTTCAAAAGAAGTTCACAAAGCAGTTGCGAATCTTTCTTGGAAAAGGATGCTTAACAGTTGCTTGAATTGTTGCTTAGTTTGTATGAAAACTGATATGTAAAAAGTTCCAAGCAAATCTGTTTTTAAAAGAGTTTTCAGAAAAAGTTGCATTAATTAATCTGTTGAAAGTTTGTTTTAATCTGTTGAAATAGCCGTTATAATCTGTTAAAAGTCCTTTCAACCCATTAATGCGTTCTTGTTTCTTTAACAGAATGGTTTTAGTTGATACAACCATGTTTATATCAGTTAAAACATTTTACAAACATTTTCTAAGAGTGATTTAATCGATTGATTCGCGGTTTAATCGATTGATTTAGTTTAAAACTTTCTTATAACACTTTTCAAGTTATTTTAACTGATACAAAGAAGTTTTAATCGATTAAAAACCTGCACAGAATTTTTTCTAAGTCATTTTAATCGATTGAAATGCGTTTTAATCGATTGAAACTCTGTACAAAAATTTTCAAGTCATTTTAATCGATTGAAATTCGTTTTAATCGATTGAAATAAGTCTGATCGGTCATAATTCAATTCTGATCGATCATAACCAACTCTGATCGGTCATAATTTCATTCTGATCGATCATCCTGACTTCCAAAGTGGTTTTAATCGATTGAAACGTGTTTTAATCGATTAAAATGAATCTGATCGCTCATTTTTAAAGTCTGATCGATTATATTTCATTCTGACCTGTCATATTCGAATTCTAATCGGTCATAAAGGGTTTTAATCGATTAAAAGAAGTTTGTATCGATTAAAATACTGTAAAAACACTTCTTTACGCATTCTAAGTGATTTTAATTGTTTCTTTTAAAACTATATCAGTTAAAAACATTGTTAAGAAAGTTCTTTGTCAAAATGCTTTTGTTTGATTTGTTTAAAACTATTTTTGAGGCATTTTGCAAATTGAGTGAAGGAGCTTCATGCAGTGGAAAAGGTAAAGTGGTTTTACCTAAGCTTTCTGTTAAGACACACTAAGTCTTCAGCTCCATTCTTCTGAGTGACTTGTTTGACTGTTGCAGAGTTGACCTTTGACTTTATCTTTGACTTCATCAAATCACTGAGATCTTTGCTAGGATCACTTTCAGTCTCCCCCTATTTGATGAAGACAAACACCATTTTGAAAAAACAATCTCTGCAAAATAAGTCACTTGATAATGAGGTTAGGTGAGAAATATAAGAATGTAATAAAGTTTTATTTCTCCCCCTAAAACTTATTTCTCCCCCTAAAATGTTGCTCTCTTAATGTAAGAGTTATTTTTCTAAATTTATCCTCAAATAAAGCAACTATTTCTCCCCCTTTTGACTTCATCAAAAATAGGGAATAGAAGAGAAAAAAAATGTAGGATTTGAAATGTGCTCAAGTTTTTGAAAATACAAAGTAAATCAATATTTCACTCATGAAAAGAATCAATTAAAGTTGATTCAAGCTTATCTCCATTAACACGTTTGTAATGAATACAATTAACACGTGTAAAGATAAGGGAATCACGCTTTAGTAGCATGTTACAGGAACAGCCATTAACTAAAGCCTTTAATCCTCTTTTCAGAATAAAAATCGATTAAAAACAGAGCATAATCGGTTAAAATGTTTTTGGTAAATGATTTTAATCGATTGAAGGAAAGTTTTAATCGATTAAAACATTTAAGATTTTGAAAACATGAGATTTTAGTGAAAATAATCGATTATTTCGATTTTAAATCGATTAAAACCAGTAATGAAAATTGTTGTTTAAGTTTATTTAACCGATTAAAAGGTGTTTTTATTGACTAAAACAACCAGATTTTGAAAATCATAATATCTCTGATGTGAATCTTTCATATCTAATCTATTGGATATGTTGTGAACTGATTGTCTAGATTACTATCAACTATATTGATTGTCTTTTTACTAACAGATTTAACAATATCAGATTTTAGATTCTTAGGGATCTATGATCTACTTCTATCTATGCCAGTTTAATCTCAATTAGACCCTAAATCATATCAATCAAGGTTAAGGCAAATGTACCTGGTATAACACCAGTAATATTACAGTCCAAGCAAAAAATATAAAGATAGAAATAAGCAGAAGATAAAGATGATGATCATTCATTTGATCCCCACCTACGGCATTTACCTACGGATTTGAGGATTATGCATTACCTACGGATGTAGGAGGCAGGTAATGTTTTTTACTACTTTACCTACTCATTTACCTATGGATGTTAAATAAAAAAAAAAGAAAAAAAAGAAAAAACCCTCGCTACACTTCCTCCACGCCTCAGTCAAGCTCCCTAACTCCTTCCTTCGTCTCCCTCAATTTCACTAACCTCCTCTATAACCCGCCACCCACCTCCTTCACCAGAACCCTAGCTGCAGCCTCCCCACTCTCGAGCACCCCACACGGTATCCTCATTTGAACCCATATACCCGTCACCACCAGGCTTCTTCCCCGTCACCACCACAACCATACCCGTGCCCTAATTCCACCATCACTCACCAAAGCTTCTCACCAACGCAGAACCACCCCGCAATCGCACCACATCTTAGCTTTCAGCCTCCAGATTCTCGCCCAATCACCCTCATCGGAACCACGACATCTCACTGCCCATAGCCGGCCACCGCGAACCCAGCCGCAAATCAACCTCCAGGTCAGGACGCCACCACACCCCTGTCGCGCAGCATCCCCGCAGCACTGGAACTTGAGTCACCTCGACGCCGGCTGCGGTCACCGCCTCTCCTCGCTCCGAGCCCACCCCCATTGTGCCACCGAGCTCGCTGTGAGCTAGATGCGAGATATAGAGGCAGCAAGTTAAGCCCGATATTATGCTTTAATCCTATTTCTTTCACATTTTTTGGAGTACTGAACTGTTCGCTTAGTTAACTATTAAGCTCGGGTCTGGTTTATTTGCATATGAATCATTGAATTGGTGGCTCTGTTAGTTGAATAAGATCTTGGTTTATTAAGGTTTTTTGTACCGTTATTTCTGTTTAGTTTGACTTGAATCTGTGGTTTTCACTTGATGAGGTTGAGACTGGTGTTATCCAAGTCCTATTGGCTTGGTTCATGTCTCTGTGGCTTAGTTTCTTGGTGGGTGAGTTAATTTTTCATAGGGGGAAGCTTCATAAAAGATAGAAGGATAAAGGGAAGGAAGTGACTCCTCATCCAATTTGAAGATCTTTGTTAGTAGGTAAGTAATTACCTTTGACTTTTCTATATTGAATTTTAAATACTGATTGATTAGCTGGCTATGGATGCCTTGTATTCAGTGAGGATTGGGGGCAATAAATGTAACATGTAACATGGTTAGTCGAAGGATTGAGTTGTTTGATTATTTTGTTCAATTTGTTTGCATTGATTCAAGATACATATTACCAATCATCATTTAAAATTGATGAATATTTTGTATTATAATTGATGAATATCAATTTATGATGAATATTGTTAGTTTTGTATCTTCATATATTATCAAGATGAGATTAGTTATTTAGTTATTCTAACCTTATTGGCTAAGAGGTTTACATGAGTCCTACATGGAATAGCCTTCAAGTTATTATATTGGTCATTACCAAACACTTGTCAAAATCCTTTCTAATTTTGTACTTTAATTAGTGTAATATTAAAGTTCACATTTTGTAGAACATGGATCAATTTTATGCAAATCGCTATTGGATGTATGATCGAAGCCATAGTAATAGAGGTGGTTTAAAACAAAGTTTTGTTGATGGCGTTGAAGAGTTTGCCATGAAAGCTTCTCAACAAGTTTGTTATCAAAATGAAGGCCAAACGAGATGTCCATGCAATAAATGTCAATGTACAAAGATCTTGCCAATGGAAATGGTTAAACTTCACCTTTATAAAAATGGTTTCATGCCTGATTATTATGTTTGGGTTGATCACGGTGAGGAAATGCCTCATGCTAACAAAAATTGGACACATGCCTTAAGTAGTGGGTTACATTTTTCAGAAGATGAGGCATTGATGGCAATGCAGGACATGGTGTATGACACACTTAGGCAACATGAAACATTTCAACCACCAGAGTCAAATATCATGGAAGAGCCTCCAAATGAAGAAGCTCAAAGATTTTATGATTTGTTGTTGGAAGCGAATAAACCTTTGTTTGAAGGTGCTTTAGACTCCAAACTTGTCCATATGTGTAAGATTGTTAGCTTGCAAATCTAATTGGCATGTTCCCGATCACGCTTTAAATTTCATTATAAAAATGCTTTTGGATGTAACACCCAACAAAAATAGTTTACCAAAAAACTATTACGATGCGAAGAGGTTAGTTTCAAAGTTGGGATTAGAGGCTAAAAGGATCGATTGTTGTGTTAATGGTTGTATGCTTTTTTATGACAATGATTACGGGAAAAATGATGGATCTTTGCTGCAATGCAAATTTTGTCACAAGCCAAGGTATCATGCCCCAAAAGTTGAAACTCGTAAACATAAACCAATTCCGATTAAGAGCATGTTCTATTTACCTATAATTCCGAGGTTAAAGAGGTTGTATGCATCCATGAAAACGGTCTGGACAAATGACATGGCACTATGATAATAAAAGACCAGAAGGTGTGTTGTGTCATCCATCCGATGGTAAAGCTTGGAAGCATTTTGATCAAGTTTATCCAGATTTTGCTGCTTGAACCACGCAATATAAGACTAGGTCTATGTTCGATGGATTTAATCCATATATTGAAGCATCTGCCACGCCCTATTCTTGTTGGCCAGTAATTATGACCCCATATAATCTTCCTCCCGAAATATGTATGTCCAAACCTTATATGTTTTTGACATGCCTCATTCCTGGTCCACGTAATCCAAAGTCATGTATTGATGTGTATTTACAACCTTTGATTGATGATCTTATGCAATTGTGGAGAGGAGTTGAAACATATGATATTTCAAGGAAACAAAATTTTGTAATGAGGGCTAGTTTGATGTGGACTATTAATGATTTTCCTGCATATGGTATGTTGTCAGGTTGGAGGACTCAAGGTAAACTAGCCTGCCCGCATTGCATGGGGGATACAAAGGCCTTTACATTGCGAGAATGGGAGGAAAAATAGTTGGTTTGATTCACACCGTAGGTTCTTGCCCAAAAATCATGTATTTAGAAGGAATAAAAAAGCTTTTAAAAAGGGAAAAATTGAAACTAATGACCCACCATGTACATTGACATCCGAGCAAGTTTGGAGTATAATTATGGATGTACCCAAATTCATAGATTACCCTCATATGAACAAGTTACCAGGCTATGGGGAATGGCATAATTGGACAAAAAGAAGTATCTTTTGGGATTTGCCGTATTGGAAGAATAATTTATTGAGGCACAATCTTGATGTTATGCACATAGAGAAAAATTTCTTTGATAATATATTCAACACTCGTCATGAATGTCAAAGGTAAGACAAAAGATAATGATAAGGCAAGGAAGGACCTAGCTTTGTATTGTTGTAGACCAGATTTAGAGTTGAAGTTGCAGGCTAATGGGAAGATGGTAAAGCCAAAAGCAAATTATACTTTAACTGCAGAGGAAGCAAAGTTAGTTTGTCATTAGATCAAGGAACTTAGAATGCCCGATGGTTATTCATCCAACTTAGCAAGATGTGCCGATGTAGACAAGGGAAGGATGCATGGGATGAAGAGCCACGATTGTCATGTTTTTATGGAGTGTTTACTCCCTATTGCATTTAGTTCATTACCGAGTGCATGCTTGGAACCCTCTTACTCGAAGTGAGCCATTTTTTTAAAGATTTGTGTTCTACAACATTGAGGCATCATGACTTGGCTAAAATGGAAGAAAATATTCCAATAATTCTTTGTAAGTTGGAGAGAATATTTCCCCTGCATTCTTTGATTCAATGGAACACTTACCTATTCATCTTGTGTATGAAGCCAAACTTGGTGGACCAGTTCAATATAGATGGATGTATCCATTTGAAAGGTAAGAAGACTATCATTGATTATGCACAAAATTTGATTTACTAAATATTGAGCTAATATCATCCTCATTTCATTCATTTTATAGATTCATGGGTGATTCTAAACGATCAGTAAAAAATAAAGCTCGTGTTGAAGGATCAATTTGTGCCTCATACTTGCATCGAGAGACAACTCACTTTTGTTCCCATTATTTCAAGAACTTCATTCTATCACCACAGAATAAGAGAAATGAAATACAAGCCGAAATTGAAAGGGATCCATCAATGTTATCTATCTTTAACTTGGTTGGTCGTCACTCAGGAAAGACATCAATTCATTGGTTAACTCAAAAAGAGTGGAACTCGGCTCATGTTCATGTCTTGATCAACTGCACCGAAATTAAGTCATACCTTGAGTGAGTTTTTCAAACACTATATTTCATTATTATATCATTTTCTTTTTTAATTAAATTGTTCTCCATCCTTCTCCTATATTTTCATAGTGCCTTCTTGCAATCTGGTCAACCCAATGACTCAAACATGTCCAATCACATACATAGACATTTTCCTCAATGGTTTAAGCATCAATTATGTATGGTTACATTAATAACTTAGTTTATTAAAATATGCTTAACAACATATGACTATACCTTCTTTACATTTGTAGGTTCATAGTGAGTCTTTAAGTGTAAGAAACATGCACTTAAGGGAGTTGTCGATTGGTCCTTTCACATGTGTCAATAAATGGCACACATACTTTGTCAATGGATACAAATTCCACACTCATGCTTGGACTCAGGGGAAAAAAACAATCAATAGTGGTGTACATGTAAAAGGTCTTACAGAAGGAGGTGAAGATGATTTTTATGGCATCATTCAACACATATATGAGCTGCAATATAATACTTCAACCTCCCCGAAGAAAGTGGTGGTATTTTATTGTGAATGGTTTGATCCATCACGTAGAGGTACATTAGTGGATTCTAAATATGGAACTGTAGACATTCGCATGGATAGAAGGTATTTACCATTTGATCCTTTTATCTTGGCACATAATGTTAGACAAGTATATTATATCCCATATCCGAGATCAAGAAAGGACAAACAAGGGTGGTATGTTGCTATAAAAACGAAGCCTAGAGGTCGCATAGAATCTCAAGACATGGAAGATGATGTTCCTTACCAAATGGATGAAATGTCCCATGTAAATGAAGCTATTGAAGTTGAAGGTGTTTTTGGATTGCAACATTCACAAGTTGATGTTGAAGTAGTCCAGGAAGAGGAAGAGGAAGAGGAAGAGGAAGAGGAAGAGGAAGAGGAAGAAGAAGAAGAAGAAGAAGAAGAAGAAGAAGAAGAAGAAGAGGAAGAGGAAGAGGAAGAGGAAGAGGAAGAGGAAGAGGAAGAGGAAGAGGAAGAAGATGAAGATGAAGATGAATAGGATTTGTGTAGTTGAGAAATTGTTCTTTATGAGTTAATTTTTATATTCTACATGATGTAGTTGAGAAAATGTTTATTATGTAGTTGAAAAAATGTTTTGTTTGAGTTAATTTTTCTATTTCATATTATGTATGACGTTACTCCATTGCATAATTGACTATATAAATTTCCTATGTATAGATATGTCATCAGGAGGATGTGACTCACCCCAACCTCCCATGTCTCATTCCAATAAGGGGAAAAAAGTAACGAAACGAAAAAAACCACGCTATATACTTAAAGTAAATGTCCCTCCCCCACCCGTAGCTCCTGCACCTATACCTTCTTCATCTGCAGGTGCAGAGAATATACATGCCCATACAAACAATATTGCACCTTCAGCCACTTCTGCCCCATCCCCAGTTGATGCACCCAACCCTAGTCCATCACCTGTCATTGCATCAGCACCTTCCCCAGGAGCTACATTGCCTTCAGTATCATCAGTACCATCACCACTACCTTTGGTCTCACCTACATTACCCTCAAGGTCTCCAGCACTATCACCATTATCAGTGCCTTCTAGAGTCCGTCATACACCAGCTGGGGAAGACCAAGAAGTGCATATTCAGCAAGGTGATGCACAATCAGACATTGAGGAGGATCATCCACTTGGCACTAATCTTCCTATCATATCACCTTATGGTCTAGGGTAAGAATGAAGTTAAAATTATATCATTCCCATTATTTGCAAGTATTAGGAAATTGTGATTATTATTTAATTTAATTATTTGGAGAAGGTTCCTTCCATGTCGGGTTGCATCACAAGCTATAACAATGACTATTAAGCAACAATATTCTAAGCCATGGCCGACATGGGGTTCAATGACCGATGTTGAAAAAGAGACATTCTTTCAACGATTTAAAGTAAGTTTTCTTATATTTAGGCTGATGAATTATTTTTATTACTTACATTCATTGACACAATTATTATTATTTGTTTTTTTGTGTAAATCATTTGCAAAGAGAAAGGTCACCTGGAGACTCGAAGATGAGGATAGGATTCGAAAGAATTTTCACTCAAAGACCTCACATAGGCTATCTGAAATGTTCAAAGATGCTAGAAGGACAGGTCAAAAGC
Organism: Sphenostylis stenocarpa; assembly: GCA_963425845.1. Taxonomy (NCBI): domain Eukaryota; kingdom Viridiplantae; phylum Streptophyta; class Magnoliopsida; order Fabales; family Fabaceae; genus Sphenostylis; species Sphenostylis stenocarpa. The sequence goes on along the minus strand of OY731403.1, from coordinate 68,172,701 downwards.
CCTATTGAATGTTTGATGATGTGTGGAAAACTCTGTTGAACAAGTGGAACTCAATTGATTATCGTGCAAAGTGTGCACAAGCTTAGAAGAATCGATCTTCTGAGACGGGTGGTAGTTTACACACAGGTGGTTCTATTAGTATGCATGAACACACCATTCGTATGGTAAATATGAAATTATAACAAAAGTTTCTTTCTTTCATTTCTTCATGATATGTTATTAATTAATTTTTTTTCCAGGAAAAGGAGTTGGGTCGTCCTGCACATATTGATGAGGTGTTCAAACAGGACTCATATACGAAAGGTTAATGGTGAATTTGTTGATGAAAGGTCTAGAAAAACTCATGTGAGTTGTGAACTTATTTAATATTACTCTATTACTCTCTTATATGTTATGATGGATATGTGTTGTATATCGTACATAATTTTTATTTGTATGTGAATAGGAAGAATTTCGGAGAAGATACTACGAGGCTAGATCCGAGGCAGCATCCTGTGCCTGTCGAAACCGAGTCATCTCCATTAGATCCTATAGAGGAGGAGAGAATAAGGACTGAAAGTTGGATTCTTGCTGCATCTAGCAACAAAAAGGGTCGGATCTACGGTGTTGGAGAACTTGCCCATAAGTTTAGGCATGGAGATACCCTCTCATATTCAGCATCTACTGATTCTCGTGAGATTACACAATTAAAGAAACAAGTGCTTAGTTATAGGGAGGATAATGAAAGATTGAACCACCAATTACAAACACTTGTCAGTGTTGTCCTTCCTTTACTTCCACCTGATGCCCGACAAGCATTTCAACAACAACATTCCCAACAAGGATCACAACAACAATCACAACAGGAGCAACAAGAGCAGCAAGAGCAGCAAGAGCAGCCTCAAGATGAACAAGGACATTACTATAATTATTAGGACACTCAAACAATATTGTCATAATATTTATTATAGTACTTCTTTGGATTTGTATGTTCTTAGATATTTCAAGGACTACTTGATGCATGCTAATATTAGGATGTGTTTGATATCTGAATATGCATTTGGTGCATATAAATATTATGGAATATTGTTAAATTTGATATCTAAATATTTTATGTGTAATATGCATGTAACAGGTAAAATTTAGTTAAATTGGTGGTGATAAAATTGTATAAATTTACCTAGTGATTTTCCTACGGATTTACCTACGGATTTTGAATGATGTAATTACCTACGGATTACAATCCGTAGGTAATTACGTACGGGTTCTGTTCGTGGGTAATTACCTACGGATTACAATCCGTAGGTAATTACGTACGGATTCTGTCCGTGGATAATTACCTACGGATTGCAATCCGTAGTTAATTACCTACGGATTCTGTTCGTGGGTAATTACATACGGATTGTAATCCGTAGGTAATTACCTACGGATTGCAATTCGTAGTTAATTACCTACGAACAGAATCCGTAGGTAATTACCCACGGATGACATTACCTACGGATAGTAATTCCATAGGTAATTACCTACGACCATATTACCTACGGATTTTCTACGGAAAAAAATCCGTAGGTAAAATGACATTACCTACGGATTTTTGCTATTACCTACGGATTTTTGCCGTAGGTAATAGGCTTTTTTTTTTGTAGTGTACCATCGTATCTTCGATTGCGACATTGAATGGTGGGCAAAAGATCATAATTCAAGATGACGAGGAAGGTGCTTCTTCAAAATCTGTGATTGAAAGAGCACAAATCCAATTTCCTTCGTTTGACGGTACAAATTTCTGTGAATGGCGAGCAAAGGTAATGGTGAGCAAAGGTAGAACAATTTTTTGAGTTGGAATCCACACCAGTACATCAATGTGGCTGATTGCTTTTATTATCAATGGATGGAAAAGCTTTTTCGTGGGAACACCATTACATGCAACAAACATCTTTCAAGAACAAATATTGGGAACAAATTCTTCAAGATGTGGCATACCGATTTGATGATAGTTCTTTTGTTGATCCAGTAGCTGATATTTCAAGATTGAAACAAGAAGGTGAATTGATCGAATATCTGGAAGCATTTGATTCCTTATTAGCCCGGGTATTTGTTTCTGAATCCTTAGCTCTTAGTTTTTTTCTGTCTGGATTGAAAATGGAATTGGAGAAATTTGTAAGGGTTCATAGGCCTCAATCTCTTCAAGAGGTTGTGCATATGGCAAGATTGCAAGAAGACATATTGAAGGAAAGAGAGAGACAGAGCCAACAAAGGAGATTAGGGTCCCTAGAGACACAATCAAGATTAACCAGATCATGGATAACTCCAGCAAATTCTCAAAAAAGTCATTCCATCACTAGTCTTAAGTAGAATATCTCTCAAGATTCCAACACTGTTCCTACAACAAACAATTCTAGGAATGCATCAAGAAAGGAAATCAGTGAAAGGATAGCAAAAGGATTGTGTCGATTTTGTAGTGAAAAATGGGACAAGAATCATAGGTCCAAATGTAAGGTTTGGGGTAAGCTTAATGCCATTTTTTGTGCTCAAGAGGAATTAGGTGATGATGAAGATATTGATCTATGTGGTGACGAAGAACAAGAGTTGATCAATAGTAGCTTAGCATTGGTTCAAGATCACGATGTGCATATTTCACTTAATGCCCTACAAGGAGTAGCGGGAGGAAGTACTTTACAGTTAAGAGGATTAATCAAGAAATAGATGGTGCCTTTTGTATAATTTTATTGGGGAGAAATGGGTCAAACTTCTTGGTTTAGAAGCACAGTTCATCAAAGATTTTCCGATGATGGTAGCATCGGATAAGAAGATTTTAATCACTAGGAAATGTGAAGCAGTAAATTGGAAATTTAATGACCATAACTTTACAGCAGATTTTCTGGTTTTGCCAAGCAACACTTTTGGGGTGATTTTAAGCATGCAATGGTTCAAGACATTGGGAGAAATTTACTGGAATTGCAATAATCTTACCATGAAATTTACTCATCAAGATTAAGCTTTGAATCTTCAAGGAGAACAATCCTGTATGGAATTATGAGAATGGACTGGAAAATTGAGATTGTTACAAGGCACATGTTGGGCGCTTGTTATACAAGATTGAATTTTATTAGTTGTGACTGATAAGGCTGATCAAGAAGAATTAACAGAAGACCAATCTGAACAATCACATGTTATCTTGGACAACTTTCAAAATTGGTTTGTCGAACCAACCCAGCTTCCACCCACCAGGAAGTGTGATCACAAAATTCAATTGACAACTAACACTCCTGTATTTTCAAACCCCTATAGATATTCTCATGTGCAGAAAGAGAAAATTGAGAAACAAGTACAACAGTTACTTTCAATTGGTTTTATCAGAGAAATCAATAGTTCTTATGCATCTCCACTAGTGTTGGTCAAAAAGAAGGATGGCTCTTGGAGATGTTGTACTGACTTTAGGAAGTTAAATGCTATCACCATCAAGAACAAATTTCCTATGCCACTTGTTGAAGATCTTCTAGATGAGTTAAATGGAGCTTGTTATTTCTCAAAGTTGGATCTCAAAAGTGGATATCATCAAATTAGAATGGATGAAGAAGATATTTGCAAGATTGCCTTCAGAACACATAACGGGCATTATGAATGGGTTGTACTTCCTTTTGGTTTGTGCAATGCTCCAGCACCCTTTCAGTCCCTCATGAATAATATATTCCAGAAGTACTTACGAAAGTTTATATTGGTGTTTTTTGATGATATATTAGTTTATACAAGGACTTGGCCTGATTATTTAGAGTGTTTAACAATTATATTGCAGATTTTGGAGGAGAATAATTTGGCCGTGAATTTTAAGAAATGTAGCTTTGGGAGGAAGACAATTGAATACTTGGGACATGTGATAACTATGAATGGAGTTCAACCGGACCAAGAAAAAGTCTCTACAATTCAATAATGGCCTACCCCAACTAATGTCAAGGAACTCAGAGGGTTTTTAGGTCTTTCTGGATATTATAGAAGATTTATCTTGAATTATGAGAAAATTGCAGCACCTTTAACAACGTTGTTGAAGAAAGACTCGAAATTCAATTGGACTCAGCGTACTAAAACAACATTTCAACAACTCAAGAAGTCATTAGTTTCTAAACTAGTCTTGAGGTTACCTAACTTTAAAAAAAAATTTACAATTGAGACAAATGCATCTGGGGGGGGGGGTATTGGTGCAGTTCTCCTTCAAGAGGGTCATCCGATTGCATATATAAGTATGGCTGTGGGACCAAAGTACAAGTTGTTATCAGCTTATGAAAAGGAATTTTATGCAGTGCTATTTGCAATAAAAAAATGGCAACACTATTTGTGGGGAAAACATTTCATTATTAAACTGATCAGAAAGTGCTACAACAGTTATTGTTATAGCCACCTACAACTTTGATGCAAAATTGGCGATTATAGAAGTAATGGGTCTCGATTTTAGTATTGAATACAAAAAAGGAAAAGACAATCAAGTAGCTGATGCATTGTCTAGAGTGGAGATTCAAGGAAGTCTAGCTGCTATATTGGACTTATCTACGGAGTTAATGACAGATGTTATTCACTCTTGAAAATCTGATACAAAATTACAAAAGCTAGTTGATAAATTGAGATTAGTTCAACTTCCTTTAAAGCACTATACTTTTGAAAATGACATATTGAGAAGAAACGAGGATTCTCAATTTCTTTCATAATTCAACAATAGGAGGTCATTCAGGTTCTGATTTAACATATAAAAGAATTAAGGAGCATTTTTACTGGAAGGGTTTACAACGAGAAGTTAAGAATTGGATTAAGGAGTGTGAGACATGTTAATGGTTCAAGCAAATAAATCAATTACCAGCAGGGCTTTTACAACCATTACCTATTCCTCATAGGACATGGAAGTCAATTTCTATGGACTTTATTACAGGATTGCCTAAGTCTAATGGGATGAGTATTATATTAGTAGTCATTGATAGGCTAACTAAATATGCTCATTTCATGCCTTTAGGTCATCCTTTTACAGCATCTAAAGTTGCCAATTTATTCATGAATAATGTGGTGAGGTATCATGGGTGGCCAGAGGAAATAATTTTTGATAGGGATCCAGTATTTATGAGTAATTTCTGGGCTACGTTGATGAAAGCATATGGGGTGCAGCTGCTGAAGTCCACAACTTTCCATCCACAAATTGATGGACAGACTGAAAATCTCAATAAAACTTTGGAAGCTTACTTAAGGTGTGCTACTGGTGACATGCCTAAACAATGGATCAACCACTTAGCAATGGCAGAATTTTGGTACAATACTAAGTTTCATACTGCAACTCAGATGACACCCTTTGAGGCACTATATGGTTATAAACCTATATTACCTAATTTAGTGAACAATAGTGAGCATGTGGTGGAAGTTGTTAACTATGTGATGAAGACCAGAGAACAAATTGGCAAATTATTACAAGAGAATATCAGCAAGGCACAGGAGAGAATGAAGTTGTACGTAGATAAAGGGAGATTTGATAGAGAATTTAACTGTGGAGACATGGTTTATTTGAAAATACAACCATACAAGCAACATTCGTTGGCAAACTCATATTTTCACAAGTTATCAGCTAGATATTATGGGCCTTACAAGGTGATCGAAAGAATTGGGAAGGTGGCATATAAATTGGAACTTCCAACTGACTTTAAGATTCACAATGTCTTCCATGTGTCACTGTTAAAGAGACATCAGGGCAATCACACAGTTATTGTTCAGCTATCGCAGTTTAATGAAGATGGAGATTTGCAACCTAAACTAATGGCTATATTGGATAGAAGAATGAAACAGAAGCACAATCAAGCTATTACTGAAGTAATTGTGCAATGGGAGGAAACAAATCCTCAAGATGCAACTTGGAAGGAGTGTCGCCGCCGTCAAAAATGAGGCGGTCGGAGCGACGCGATGGTTTTATCGACCCTTCTTGATTTTCGTGTTTTTATTGGTGGTTACAACGTCCTTAGGTTGTCTGATAACCGGGCTAACCTAAAGACGAGGTTTTCGAAAGGTGTCCTTGAGTTGTCCGACAACCGGGCTAACCCAAGGACTTATTTATTTTGGGTTCTATGGAGTCGCCACCGATATTTTTACCATAAACATCGGAAAAGGGGTTTTAAAAAGGCGTTGGTTTTCGAAAACCAACTTTGGTCATTAGAACCAGAGTTGGGTAAGGGAGTTGGTTACGTGCAAAGGGAGTATTAGTCCCTTTGCGACGCCCCTTTCGGGTTCCCTATGATAGGCCGGCTTATTTTATTGATAAACTAGAAAAATACACTTTCGCCCTTTTTATTCTGCAGAATTTAAAAGTATGACTACATGGCCCTACTGTCTACTGCATAATTTAAAATAAAAGCGGTAAAGGTGGAAGGAGAGAATTTGAACCTCCGAAGCACGCTTTTTATATTAATTCTCTTGGAAAAATAGGGTGCTTTATGGCAGCCCTTCACTCTACAAGACGTCGGAAACCTCTCGAACGCCGAAAATCACTCTTGAAAACACTCAGAAACTCCGGAAATGCGTCGGAGGGATTCTAGAGAGAAGTTTTAGAGAGAAGGGAGAGTTATGCAGCTGTGGTGTGTCCAAATGAGGGGGGGAGAGCCCCTATTTATAGGTTTCCGCGCTGTCAGGTGGCGAGACCGCCGGTCTCGTCTGACAGACACGAGACCGCCGTCTCGCACAACGAGACCGTCGTCTCGTTTAACATAAGCAACGAGACCGCCGTCTCGTTTTTGCTGGTAACGAGACCCCGGTCTGGGTGAACGAGACCCCGGTCTCGTTTTCGTAGTCAACGAGACCCCGGTCTTGTTGGAGCATCCGTCGCTCAAGCGAGTATACCAGTCGCTTGAGCGATACTTGACCCGGGAGTCCCCTTTGTTTGCGGCACCTGTCGCTCAAGCGACGGACGTACTCGCTTGAGCGAGACTTGACCCGGGAGTCCCCTTCAACGCGAGAAACTTTATTTTGGGCCAAAAAACCCTCCTATCTTGGTATGGGAGCCTAATAGTCTCTCCTAGTGGCTTGTTAGGCTCCGGCCGTCTTCGAATAGGGGACCTTCTGACTTTATTTGGAGGCCGGGCAAGATTTGGGGTCTACAGCTGCCCCCCTTTACTCGACTAGTCAACTGTTGGCTCGTTATGCCGAGCAGTTGACGAGGAAGGTAAAGGAGTTGACCCTCTTGCCGGTTACCCTTCGGATATCCCGTCTTGTGGCGAGATGATCCTCCGGGAAATGTTGTGGTCGCGTGCCTCCGAGATACTACTTCGACGTAGCCGATCCCTTTGGTGAACACGTGGTAGAACCTCCGGATACAACTTCGACGTAGCCGATCCTTCGGTTGATGAGTATAAAACCCCCCATCAGGCTGGTAGTTGCGATCCGTTGTGTGGGACCGGATGGGTATGAACCCCCCATCGAGTCGGTAATGGCGGCTTACGGTTCATGTGGCCCATGCGCCGGTTAGGCGCCTCTTATGTGCTCGGTTGATAGGTATGAACCCCCTATTCGGCTGGTACGGTCCACTGCGTAGGACCGGTGGTAGTGGCGGCTTCTTGCTCGGGTGGCTCATGCGCCGACTCTGCGGGAATGATTTTTGTGCTCGTGCACTTCCAGGATACTACTTCGACGTAGCCGATCCCTTCGATGGACACGTGGTGGAACCTCCGGATACTACTCCCGACGTAGCCGATCCTTCGGTTGATGAGTATAAACCCCCCATCGGATCGGTAGTTGCGGTCCGTTGTGCGGGACTCGGATGGGTACAAGCCCCCATCGGGGCGGTGGGTACAGCCCGTTGTGTGGGACTGGATGGGTATGAACCCCCCATCGGGGTGGTACGATCCGTTGTGTGGGACCGGATGGGTATGAACCCCCCATCAGGGTGGTACAGTCCGTTGTGCGGGACCGGATGGGTATGAACCCCCCCATCAGGGTGGTACGGTCCGTTGTATGGGACCGGATGGGTATGAGCCCCCATCGGGGTGGTACGGTCCGTTGTATGGGACCGGATGGGTATGAGCCCCCATCGGGGTGGTAATGCGACTTACCGATCCGGCTCGGGCGCGAGATCAAGCGCAGCTCTCCGGAGAGTGCTGCTTTTGTAGATTTGATCTGCTTTTCGATTTCTTGAATAGTCATCCGGGCCATGCCGGGGATTTTGTTGGTGATCAATCGGCCTTTGCTGATTGCCGGGGGTCCTTTGTTTTTGTTCTTTTGGTAGTGATCTTCCAATCCCGGCTGGTTGGTTGGATGGATCTTGGTTTTGTTTAGCTCTTGTTCGATTAAAGCTTTATTGGTTGGTGCGACGGTTTTAACCCTGCCTTTTTCTCGCGGTTTATCTCTCTTTTCTCGCGATTTAGGATTTTGGCTTTTTTATTGAGCGTATGTCTTTTACTCTTAGTTTTCTTTTTGTTACGCTGACTTTTGGGAAGGGTGGCAAAAAAGGATGCATGAAGTAAAATTTTATTTATTGGAAAAATTTTATTACAACCCTATTCTTGGAGCTACTATCCCTAAGGGCTATCTTCCGGGCCTGATTCCCGGGGAGGGTAATCGTTGGTACATATGGTATCCGAAGTCCTCCATCTCTTGGACTTCATCCTGGTACCTCTGCTGAAAAGTCGCCCGGTCTTGGCGCATGCTTTGTTGGTACTTGGTACATCTCCCCCGGTCGGGTGTCAAAGGCCTCTTGCCTTTGGGACGGTTGCTCCACTTGTTTGGAATAGCCGATCACGCCTCGGGACGCTTGTTCTTGTCTCACAGTCATACCATCGAGCTGCCGGCACAGGTCGTCCATGTGGAGGTGCATGCCAGCAAAGTCGTCTGAATACCGGGGCGGCTGCTGCTGATGCTGGTGTTGCTGCTGGGAATCAGGGGATGTGGGCGTAGCCTTGACTTTCTTTCCTCGCGTGTATAGTTCCTGCCAGCAGCTTGTGGCAGATGCGGAGTGCTGGGGGAAGCGCAGATCCCCTCATCAGCGTAGGCAACGTGGTGGCTCCCGTGAGCTCTCGCCACATCTCAGCGGCAGTAAGGTGGGCGGGCCGTGAGCAGACAGCGTCACGATACTCCTGGCTCATGGCTTCCTCGGGTCGGATGAACCCGATGTCCACGTTGAATTCTTTGAGGGTAGAAGTTCGGTATTGCCCATTCATAAAGTAGGTTACCATCCGAGTGGGTGGTAGGCCCGGGACGATGGAGGGACTCTCGGAGTAGGAGGCAGAGGCTAAAAATTCCAGCACTGCTTGCGGGTACACATGTGTCGGTGGTGGGTGCAACAGGAATCCCCATCCAATGCTATCTAGATGGGCCCGGACGTCGTCTTCCCATCCGAACTCAGCCAGGATGTTGAAATCTAGCTTGAGCATGGGGTGCCATTGGTAGGTCCGGATGTTCTCAAGACGGGCCTGGTGTTGTGGTGCAAGCTGGGAAGGGTCCTGAGATGGCGGTGCTGCGGAACTACTAGCACCAGCAGTGCCCCTTCTCTTTCTAGAAGCGCTTCTTCCAAACATATTGACCAGAGGGGGCTTGGGAGTGCAAGAGTTGAGGGAGAGGAAGTTCTGGGGTCAAAATGAGGTGTGAGGAAACCCAAAGCCGCGCCCCCTATATATAGGGAGAATTTCCAGATCGAGATCGCCGTCTGGGTAGACGAGACGGCGGTCTCGTTTCTTTTCCGGAACGAGACGGCGGTCTGGTGCAACGAGACGGCGTTCTCGTTTTCGCCGACAATGAGACGGCGGTCTGGTGCAACGAGACGGCGTTCTCGTTCTGCGGGGTAAACGAGACGGCGTTCTCGTTTTCGCCGACAACGAGACGGCGTTCTCGTGCAACGAGACGGCGTTCTCGTTTTCGCCGTCAACGAGACGGCGGTCTCGTGCAACGAGACGGCGGTCTCGTTTCGCGGAAGAGAAAATTTTCTTTTTTTGTATTTTTATTGCTTTTTTGTTATTTTTTTGAAAGGAGTAATAGGACCTGGTCTAAAAACATTTTATGCATGCAATGTTTTTTATGTTTTGATGTCCTATAATGCCTATTTTGATTAAGTTTTCAGAAGGATTTAACCGACATGCCTTGTTGTCTTGAAAGCCTTCGATTTGCTGCATTTTTCCTTTTTGGCTGTACCATGCCGGATTTTGTGACCGAAGGATAATCTCTTTCTTTCTTTCCTTCTATTTTTCTTTCTCTATTTTTTGTTGTTTTTTTTTTTTTTTTTTTTTTTTTTTTTTTTTTTTAGTAGAGCACTTTTCGTCATGTAGTGTCCCTTTTTCCTTGCTTTAGGGGTTTCAATCCTCTTGTTGACTATACGCCTCCATATTCCTAAATTAATTATTAGAATATTGTCGTGAGGGTCAAGAGAAAAGAAGTAAGATGAGGTAAAAATAAATGGTTTGTGTTTTAGAGGGTTGATTTTTATTGATAAAGAATTTGTAAGAATGACTGGCAAAGGGGTTAAGCCTGAGTGTTTAAGCTTTGTCTAAGCAAACATTTTCCCTTTTTCTCTCTTTTCTTTTTGCATTTGTTTTTATTTGCGCTCTTTGGTTTTATTTCCATCGCTTTTTTTTTGGATAGTTGGCTGGTTTCCCTAGATCGCCCTTTGGGTTTTCGAACTAGGATACTGTGTGTTGGCCCTAACTTTTGTCTAGGTTTACTCTCTCGTAAAATTTTGGAGAAATCCTAGCGGACCTTTATTTGTAACCCTAACTTTTGCCTAGGCTACCCTTTATTGTTGTTCGGGTATCCTACCAGGTCGACCCTAACTTTTGTGTAGCCCCCTTAGTGGGTTTCCTACCGGGTGATTTGCCCTTTTCTTTGGCCTTTGGCTTCTTTGGGCTTTTTCTCTTTTTTTTGTTGACATTCTTTTGTTCACGGTATTGGCGAAGCGTGACTTTCTTTATGGCTTAAGTGAAGTCTTATTTTTACGTGCTTCTAATCAGCTAACTTGATGATGATAGCAATGATGAAGTTTTGATTATTTGGGAGCGCTTCTTATTCCTTTCTTTTCTTCTTTTTTTTTTCTTTTTGTTTACTTAGACAGGGTTATTTATGTGGTCTAGTCAAAAGTAGAAAGAAGAGAAGCGAGATAGAAAGAATCATTCTTTATTAATTAATAAAGGAATATGTGCCCTGAAATGCCCGGGGTCGGGCTCGCCACGGGGGATAGTCTCTAACAATCATGGGGTTTACATCCCTTAAGCAAAGAAAGAGGTTTCCTAATGACTAGAGTGGCTCTTGACGCTCTGCACTCCTCCACTTCGGAAAATGCGCTTGAGTGTGCGGAGAGGGACTTCCCTTTTATTCTTCCCGCTCGACCCTTGAATGGGTTATATCGTAGGCCATACTTGTGAGGATTGTCTTTGAATTACGGGGTTCCCTCATTCCTTGGGAATCTGCCCCGAGTCCTTGGCCAGGATGGTAGCCATGTTTCAACATCATACGGGCTACTTTGGTGTTTACGGGAAGTCGCTCTATGTTGGCAATTTCGAGCGCTTGAAAAGATGTTTCAAGTGCCTCTTCGGCTGCATCCACATAAGGTTGGGTGGATGGTCCACTGATCGGGATATCGTCTTACGCTGGATCGTGACCGGTTTATCCTTCACTATGAATTTGACTTTTTGGTGGAGCGTCGAAGGTACTGCCTTAGCGTCATGAATCCAAGGCCTACCGAGGAGACAACTATATGCTTGGAGTTATGTCCATTACATGGAAATTGATGTCAAAGATAGTGGGTCCAATGCTGGATTGGCAAATTAATTTCTCCCACTACTTCTCGCTTTGATCCGTCGAAGGCTCGAACGATGGTGCTACTTGGGCGCAGACGGGCCCCCTGGATGGTTAACTTATCCAGTGTGCATTTTGGCATTACGTTCGGGGATGACCCGTAATCCACAAGAACTTTGGCGATGAGGTATTCCTTGCATTTGACCGAGATATGCAAGGGTGCATGTTGTGTTTTGACCCTTCAAGAGGGAGTTCTTCCTCCGTGAAGGCGAGGTGATCGCTTGCCGTAATGTGACCAACGATCCTCTCGACCTTCTCTTGGGATATTGTGTGAGGTACGTGCGCCTCGCTCAAGACCTTCGACGAGGCGTTCCGGTGTGGTTCAGAGCTCATTATCAAAGATAGCAACGTGATCTTTGCAGGCGTACGGTTGAGTCGATCGATAATGGAATACTCACTTTGCCTAATAAACTGGAGTAATTCCTCTGTCTCCTCCTTAGATTCTTTATTTTCTTTTTCTTCTTCGGTCTTTTTATTTTTTCCTTTATTTTGAAGGACATCTTCCCGCGTGTCCTTGGGGAGTAGATTCTTCTACTTCTAGTCGTGCTCCCAATGCCGGCTATGTTCGTTATTTCTTCTTTTATTGGTGAAGATTCCCCATATCTCCACGGTACAGCTTTATCTGATTCGTAGGGGAAAGGACATGGCATAAAAAGTCGTACTGGTATCCTTGCCCCTTCTTCTTTATTTTTGAGGACCAATGACCGAGGCTTATTTTCCTCTTGCGATGATTCAACCATTGGGGTGAGCTTTATTAGGAGTGGCTTTCTCTCCATTCTTCGAGTTGGAAGACGTGTTGGTTAATCCTTCCTTTTTATTATCTTATTTATTAAGTGTGAAGGAGGGGAAATTAAATATGCAAATGTATGTATGCAAGTAGACAAATGTTGAATAAGGAAAAGATTTCATTAATTCGATGGAAGGTGTACATTCTCCTACTCCATACTACGAAGCGTCTTTTGACAAAAGCGGAAAAGCCTAAAGAAACCCACGAGGCGGGTCTTGTTTTCTTTGTAATTCTCTTTCGGCTTCCGGACGTGTTGAGCGAGCGCTTCGCTTTGTTTATGGATCGCTTGGCTCATTTCTTCGTTGTATTGCTTGAGCGTCCTTGATCTTCGCCTCTTGATGTATGACAAAGGCTTCTAGTTCATCGAGCCTTGCGACGGCTCGGTTCTTTTCTTGTAGCACTTGGTCATATTGAGCTAGCCCGCTTTTCTCTTTAATGCGCAGCTCATAAATACCTCGGCTGAGTTTTCGTTATTCTCTCGCTCTTGGCGGAGGTCTAGCCGAGCTTGGAGGAGTTGTTCGATAATTCCTTGATCGTTTGAGCTTGCCTGAGCTGCTTCGCCTCAAGGTGTGCTTGTTTTGGCGGTTATCTCCTGCAGTTGGCTATCCGAGCTTGTTCCGGCGGATTTGGATGCTCGGATAGCTTGTTCGTTGGCGTCGGCACATTGGTCCTTGAGGCGTCCTATTTCATGATCCTTTTTCCTGCCTTGCCTTTGCGAGACCATCAATCATGAGGATAGAGGCTTGTTCTTTTTCCTCAAGGGACCGTATCTGGGCTCCCATTATCTCTACCCTCCGGGTCAAGGCATTGACTTGTGCACTCGGCTCTTCGTTGTTGGCGATTGGAGCGGGTGTGGTGGATGGTCGGGCCATCTCTCTTCTTCTCCTCCATGCCTCATAATCACTGGTGACGGTTACCGAGCCTTTCCTAGCTCTCTGTCTCCCATATAAACCGGCTTCTCCCATGCTTTCCTCACGGTTAGTGAGTTGGCCATTGTGCATGGGTCTCCAAAGAAGCACACTCCTCCGAGTTCCCCTCGGGAGATGGTAGTTTGGGTCCTCATAAGTTGCCTTATAGCTACCCCGGGTGAGTAGGCTATGCAACCCCGAGTCCTATCAAGGGTACATTCGGATGGTTCCGCATTTGACTAGAAGCTGGGCCGGGTCGGAACCAAGGACGGACCCAAGATATGTTGTTGGCATCCTTACGTTCTAACTCATCCCTCCATTCTATGGTCGAGGCGTCGTTGGAGGGGGATCTTGGAGAAGCTTCTTAAGGGGTCAGGGAATATCCCCATATGACTCGGAGGCATAGAGGTGCGTGATGCTCCACACATAAAGCAGCGAAGAGCAGCAACGAAGTGTTCTTCCTTGCTTCGACGGCGAAGTCTACCGAAAGCAAGGTGTCGGCAAGAATAGCGGGCAAGGGACTCTTCGAGTTTACATGCCAGGCGAAGAAAGCGTCCATGACGGCGTGGTCAACCGTGTCGAGTTGGAAGGGGAACGAGGATTGTCCCGAAGATTAATAGTGCCAGGGTTTTGTTGAAGGCAACCCACTCCGCCCTTTCAGCCGGGTAGGACAGGTGGTCTTCTAACATTGCTACTTTCCACCCACGGGTGTTCCCTCTTCCCATCGGGGTACTCTATCGGTATGGCGAGATGGATAAGGGCAGCTGGCTGGTGTCTGCAGGAGTATACGCCTCGTGGCGGATTTGGACCCCAGTGATTTGGGCCATTTTAACATGATTTCATACTCCTCTAGGGTAGGCACCATGTCGAACCGCGGAAATTCAAAGCATCGCAAACTTGAGTTCCAAAAGTGAACCAGTACCACGAGAAAGACTTGGTCGACATCGATTTTCGAAGGTCCAAAATCCGTCCATAGGATTTTTCAAACTCGTTTGGATCTCTGGGGGCATTGTTGCACTGAGCCGCTCTAGCTTCTCGGTATGGTTTCGGAGAATGTCCACCTTTCCCACTTGTCTACTTGACCCCTCCATCTTCTAAAACCAAAATGTATGATTTGATGAAGATGATGTTTATTGTATGAATGTGAGTGTTTATTTCGCTATTTTATCATGTTTTTTTCTTCTACATGATGTATGGTATTTGCATTTATTATTTTTTTTGGAAGAATCAACTATCTATATGAATGTTTTATGAATGCAATGTTTTGGACCAGGTCTTATTTGTGAATTTTGAAAAAAATGATTTTTTTTTTGCTTGTATTTTATTGTTATTTGTTTATTTTATAGCCTTTTATCTCTTTTGTCGGAACTGCGTGGCTACTTAGCTTGCAAAGAACCTGGAACCAGGCTAGCTAAAAGGCGGACTGTCAGAGATAAAAATATGGCTTTATGAGAAAGAATATTTATCGTCCCTTATCTCTTACTGTCGGAACTCGCGTGGCTACTTAGCTTACAAAGAACCTCGAAACCAGGCTAGCTAAAAGGCGACTGTCCGAGATAAGGGTGTTTATTTGTAAAATATTTTTTGTGATTTTGTTGTTTGTTTATGCTATGCAACATACAAATGCAACAAACATATGCACACACAAGTCGATCATCCCCGAACAGGCGAGATTCCTTTTTTATCACGAGGTAGGGTTTTCCTGCAGAAGAGTGCATTGGTTTAGGGTAGGTTCTAACTGTTCTCACCAGGCTAAGGCCCCCAAGGTGCCCCCATTATAGGGTCCCCACTCTCCGGTCGTCCGACCATGCTCAACACTAAGGCCGAGTCGGTCTTGTTGCCAAAAGAGGAAGGTTATCACCTTGAGTGGTGGTTTCCGATCACACTTGGTGGGCACACGGCCCTAACTGCAGCGAACCGTACCTGCCACCCACTCCCTATGGTTATCTCTCTTGCCCCCGGGTATAGGAGGAACTGTAGTGTGCAAGGGATTGTGTGCAGTTTGTATCTCAATCAATTGCGTAAGTATAAACAAACAACAGTTTATTGAAAGCCAAACAATAAAACATGTTATAAATACAAGTTAAGGGCAAAAGTGTGTTTTTCTTGGTTTATTTATTGTTTAAGCCGGCCCATCACTAAATGGGATTAACTCTCTAGGCTTCCCCAGCGGAGTCGCCATCTGTCGCCGCCGTCAAAAACGAGGCGGTCGGAGCGACGCGATGGTTTTATCGACCCTTCTTGATTTTCGCGTTTTTATTGGTGGTTACAACGTCCTTAGGTTGTCCGATAACCGGGCTAACCTAAAGACGAGGTTTTCGAAAGGTGTCCTTGAGTTGTCCGACAACCGGGCTAACCCAAGGACTTATTTATTTTGGGTTCTATGGAGTCGCCACCGATATTTTTACCATAAACATCGGAAAAGGGGTTTTAAAAAGGCGTTGGTTTTCGAAAACCAACTTTGGTCATTAGAACCAGAGTTGGGTAAGGGAGTTGGTTACGTGCAAAGGGAGTATTAGTCCCTTTGCGACGCCCCTTTCGGGTTCCCTATGATAGGCCGGCTTATTTTATTGATAAACTAGAAAAATACACTTTCGCCCTTTTTATTCTGCGGAATTTAAAAGTATGACTACATGGCCCTACTGTCTACTGCATAATTTAAAATAAAAGCGGTAAAGGTGGAAGGAGAGAATTTGAACCTCCGAAGCACGCTTTTTATATTAATTCTCTTGGAAAAATAGGGTGCTTTATGGCAGCCCTTCACTCTACAAGACGTCGGAAACCTCTCGAACGCCGAAAATCACTCTTGAAAACACTCAGAAACTCCGGAAATGCGTCGGAGGGATTCTAGAGAGAAGTTTTAGAGAGAAGGGAGAGCTATGCAACTGTGGTGTGTCCAAATGAGGGGGGGAGAGCCCCTATTTATAGGTTTCCGCGCTGTCAGGTGGCGAGACCGCCGGTCTCGTCTGACAGCAACGAGACCGCCGTCTCGCACAACGAGACCGCCGTCTCGTTTAACATAAGCAACGAGACCGCCGTCTCGTTTAACATGAGCAACGAGACCGCCGTCTCGTACAACGAGACCGTCGTCTCGTACAACGAGACCGCCGTCTCGTTTTTGCTGGTAACGAGACCCCGGTCTGGGTGAACGAGACCCCGGTCTCGTTTTCGTAGTCAACGAGACCCCGGTCTTGTTGGAGCATCCGTCGCTCAAGCGAGTATACCAGTCGCTTGAGCGAGACTTGACCCGGGAGTCCCCTTTGTTTGCGGCACCTGTCGCTCAAGCGACGGACGTACTCGCTTGAGCGAGACTTGACCCGGGAGTCCCCTTGAACGCGAGAAACTTTATTTTGGGCCAAAAAACCCTCCTATCTTGGTATGGGAGCCTAATAGTCTCTCCTAGTGGCTTGTTAGGCTCCGGCCGTCTTCGAATAGGGGACCTTCTGACTTTATTTGGAGGCCGGGCAAGATTTGGGGTCTACAAGGAGTTACATGATTTACAAGCGCAGTTCCCAGATTTTGAGTGGAGAGTGTGTGAAAGGACTTGAGGTGAAGTCCTTGTTCAAAGGGGGGGAAATTGTAATAATACATAATAGAAGCTATTAAAAATAAGTAATTCTGTAATTAGTTGGAAGTTAGAAGATATATAAATAGACCTATTGTACACTTTGAAAGAAGAAAATGAAATACAATCAGTTGAGTTTCCCTCTATATTCTATATGAATTGTGAGTGAATTCCCTCTATACTCTATAAGAGTTGTGAGTGAGTAAAGAGTTTAAACTTTGACATTGGACAACCTTGATATAATACTTTAACAACTAGGATTGTGAACTACGCACAAGGAGAAGACAATGAGAGCATTACTGAAGTCACACATGGGCCCAATCTCAATATAACTCCAACCTAAACTCAATGACTCATGGCATTACTACAACAATTGAGTGGACCTAGTGGTATCTTTGTACTTTTTAATCATTTTCAAATTTCTATAATAAAGCCCATTGACATTAAAAAGCCTAATGGGAATTTGGTCACCTCACATTTTTTTTTAGCACTTTTTATTTTTCACCAAATTTTTTTATTCATCGTGTCTTTATTTTCCACAATTTAATTTTAAATTTCATTTCTATTTCAAAATTAATTTGTAACTTCTCTTACACAATAACCTTCTTTCATATCTTTTATAAATTCTAGGAAATAAATTCATTGAAGATGATTGATTTTGATAAGATACAAAAAGGTGTATACTACTTGTAAGTCAACAAGAACAAGTCAAATTCATCACCCAAACCTTCCCTTGTGAACAACCTCATCAACACTTCAATTATTTGGCATCTTATACTAGGTCACTTGTCTGGAAACAAGTTGAACGTTTTACATCAATAATTTTCTTTTATTTCCAAGTCTATAAATGAAAATAGTGATGTTTGCCATTTGGCCAAACAAAAAAGAAATATTTTACTCACCTAGTATTAGTAGAACATCAAAAATATTTGAGTTTACACTTGGATATTTGAGGTCCTTTTTCAACATATTTCATACATGGTCACAAATATTTTTTAACTTTTCTTGATGATTATAGTCTCTGTACCTAGCTTGTTTTGTTAAGATCGAAAGGGGAAGTTAGTTCACATGTACAAAATATCGCTCACTTTGTAGAAAATGAATTTGAAACCAAAGTCAAATATGTAAGGTCTCATAATGGACATGAATTTTTTATGATGGATTTCTTTGCATCAAAAGGAATTTTGCAATAAACAAGTTGTGTTGCCACACCTCAATAATATGTAAGAGTGGAAAAAAATATCAACACATTCACAATGTGACAAGAACCCTCATGTTTCGACCTCAAATACCAAATCATTTTTAGTTATATGCCATCAAACATGTTGCTTCTTTGATTAATCGGGTGTCATCCCTATTAATAAATTGGCACAAAATGTCTTTTGAACTTTTGCATTATCAAACACCAGATTTTCATGCACTTCAACGTTTTGGTTGCTTGGCATATGCTTCCATACACACTACTAACTGTCACAAATTTGACCCTCATTCTAGATGAGGAAGGTTCTTAGTTTTTCAAAAGGGCACTAAGGGATACATCATTTTAGAATCAGACACTAAAGAAATTTTTGTTTCCAAATGTGATTCTAAATGAAGAAGTGTTATCCTTCCTTAATACACCACCTCTTCAAGACAATCTATTTTCTATCATTGGCCCAAATCATATATATACTAAGGGTCATATTCATGTCCAAACATTATCCTTTCAACTTGAGCTCAACTAGCAATCATTCACACATCAAGCGAAGTATTTGTGCGAGCCAAAGTCATTATTCCTTTACATCACACACATCGCCTCTTAGTTCTTCACCACCACCTCCACCTTTGTTATGCTACTCCACATGGCCACACAAATCTCTTGTCACTCTTGCTGACTTTCACTACAACTTCCTTAACTAATCATCTTCAAAGTGTTTGTGTCCGCTTCACATTGTTCTCATTCTTAACTTTTTGAATCACATCAACACTATGTCATGGCCTTGTGATCTAAATCTGAGCCTTCAAGGTTTCATGAAGTGATTCAACCCCAACGTTGGCTTGTGATTCTCATTTTTTTCATGAAATCAAACATTCTAAGTTTTTTAAGATATTGTAATACAGAGTATAAATCTAGGCCGAATCTGTCAAGGACAAATTGATTGGATTCATTTTTTAATATTATTTTCGTATAAGTTAATTTGAGGTTTTAAGGATTTGGAAATGTAAAAAAATCAAATTGGAAAATGTATTAGGAATCAAAAACCGAATCAAGAAGATGAAAATAGATCAATCCACAAATTTAAGAACCACACCATAATTTTATCATAGTTTTCTAAAGATTTAGATTTAAGTGTGAACATTTAACCGATTTAATTAATCAACTAAATCAATTATATGAATTAAATCAGTATCTTTCAATCTAATTCGTATTTAATCATCAAATTAAGAATCAATTGATACTTAATTTGATTCTAAAATAAAAAACGCAATTCGCAATTACATAGAGCAAAACTAAGATTAGAGAAGAGAAAAACGAACTCAGAACGATAAATGATTGATGAAAAACTCAATTCGTCTTATTTGATCTTGATTTTGGGAATTGATTATCAAGATTTAGTTCTTCATAGATGAAGAACACCAAAACAAATTTTGGAGAAGAATACATGAGAAGAGGAAAAGAAAAAATAGAACTGAGAGTTAAGAGTGAAAAAAGAAGATGAAGTGGAGACCATTTCTCGAATTGAAAATTTAGTAAAATGATTTTTATATGAATTTGTTTAAAGCACACCTAGACTATTTAGTTTTGAAATCTGATGCAAGCATGAACTTAAATGTGGACTCTTATTAGGTTCATAAGTCCAGTTATAAAAGTTTAAACTAATACAAAGAAAATCTAATTCACATGAGTTTCTTTATAAAATTTCAGTAAATCTGCTTTAAATTCTCAAAAATATAGAAAATAGTAGAGACCTCTGAATCCAACAAATCATATGTCAAATTCAAAGTCTTAGAAATATAGAATAAAATGCATCTGAAGTCAGCAAAAAATAATATCTACAAAAAAAATTATGGCCAAAACATTGAGCAAATGTCAGATAAGATGAACATACAAAATTAAAGTAAATATGTACATTGAACCCAATTAATTACTATTGAAAGAAAATGAGTTAAAAACTAAAAATAAAACATATGGAAAGTGCGTTCATTGTACAATAAAACTGTAAATGTGCGTACAAAATATGGGTTAACAGTCTAATGCCATGCATCTGTGATGAAAGCTTTGGAATTAAATGAGACTTGTGTAGTTGCGAAGACTCCCCTCAATGTCTGACCAATTGGGTGTAATTGGATTTTTAAAATCAAACAGTACCTTGACAAAAGCATGGAATATTACCAAACTCACTTAGTCACCAATGGATTTGCACAAATAGAGGGCATTGAGTACTTTATCCCTTTCCCTCCCATGGTGATGATGATCACCATTCAGGTTGTTCTTGCTTTAGACTCCATCAACCATTGGCATCTTCATCAACTTGATGTAAGCAATGTATTCTTACACGAAGATCTTTCAGATGATGTTTATGTGACTATTCATTTGGCCTTGGTCATTCCCCATCTTCTTATTGTTGCAAATTGCTCAAGTCATTATATGGATTAAAATAGGCAAGTTGAACATGGTATGAGAAGTTATCAATCTTGTTGATATCATGTGACTATCAGCAAACTCATGTAGATCATAGTCTATTTATGAAGAGCAAAGGGTCTATGTTTACTATCCTTCTAGTTGACGTGGATGATATTGTAATCACAAACAATTGTGTACAAGAAATAACTCAGCTTAAATAAACCCTTCATTCCCACTTTCATGTTAAAGACCTTGACACCTTGAAATACTTTTGATATTAGAAGTTGCACATGCTCCCATAGACATCTCTCTTTGTTAGTGTAAAAATTGTTTGGACTTACTAACTCTGGTTTACTTGCATCAAAGCCATTATCAACACCCATGGGCAATTCGCTCCATCTTAGTCAAGGTTCTGGTAATGCTCTTCTTGACCAACGCTCATCCAAACACCACATTTCCTACTCAAGAACTTAATCAATTTATGTCCAAGTCTACTCAAGATCATTATTGTGCTACTACTAAAGTGTTAATATATCTCAAAGCTAGTCCAAGGAAAGGCATATTTTCCATTTGAGACTCTGCCATCCATTACAAGGGTTTAATGATATTGATTTGGCGGCTTATATTGATTCTCACCGATCAATAATAGGCTATTGTTTTTTTCATTGGAAAATCCTTAGGAAAACGAAGAAGCAAGAAACGTTTGCTGGTCCTCCTTAAAAGCTGAATACCGAGCCCTTATAACCATCGTTTGTGAGCTTCAATAGCTGAGCTACCTCTTGAGGGATGTTCACATTTCTTGTCATTGACCTCTTGTCCTTTATTGTGACAATCAAAATAGTATTCATATTGCAGCCAATTCTGTCTTTCATGAACGTACAAAGTACCTGGATATTGATTGTCACATTGTTTGCAAGTATAATCTCTCAAGCTTGAGTTAATCAACATATTTTCATCTCCAACGTGTGGGACTATCAGAGATTAATAACCCAGTGGTATAAGCCCAAGAATGATAATGACCCAAGCCTAGGAATGAGACATTCTTGAATCTTAATAATAACCCAGTGGTACAAGCCCAAGAATGATAATAACCCAAGCCTAGGAGTGAGACATTCTTGAATCTTCCAAATCTATTATTCTCTGTTAGTGCCAGCTGATTGTTCTTGTCATATCTATTTTGCTACTACTTTTGCTGTTTTGTATATTTTGTTATGTACATAGAGATTTTTATGTTTATCATCAATGATTGTATAGGAACCTTGGATCCATATATATCCCTCTGTATTTTGACAGGCGATATGCAGACAATAAAATAACAGTTTTTCCTCTGCACCTTGTCTAAGTTTATTGGCCCTAAATATCTATAAATTTGTGACATGTTGTATTTTGATTTGACTTAAATGGAATATTGAATTATTAATGGATTGATGAACTATTACTGAACTAGTTATTATATTTTCAAAGGTAGGAGCTGGTCTTCCTGTAATAGCATGCCTGAATCGCATAATGTTTTCTGGTGATCCCGTTCATCAAATTATTGGGAGTTTGAGTGGTATATATCTTTCATGATCAATTACATATTATTTTTAGGTTTTCCAACATGTATTATTAATAAGAAATTAGTTTTCTTGATATTGTATTTTATGCTATTTGCTCTTATTAGGGACATTGGGGTATGTAATGAGTGAGGTTGAAGAAGGAAAGCCACTGAGCCAAGTTGTTAAAGATACTAAAAGTCTGGGGTATACTGAACCAGGTTAGTTCTTCTACTTTTGAAATTGAAACTGGTTAATCAATATAATCTATTGCTAGCTTTGACTTTGACTAGTAATACTACACTAGTGTTGGGCCAAATTATTAGTATAAATTGGACCATTGGTTAGTCACAGCATCAACACACCATATCAATCTAAAATTATTCTCACATCGCCTAAATCTTATAATTCCAATGATTTTAATATTTGAATGAGCTATTAACATTTTTTATGGTAAAAAGAGCTTGTAACATTATGAAGTAGATTCTTAGGTTAGGCATTGGAATGATTAAGTCTTCTTGTTTTTGGTCATTTCCTCTTGATCTCTGTTTGGTAATAGCTGAGTTAGTTAATGATAATTTACCTTTTGGGTGTTTAGATTATTTATACATCCTATCTTGTTGCAGATCCACGTGATGACCTTGCTGGATTGGATGTCGCTAGAAAGGTTCAATGCAGTTTGATTTACATCTAAAGATTAATTCTGTAGCTGTTTCTAATCTATTTAAAAGCTTATAATGTCTTACAATCAACAAAAAATGTCTTTAGGTCTCATAAGGCACTGCACATTATTGTGTTGTGACACTGACTAGTTCTAGGAATACCATGCTCTCCAAGAACTAAAAGAATGATAGGGAACCTAGCTGTGAAGAGTCCCGAATGAATTATTAGTTGTAGAAAGAATTACATGGAAGAGTCTGAATGAATTAACAAAAAGCTCCCTACATACAAGATCTATAGTGTTATTTATAGCCAGCTGACACAACTAACTTCTAACAACCTACTAAAGTAGCAAGTTTGACTACTAACAATTTCCACAGTTACCAACCTCTAATTTAGATTGCTGACATAATTTTCATGACATTGTCCCTGCCTTGACAGCATCCTTGTCCTCAAGGATGAAAAGCTGGAAATTACTTCTTCAATTAATAGTAGTATCCCGAAGGGGCATCCTTTGGTAGATGATGTTTCCATTTTACCAGCACCTTTGTCACCAACAAACCCCTTCGTTTGATCTGATCTAGAATTGATTCTGGCACCATTTTCTACAAAAACGTCCTCCTGCGTTAAGGCAAATCAATGGTTGTGGCTAAAGTTTCCCACATATTTTTTAAGTTTGAAAACATGAAATACATTGTGAACCTTAGAGTGAGTTGAGATATCAAATCTATAAGTGTTGTAAAATCAGAAAAAATAGCAAAGTAGTATAAAACCAGAAACAAAGAAAAACAGAGAGTGATACAGAGCTCAACAGTGAACAAAAGGGAAGAAAACTCAGTTGTTCATTAATGCCATAAAGGTTTTCTTTTTGTATACATAAAGAGATATGTAAATCTCCACAAAATAAGGACTACCACTCCTTTCTACCTAATATTTGACCATACAACCTACTCTTCCTTAAAATAAGGATTTTCACAAAACCAAAAAGCAATCAGAAGTTACATAAAGTATTCTAGAAAAAACTCAATTTCTAACACTCCTCCTTGAGATTTTTCTTGAATACTCCAAGCTTTGATCTTAGAAATTCAAACTTGTTCTTGGAAAATGCTTTGGTCATAATATCAGCAATCTGATTCTCTGAACTACAATGCTCTACGCTGATTTCTTTTGATTTCTCTGCTTCTTTAATGACATGATATTTCACCTTGATGTGCTTTGTTCTACTATGCTGGACAGGATTCTTTGCAATTGCAATGACTGACTTGTTATCAACTCATATGACAGTAGCTTCATCATTTAGTTCCCTCAAATCATGCAAAATTTTTCTAAGCCAAATGGCTTGATTTGCAGCCGCTACAGCTAAAATATATTCAGCTTCAGCTGTAGATTGAGCCACCACATCTTTTGACTTGTGATCCAGTTTATCTCTCTTTACTCTGGAATATGAGTATAACATATGCAGCCAAATATTTTGAGATATTCCACTGAGGGTTTCCTTCCATACCATGCTTCATAAGGTGTTTTGCCTTTCAAGGCTTTGGTAGGCAACATATTCAGCAAGTATGTAGAGGTGTTAACTGCCTCTGCCCAAAAGGTTTTGGGAAGATCTTTTTCAAAGAGCAAACACCTTGTCATCTCCATAATGGTCCTATTTTTTCTTTCACTCACCCCATTTTGTTGAGGGGTGTAAGGAACAATTAATTGCTGTTGAATTCCTGCTTGTGCACATAATTTTTGAAACTCCCTTGCTGCATACTCAGTTCCATTATCAGATCTGAGTTTTTTTATTTTGCTTCCAGCCTCATTTTCAACTACCAACTTGAACTTTTGAAAAATAGCAAGCACTTCTGATTTCTTTTTAGAAAAAACACCCAACTCATCCTTGTAAAGTCATCTACAAACAATAGAAAATATCTATTGCCATTTAAGGATGTTGAGCTCATTGGGCCACATATATCAGTGTGTATAAGTTGCAGTTTTTCAGTAGCTCTCCAACTGGCTTCATTAGGAAATGGTAATTTGCTTTGCTTTCCATATTGACATACATAACACACATCATCATGTTCTTGAATAGAAGGCATATTCTGAACTAAATTATTACACTTCATTAGCTTTAAGGTTGAGTAACTAAAGTGACCAAACCTCTTATGCCACAAGGAAGATTCATCTTCTATGCTAGGAAAAGCTTGCTCAATAGTTTGTTTCCATTCTAAAGGAAAACTTTTCTCTCTCATTTTGACAGACATTAGCTCACATCCATAAGGATCATATATGGTACATCTAATATTTTCAAAATGCAAAGCATAATTCTTTTCAAGCATTTGTCCCACACTCAAAAGATTTTGACTCAACTTAGGCACAAATAAAACATCTGAAATATATTTGGTACCTGTAGGAGTTTCAACAACAACCACTCCTTTTCCTTTGACATCAACATTTTCTCCATTGCCAATAGTGACTTTTGACAAGTAGGACTGATCAAGTTCCTTAAAAAAACTAGCATCATGAGTCATATGATTAATACAACCGCTGTCTATGAGTCAAACTTCTTTGTTTCTACTTGCATAATAACAAGAAGCAATAAACAACTGCTCCTCACTCTGTTCTTGGTACTCAGCAACTTGAGCTTGTTGTCCTTGCTGCTTTGCCTTGTTTTTGCAAACTTTTTCTACATGACCAAGCTGGTTAGAGGCCCTACACTTGACTCCAGGCCTAAACCAACAGTAGTTTTCTGTATGGTTTGTCTTTTTCAGTGACGACAAGGTGGAAACTTCTCTTTTCTACCTCCTCTTTTGTAGTCGTCATCTTTTTTTTCTTTGTCTTTCTTCCCACCAATAGGTTTTTTTTCATAGATACTTCTACCTTGAGGTTTGCCTTTGGTGTTAACCACAAAAGCACCTTCAACATTTTCTTTCATTCTTAGAAGTCTTCTCTGCTCAGTAGCTAGTAAAGCATTAACCAGTTCTGTAACTGAAATCTGAGAAAAATCTTTATTCTCTTCAAGAGAGGATATTTTTGACTCAAACCTCCCTGGAAGACACACCAATATTTTTTCCACAACTCTTTGATCTTTAAGTTCTTCACCTAGCAATCTAATCTGAGTAACAACTTTAGAAAGTCTGTCAGAAAACTCTTTCACTGCTTCAGACTCCTTCATTTTGATTGCTTCAAATTCTCTTCTCATATTCAGTACATTCATCCTCCTTGTTCTTTCGCTACCTTGGAACTCCTCCTTTAACTTTCCCCAAGCCTCTTTTGTTGTCTCAAGATTCAATATCTTGATAAAAACATCATCGTGAAATGTTGCATGCATGATGGCAAGTGCCCTGCCATCCTTTACCACTTCTTCATTATGGAGTCGTATTTGAGCCACAGTTGGGTCATTGGATAAAGGGGCTGGATTACTTCCATTTTCCACCACATCCCACAAAGTTTGTGCTCTCAAATAAGTTCTCATTTTCGCAGCCTACAAATCATAATTTTCTCCCACAAAAATTGGAGGTGGAGGTAAAGAACTGCTACTGGATGTCATTCTCTGTTATTGGTATTTTTTTTCTGGTTTGTATGTAACTTTTTAACTGATTTTCACTCCCTCACAGGCCCTTAAAATCAATGGGCTCTTGATACCATGTTGTAAAATCAGAAAAAATAGCATAGTAGTATAAAAGAAGCAACAAAGAAGAACAGAGAGTAATACAGAGCTCAGCAGTGAACAAAAAGGGAAGAAAACTCAGTTGTTCATTAATGCCATAAAGGCTTTCTTTTTGCATACATAAAGAGATATGTCAATCTCCACAAAATAAGGACTACCACTCCTTTCTACCTAATATTTGACCATACAACCTACTCTTCCTTAAAATAAGGATTTTCACCAAACCAAAAAGCAATTAGAAGTTACATAAAGTATTTTAGAAAAAACTCAATTTCTAACAATAAGATATAGTACCAATCCAGTCCAATATTCTATAAGGGCCGAAAAACTTGGAATTTAGCTTAGAATTGCTCTTGAATGCCACAAAAATTTGTGTATATGGGTGTAATTTTATGTAGTCAAGTCGCCTATCTAGAACCATCTATCACTCCAATGTTTGTTAGTGTCGCCGCCGTCAAAAAGAGGCAGTCGGAGCGACGTGATGGTTCCGACTTTCCGTTTTTCGCGTTTTTATGGGTGATGTTACAACGTGTTTAGGTTGTCCGATAACCGGGCTGAGCCTAGGGGCGAGGTTTTCAAAAAGGTGTTCTTGAGTTGTCCGATAACCGGGATAACCCAAGAACTAATTTAGAGGGGTTCTTATGGAGTCGCCACCGATGTTTTTACCGGAAACATCGAAAAAGGAGGAAAAAGGCATTGGTTTTCGAAAACCAACTTTGGCCGTTAAAACCAGAGTTTAGGTAAGGGAGTTAGTTACGTGTAAGGGAAGTGTTAGTTCCCTTACGACGCCCCTTTCGGGTTCCCTATGATAGGCCAACTATTTAATAAATAAACTTGTAAAAAGATGCTTTTACCCTTTTATTTATGGAATTAAAGTAACAACTACATGACCCTAATATCTATTACGCAATTTTAATTATAAAAATAAAGGCAGTAAAAGAGAGGGAGAGAGTGAAGAAACCTTCGAAGCAAGCTTTTTAATTAATTCTCTGAAAATTAGGGTGCGTTTTGGCAGCCCTTCGCTCTTTACAACGCTGGAAAACTCTCGGAAACGCTATAAAAAGCTCTTAAAAACTCTCAGAAACTCCAGAAATGCTTCAGAGGGGTTCTAGGAAGAAAATTTGAAGAATTTGTAGAAGGGAAAGTGGAAGAACTGTGTGAAATGAGAGGGGGTGCGCTCACTATTTATAGGGATTCACACCTGTTAGGTCGAGACGGTCGTCTCGCCATTCGGGACGGCGGTCTCGACTTGTAAAAGTGGCGAGACCGCCGTCTCGTTTGGCGAGACGGCGGTATCAACTTTCCCAGAAACGAGAAGGCCTTCTCACCAATCGGGAAGGGGGTCTCACCATTCGCAGGTGGCGAGACGACTGTCTCACCAAACGAGACGGCGGTCTCGACATGCTGGAATGGCGAGACGGCAATCTCCAAAAGCGAGACTGCAGGCTCGATCCCTCAAGGCGAAAATCCTTATTTTAATGCACAAAATCCTTCTTATCCTAGTATGGGGCCTAATAGTCTCTCCCAATGGCTTCTTAGGCTTCATCCATCTTCGAAAAGGAGGTCTTCTGGTCTTATTTATGAGGCCGGGAAAGATTTGGGGTCTACAGCTTCCCCCCTTATTTATGAGGCCTGTCGTGCCAAGAAGATCGACTGGGGGGTAAAGGAGTTTCCCCTCTTGCCCAGTTACCCTTCGGACGTCCCGTCTTTGCGGCGGTTGGTCTTCTGGGGAAAAGTGCGTTGTGCGCTTCCAGGATGCTCCTTCTTGCGGTAGCTGATCCCTTCGACTGATGAGTATGAACCCCCATCTGGTTTGATGAGTATGAACCCCCGCCTGGTAAGCCCCCTTTTGTAAGGCCTGATGAGTACACACCCCCATCTGGTGTTTGACGAGTATGAACCCCCGTCTGGTGAGCCCCCTTTTGTAAGGCCTGATGAGTACACACCCCCATCTGGTAAAGTGCCTCCGGATGCTCCTTCTTGCGGTAGCTGACCCTTTGGATGTGGTGGCGGCTTACTGCTCTAGCTCATGCGCCGAGTGTTGATATGCGTTTTCTTGTCTTTTGTTTTTTCTGAAAGTGGTTGTCCGATCTGTGTCGGGGACTTTGTTGGTGTTCATCCAACTTGTTGGTTGCTGGGGATTCTTTGATTTTGATCCTTTGGTAGTGGTCATCTGACTTTGCTGGTTGTCGGGTAGTCTTGTTTATTGTTGCTCGACTCTTGCTTGGTTGTCGAAGAAGCTCTTGGTTAATGCATATTTTTGGTGAAGTCGGTGAAGTTTTACCGGGATACTTTTTGGGTGTTTCCTTTTTCGAATGCAAGCACAAAGCTATTTTTTTTTTCAAATGCTTTTTGGCTTTTTATTTGCTTGAAGTATTTTGTTTGCTTTAATTTTGACAAAGTTATTTTTGTGCAATTATTTGTGCGTGGATGCTCTTAATGCAATTTATTTGTTGTTGGGGCACCAAGAAAGTGACTGGTACTTTCTTTGTTGTTTTTCCCGTGAAATTTTTGTTTTTGTTTTAGCCCTATCTTTTGCCTAGACCGCCCTTTGCAGGTTTTTGATCTAGCGGGCGTGCCTTAATTTTTGCCTAGGATATCTCGGCGGGCTTTTTTTTCATTTTATGAAGGCCTTAACTTTTTCCCTAGACCACCCTTTGCGGGTTTTCGATCTAGCAGGTTGCCCTATTTTTGCCTGAGACTGTCCTAGTAGGCGCTGTTTATTTTGATCCTTTCCTTTTTCTTTCTTATGTTTTCTCGTATTGCTTGTTTTTATGCATGCTCGTGTTTCGTTAATATAGAGGCATTCTTACAAGTAGGTCAAGAGAAGAGAAAACAATTTTTATTGATATAAACAAATGATTTATTTTTACAGGAGGAACTACAAAGGAATTTATAAGCAGGGCTGACCAAGGTTGGCTAAAACTGTATAGGATATAACAATCATGCCCATGATTTCTGTTTCTCTGTTTTTCCTGGTTGCTTCAATTGAGATGCTCGAGCTCGGAGTGAAGATCATGCGGAGTGAAGGTATTACCTTAGTCGCCTTGTGGTTTTCAGCTAAGGTAATCATTGCTCCTTTTTTTTTTGAAACCTCTAATTTTTGCCTAGGACGTATCCTAGCAAGGAATATGGACCCTATCTTTTGCCCAAGACGCTCTTTGCGAGTTTTCATCCTGACGGGTCATGAACAATGTCTTCAGGTGTAGTATTTCTTTACCGCATCTGAGTTGACTGGATGTCGAAGTTCTTCTCCGTCCATGTTGGTGAGGATAAGGGCTCCTCCTGAGAAGGCTCGCTTGACCACGAAGGGTCCTTCATAGTTTGCTATCCATTTCCCAATTTTATCTTTCTGGGTTGGAAGCAATTTCTTTATTACCAGATCCCCTTCTTGGAAGATGCGGGGATTGATTTTCTTGTCATAGGCTTTCTTGATCTTCTTTTGATAAACTTGCCCCCGACATGTGGCATCCAACCGTTTTTCTTCGATTAGGTTCAGTTGATCGTACCGGCTTTGGACCCATTCAGCTTCTGTTAATTTTTCTTCCATAACAACTCGCAGGGAGGGTATTTCGACCCCACTGGTAGTACGGCCTCCATTCCGTATACGAGGGAAAATGGAGTAGCCCCTGTGGAGGTTCGTATTGAAGTTCGGTAGTCGTGTAAGGCGAAGGGAAGCATTTCATGCCAATCTTTGTAGGTTACTACCATCTTCTGGTTGATTTTCTTAATGTTCTTACTGGCTGCCTATACTACACCGTTCATCTTTGGTCGGTACGGAGAAGAATTGTGGTGTTGAATTTTGAAGTCTTGACATAATTCCTCCATAATCTTATTATTGAGGTTGGTCCCATTATCAGTAATGAGCCTATGAGGGATGTCGTACCGACATATAATATTTTTCTTGATGAAGGTGGTCACCACTTTTCTAGTTACGTGCACATATGATGCTGCCTCAACCCATTTAGTGAAATAGTTAATGGCCACCAAGATAAAATGATGACCATTAGATGCTTTGGGCTCGATGGGTCCGATGACGTCCATGCACATAGAGAATGACCATGGTGTATCCAGGGTACTGAGAGGTGCGGGCGACACGTGAATACTATCGGCATAGATTTGGCACTTGTGACACTTTTTAGAATATTGGTGACAATCGGCTTCTATTGTGGACCAAAAATACCCTGTCCTTAAGATCTTCTTTGCCATGACATGCCCAGGTGCGTGGGTCCCAAAAGTTCCTTTGTGGATTTCTCTTATCAAGGTTTGAGCTTCTTCTTGGTCCACACACCTTAAGAAAGTGGAATCGACACTCTTTTTGTAGAGGGTTCCTTCAATCAACGTGAACCCTACTGCCCTTTTACGAATGGTTCGTTTATCATTATCATTGATTCCTTCGGGGTATTTGTGCTTCATGAGGTATTACTTTATGTCGTGATACCAAGGGTTTTGATCGCGCTCGTCATTTATTGTTATGCAAAAAGCTTTCTTGTCATGCAACTTAATTTGGATGATTGGCATCTCATGCTCTTGACCCAAAGTAAACATGGATGATAGAGTGGCGAGGGCGTCCACAAATTGATTGTCTTCCCGAGGAATATACTAGAAGGTGTTTCCATTCTTGAGACTAAATCACATATGTGCTCTAGATATGGGATTAATTTGGAGTTTCGGGTTTCTCATTCACCCTTAAGTTGATAGATGACAAGGGATGAATCACCGAAGACTTTGAGTTTAGTAACCCCATGATCTAGAGCTACTTGGATTCCTAGCGCACATGCTTCGTATTCAGCCATGTTGTTGGTATAGTCAAAATTTAGCCTGGCCGTTATGGGGATGTATTTCTTTTTAGGGGATATTAAAATAGCTCCTATTCCGTGTCCAAGCATGTTTGAGGCCCCGTCGAAGAACATGGTCCATGCCTCTTCTTTGGTCTCTTCGTGTTCGATATGCATGATATGTTCATCGAGAAAATCGTCCTGTAGGGACTGATACTCGTCCGTTGATCCATGGGCTAGATAGTCTGCTAGGGGGCTACCTTTAATAGCTTTCTGGGTGACATGAATGATGTCGAACTCTGAGAGGAGCACTTGCCACCTAGCTATTCTTCTGGTCATAATGGGCTTATCGAAGAGGTATTTGATTGGGTCCATTTTGGAGACCAACCATGTACTGTGTCGAGCCATGTATTGTCGAAGGCGCTGAGTGACCCATATCAATGTGCAACAGGTCTTTTCAAATGGTGCATAACGGGTTTCATAGTCTAGGAATTTCTTGCTGAGATAATAAATGGCTCGTTCTTTCTTCCCGGTTTCGTCTTGTTGACCGAGCAGACATCCCATGGACTCTTCGAGTATTGACAAATATAGGATCAGAGGTCTCCCTTCAACGGGCGGTACCAATACTGGCGGATTAGTTAAGCATGTTTTGATTTTATTGAATGCTTGTTGGCATTCTTCATTCCACACCGTTGGTTGATTTTTGCGCAACAGTTTAAAGATGGGTATATATTTATGCGTCAACTGTGTGATGAAACGGGCAATATAGTTAATTCGGTCCAGAAAACCTCAGACCTCCTTTTCTGTGCTTGGTGGGGGCATTTCCAAAATCGCTTTGGTTTTGTCAGGGTCCACTTCTATTCCTCTTTTGCTGACGATGAACCCCAACAATTTTCTTGACCGTACTTTGAAAGTACATTTTGCCGGGTTTAGTTTGAGTTGATATTTCTGAAGTCGATCGAATAACTTCTTAAGATACTAAATGTGGTCCATCTCATTCCTGGATTTGGCGATCATGTCGTCCACATACACTTCTATTTCCTTATGGATCATGTCATGGAACAGTGTGACCATATCCCTTTGATAGGTAGCCCCTGCATTCTTGAGTCCAAAAGGCATTACACGGTAGCAGAAGGTGCCCCATGGTGTGATGAAAGAGGTTTTTTCTCTGTCCTCGACGACCAATTTAATTTGATTGTACCCTACATATCCATCCATGAAGGAATAAAGTGTATTGGTAGCGGTATAGTCTACTAGTGTGTCTATATGTGGTAGGGGAAAGTCGTCCTTTGGACTCGCTCGATTGAGGTCCCTATAATCCACGCATACCCTGACTTTTCCATTCTTTTTTATAACAGGCACTATGTTGGCCAACTATTCCGGGTATTTGGACACTACTAGGAAATTGGCGTCCAGTTGTCTTTGTACCTCCTCCTTAATCATTAAGGACCAGTCTGGTTTGATTCTTCTGAGTTTTTTCTTCACAGGTCGGAACCCTTCTTTTAATGGCAGTTTATGCTCCACTATACTTGTGTCGAGCCCGGGCATGTCATGATAAGACCAAGGGAATACATCCATATATTCCTTTAGAAGCTGTATCAATCCCTCCTTTATGCTACTTTCTATTTGGGTGCCGATGTTTATCTTTTTCTCATCATCCCCTTCTCCCAAATTGATAGTTTCCGTTTCTTCTTGATGCAATTGTATAATGAATGCTTCTTTTTCCAGCATTCTTTGTATGTCCGGGAAAATGGTCCCCTGCTCACTGTCGGACTCAACCCATTCGCCTTCGGCTTCCGGGGTCCACAGAGATTCATCAATCACAGACATGATGTGTTTTAGGTTCTGTTTTAGTCATAGATTTTATTATTCAATTATCTTTGAAAGAATAATAAATAGAAGAGGGAAAAGAATGAAGGAAATGAATGTGACAAAATGCCTCATGTATTAAGGAAAACGAAAGTGTATGTACAAGCCCTTTTAATCAAAGTTCCTGCGGCCACGAGCGGGGACCGCAGGATATACAAGAAAAAGCTTAAAAAAAAGAGCACCCTAGGGGTTGATCCTCCCAGTCCGCCCTCTCTGCTACTCTGGCTTAGACAGATGTTTGGCGTCTATATCAGAAGCAGAGGCATCAAAGGTTATCCAGCCAACATCAATTAGTTCTTGGACCTTATATTTTAAGGTCAAACAATTGTCCGTTGAATGCCCAGGTGCATCCGAGTGATAACTACATTTTTCGTTGGGCTTGTACCACTCAGGGTAGGGAGGCTCCATTTTCTTGGGAGGAACACGTGCCAGAAGATTGGCCTCTAATAACTGGGGCAACAACTTTGCGTATGAGGTGGAGATAGGGGTGAACTTCCTCTCCTTTCTTCGCGGCTGCCTCTCTGTCTGAGAGGTGGAGGAAGGGGTTGCAAAATTAATGGCGTGTACGGCCTCCTCCTTCCTTTTGAAGGGTTTCTTGAATGAAGTACCAGAAGAAGAAGGTCGTGCTATTTTCCCACTCCTTAGCCCCTGCTCCACTCTTTCTCCTACAGTGACTATGTCTGAAAAAAGATTGGAGGTACTGGCTATTGCCTTATCGTAGTACGCTCCAGTTAGTGAGTCTATGAACATAGCCACTGTCTCCTTATCCGTTAGTGGAGGCTCTATTTGGGCGGCCATTTCCCTCCACCTTTGGGCGTACGCTTTGAAGGATTCATCGTCCCTTTTGCTCAGAGTCCTGAGATCTGACCTGTCAGGGGTCAGATCGATATTGTATCGATAACGATGAAGAAAAGCGTCAGCCAACTGTTTCCAATTTTGGACCTGCCCTCTCTCTAACTGCATGTACCAGTTGAGAGCCATGTCAGCCAGACTCTCCTGGAAGCAGTGGATAAGGAGTTTTTCATTTTCAGCGTGTGCGGCCATCTTACGACAATACATCGTAAGATGGTTCTTGGGGCAGGTCAGCTCGGCGTACTTGGGGAAGTCCGGGATTTTGAATTTGGGAGGGAAATAGATATTCTTCAACAGGCACATGTCCGTCACCTCCTTGACGTCAAAGTTGTTCCCCTCTAACGACTTCAGCCTCTCTTTTAGGGCAGAGATTTTGGATACGTGGACACGGGCAGTCCGAGCATTAGACTGGAGATGTGTCTCGTAGAGGAATTCTTCTTCCTCCTCTTCCTGGTGGGGAGCGTGCTCAGCTTGATCTTCGCCCTTGTTCTGAGCCTGGTGTACGACCTCCATCAATTGGGCCATTTGCTCTCTGAGGGTGTTAACCTCTGCAGTGAGCTTACGGTTTTGTTCTTCCAGATTCTCCATTGCTCTGGCTTTCTGTGCACGAGTTCGGATGGGAAGAGGACCAACCACTTTCTAGAATGCCCAAAAGAAGTTCATTAATGCATGTTGAGTGTGGGACTAATATGAATGTGTTTATGTATGAGAGATTCTGTTTGGATGATGCCAAATGTGCTCTCTCTTTTTATTTTCTCTCTTGGTTTTTCTCTACTCATGATATGATGTAATATGAATGATTTCACTTTGTCAAAGATCATTTTATTTATTCGATTTGGATTTTTATTTGATTTTATTTTAGAGCCTTTTATCTCTTCTGTCGGACTGCGTGGCTACTTAGCTTACAAAAAACCTGAAACCAGGCTAGCTAAAAGGCAGACTGTCCGAGATAAAATTAACTTTATGCGAAAGAATAATTTTTAGCGTCCCTTATCTCTTCTGTCGGACTGCGTGACTACTTAGCTTACAAAGAACCTGAAACTAGGCTAGCTAAAAGGCAGACTGTCCGAGATAAGGGCGTTTATTGCAAAAATGTTTTTTGTGATTTTTCTGTTGTTTGGTTATGCTATGCGACAAACAAATGCGCACACAATTCAATCATCCGCAAATAGGCGAGAAGTCGTTTTAATACCGAGGTAGGGTTTTCCTGCAGAAAAATGCATTGGTGAAGGTAGGTTCTAACTGTTCTCACCAAGGCTAAGGCCCCCAAGGTGCCCCCATTATAGGGTCCCCACTCTCCAGCCATCCGACCATGCTTAGCACTAAGGCCATAGTCAGTCTTTGTGCCAAAAGAGGAAGGTTATCACCTTGAATGGTGGTTTCCGATCACACTGGTGGGCTCAAGGCCATCAGTACAACGAACCGTACCTACCACCCACTCCCTATGGATTTCTCACTTACCCCCGGGTATAGAGGGAACTGTAGTGTGCAAAGGTTTGTGTACAATTTTTATTTCAAACAATTGTGTAAACATAAACAAACAACAGTTATTAAAGCCAAGCATTAAAACATGTTATAATACAAGGTAGGGTAAAAGCGTGATTTCTTGGTTTATTTATTAAGCTGGCCCATCACTAAATGGGATCAACTCTCTAGGCTTCCCCAGTGGAGTCGCCATCTATCGCCACCATCAAAAAGAGGCGGTCGGAGCGACGCGATGGTTCTGACTTTCTGTTTTTCGCGTTTTTATGGGTGATGTTACAACGCCTTTAGGTTGTCCGATAATCGGGATTAACCTAGGGGCGAGATTTTCAAAAAGGTGTTCTTGAACTAATTTAAAGGGGTTCTTATGGAGTCGTCACCGATGTTTTTACCGGAAACATCGAAAAATGAGGAAAAAAGCGTTGGTTTTCAAAAACCAACTTTGGTCGTTAAAACCAGAGTTTAGGTAAGGGAGTTAATTACGTGTAAGGGAAGTGTTAGTTCCCTTACGACGCCCCTTTCGGGTTCCCTATGATAGGCCAGCTATTTAATAAATAAATTTGTAAAAAGACGCTTTTACCATTTTATTTACGGAATTAAAGTAATGACTACATGACCCTAATATCTATTACGCAATTTTAATTATAAAAATAAAGGCAGTAAAAGAGAGGGAGAGAGTGAAGAAACCTCTGAAGCAAGCATTTTAATTAATTCTCTGAAAATTAGGGTGCGTTTTGGTAGCCCTTCGCTCTTTACAACGCCGAAAAACTCTTGGAAACGCTATAAAAAGCTCTTAAAAACTCTCAGAACCTCCGGAAATGCTTCGGAGGGGTTCTAGGAAGAGAATTTAAAGAAGTTGTAGAAGGGAAAGTGGAAGAACTGTGTGAAATGAGGGGGGGAGCGCTCATTATTTATAGGGATTCGCACCTGTCAAGTCGAGACGACCGTCTCGTCTGACACCGTCGAGACGGCTGTCTCGCCATTTGGGACGGCGGTCTTGACTTGTAAAAGTGGCAAGACCGCCATCTCGCCAAACGAGACGACAGTATCGACTTTCCCAGAAACGAGAAGGCCTTCTCGCCAATCGGGAAGGGGGTCTCGCCATTTGCAGGTGGCGAGACGGTTGTCTCGCCAAATGAGACGGCGGTCTCGACTTGCTGGAATGGCGAGACGGCGGTCCCGAAAAGCGAGACGGCGGTCTCGATCCCTGAAGGCGAAAATCCTTATTTTAATGCACAAAATCCTTCCGATCCTAGTATGGGACCTAATAGTCTCTCCTAATGGCTTCTTAGGCTTCATCCATCTTCGAAAAGGAGGTCTTCTGGTCTTATTTATGAGGCCGGACAAGATTTGAGGTCTACAGTTAGCCACCTGTTTCATCCGTTCTTGGGCTCTTTTTGAATGAAACTTGATGAGCTTCAACATCGCCTCTTGGCTAAACTCCTATCCACCAACTCCACTTTAGACTCCCCAGGAAGATTGATGGAGTTGGTTGTCCATACATTATCTATATGGTGTAGCCTTAGTTATAGTGTGGTAGGTAGTATTATACCACCATTCAGCTAAAGATAGCCACTTAGACCACATATGTGGAGCATCAATATGCATACATCACAAATAAGTTTCAATACACCTATTCACCACCTCCATTTGGTCATCATTTGAGGGTGTAACTTGATAAAAGCTGCACTTGAACCCCTTGAAATGATATGAATTCTTGACAACATTGAGTAATAAAAATGGCCACTTAGACCACATATGTGGATCATCAATATGCATTCATCTCAAATAAGTGTCAAGACACCTATTCACCACCTCCATTTGGTCATCATTTGAGGATGGTAACTTGATAAAAACTACACTTGAACCCCTTGTAATGATATGCCAAAATTGACTAATTAAAATGGAATCCCGGACACTAGCTATAGAACTAGGGAAACCATGCAATTTAAAAACATTATCCATAAAACCTTAAGCCATAGTACTAGCTTTGTAAGGATGAGACAAAGCCCTAAAATGTGCAACTTTACTCAACCTATCAACCACCACAAATATCACTTGCTTGCCATATGAACTAGGCAACCCTTCAGTAAAATCCATAGTAACATGCTACCATATTAGCTTTAGAACAGGAAGGGGTTGGAGCAACCTAGGTGAAGTTGTGGTATCATAATTGTTGGCATATAGAACATCTCTAAATAAACTTCCTAACATCATTAATTAACCCTTTCCAATATACAACAACATTAACACTCTTCATGGTAGCACTAGTCCTTGAATGTCCTCCTCTAGTTGACGCATGTAACCATTGTAATATATCTTCTCTTAAATTTAAGTCATTACCAACTACTAACTTATCCTTTCTCCTTAGTTCACCTTCTTGCCAATTGTAATGTTTATGAGGAGTTGATCCATCTTACACTTCTTCGATCAACTTTTGCAAGTTGGTATCCTTCCCCCATGACTTGTGAATCTTGTGTTAGATAAAATTAATAATAAGAGTTTATTGGAATGTCTTGATAATGTTGGAACGTTTTTGTATTGATGATATCACTGGGTGGTTATTATTTGATATTGGGAGTTTTTATTTCCTAATTATGATTAGAGATTTTGGCATAAGATAAATAGACTATTGTATTCCTCATTTGAGGTATGGGTGGTTATTATTTGATATTGGGAGTTTTTATTTCCTGATTATGATTAGCGATTGTGGCATAAGATAAATAGACTATTATATTTCTCATTTGAGGTATGACAAAGAATCAATAATATTAAGTTTTCAGAAATTCTTTGTTATCAAATTGGTATCAAGAGCTAGGGTTTTAAAGGAGAGTTAGGGTTTGAGTTTTTGAGCATGAGAAAAAAAGAGTTTTCAAGTGAGAATGATTGGTATGACAAATGTTGTTGTTGTGCCCTGACTGACGAAGGACGTCAGTTATGATAGATGGAGTGTCCAGATGAAAACTCTCCTCAAAACCCAAGATTGTTGGGATATAGTAGAGGAAAGATTTGAAGAACCAGAAACTACGGAAGGATGGACAACCTTTGCACATAAGACATTGAAGGAGGAACGTTCAAATAATAGTGCAGCTCTATTTACGTTGTTTCAAGCTGTAGAAGATTCCGATTTTCAGAAGATTGTAAAAGCCACATTTGCAACCGAAGCGTGGGATGAGTTGGAGAAGGAATACAAGAACGATAGCCGAGTCACATGAATTCGACAACAAAGACTGTATAGCGAGATGGAGAGCATGAGAATGAAGGAGTCAGAAGGAATTTTCGAGTATGTCTTGCGTGTTGAAAACATGACGAAAGAACTTAATAAGAAAGGAGAGGTGTTTTCCGCAGAACAAATCGTTGAAAAGATCTTAAGGTCATTAACATATGAATTTGGGAACGTAGTGTGCGCGATAGAGAATGCAAAGGACTTGTCCGAGCTTACAATAAAAGAGTTGGTCGGTTCTCTTGAAGCCGATGAACACCGAAAGAAGAAAAAGGAGGAGACGACTATGAAATTGCTCTAGAATGAGGAGAAGACTCTATTCTCAGAATAATAGAGGAAGAGGATGAGTACGTAATGAAGGAGGACAAGGCGGATGATCTGGTCGAGGTGACGAGAATGAATAAGGAGTTCAAAAAAATTGGCGAGGAAGAGGACGTGGTCGAAGAGGAGGTCAGTTGACAAACCATTCAAATATCGAGTGTCACAAGTGCGGCAAGTATGATCACTATGCGAATGATTGCTACTCAGACAAATGTTTCAACTATAGAAAGGTAGGGTATTTTGTGAAAGAACAAAAAGGTGGAAGAGACCTATCTCGCAGAGGAGACGGAAGCTGAAGAAGCAATGTTGTTGATGACCGATATTAACATGAAAAATAATAGTGATGGAGTTCGGGAAGATATCGATAAAAAGTCGGTATGGTATTTGGATACGGGTGCGAGCAATCGCATATGTGGGGACGAGCACCTATTTAGCAAATTGGAGAAATTTAAGGGTGATCGTGTGTCTTTTGGAGATGGCTTAGAGATCTTGGTAAAAGATCGAGGTATTATTTGTTTCTTGCATAAGGATGACCCAGTCGGGTCAATCGGCGATGTGTTATATGTTCCAGATCTCAAGAGAAGTCTTTTAAGTATGGTGGGACAATTGATGGAGAGAGGATATTCAATTTTCATTAAAGATCGAATACTAAAATTGAAGGACAAAATCGGAAGGTTGATTTCCCAAAAAGAGATGCGAAAGAATAGAATGTACAAGTTGCAGTTTAGAAGCATTCAAGAAAGGAGTCTAAAATTAAATGTAGAGGGCACGTTGAAGAAAAATCATCGATTTGGTCACATGCATTTTTGTGGTCTAATCGAGTTAATTCATGATGATAATCCGAATGTACGAGTTGATGAAATGAGAGAGTGGAACTTGGGAGAATTGGAGGATGATAGAGGCAGTCAAGCTACTACACCACCAGTAGTAGTTAGTTCAACAACCGAGGAGGAAGAAATAACTGTATAAGTGAAGTTAAAGAAAAACATGAAGATCATGGTGCTCGGATTGCCGAGCATGGAGAGGAGAATTTGCAAAGGTGTGGCGAGGATCGAACTTGAGAAAAATGTCGAGTATAGAGAGAAATCCGAGTTAAGTCTGAGTAGTGGATTTCAGAGTAACCATGTCCAAGCTGTTGTAGACAAAATGATTCGAGCTATTGTGAACGAGAAGGTCTGAGCTATTGTAGACGAGAAGGTCTGAGTTATTATCGAAGAAAAGATTCGAGTTGTTATTGAAGAGAAGATCTGAGCTGCCATGGATGTTGAGATCTGAGATATAGATCGAAATGACACTTGGGCAATAACTTCGCTATTGAACAATGTTCGGCCTATTGGCATAAAGTGGGTGTTCAAGAGGAAACTAAATGCACAAGGAGAGAAGTCAGAGATATTTGTGTCTCAAGAGGCGTATACAAAGTAGATTTTGAACAAGTTTAAGATGACCGATTGTAATTCGATTCAACTCCCATGGAACCAGGAACAAAGCTTTCAAAATTTGGAGGAGGCCCAATTGATTTGAGCAGATTTCAAAACCTAGTTGGAAGTCTTTGTTACTCCACAAGTACTAGACCCCGATTTGTTGTTGAGTGTTGAGATTGTCAGTCGATTTATGGAAAATCTGAGTTACTCTCATTGGAAGGCGTTTAAGCAAATATTGAGGTATATTCGAGATACATTGTCACTCAGATTGTTGTACACAAAGTCTAACAATTATCGACTTATCGAGTAATCGGATAGTGACTAATGTGGAGATGTGGATGATCGGAAAAGTATATCAGGGTATGTATTCTTCATGGTAACACGACGTTTACTTGACTTTCAAAGAAGTAACCCATAATAACATTGTCAATTGTGAAGCTGAGTACGTAGTAGCATCGTGGAGTGTGTGTCATGTAGTGTGACTCAAAAATTTTCTAAGCTCGCTGGAGAAGAAACAACTCAGTGCAACCATAATCCGATTTGATAACAAGTTGGCATTGAACAACGCAAAGAATCCAATGAATCATGTGGAGGAAGGGAATGTGAAGCTCGTACATGTGGTGAGCTAAGATCAAGTTGCTGATATTTTCACGAAGCTATTATCTATTGTGTTATTCGAGAGTTGCAAGAGACTAATTGGGATGAAAGATGGAAAGAACTCAGGTGCTCGAAACCTGGATGTTTGATGAATTGACAAATTGGCGAAATTGGGAGCTCGAAAGTTTGAAGACGACAAGTCGATAATTTTTGTTATCAAGAGAATTAATTTTACGAGGGAGTTTTGTTTGGGTAAAATTAATTAAGATAATTATTTTAAGAGTTTATTTAAACGTTTTGATATTATTCGAATGTTTTTGTATTGATGATATCCTAGGTGGTTATTATTTGATATTTGAAAGTTTTTATTTCCTAATTATATTTAGAATTTTGGCATAAGATATATAGACCATTGTATTTCTCATTTCAGGTATGACAAAGAATCAATAATATTAAGTTTTCATAAATTCTTTGTTATCATCTTGTCCACCCAATCATATTGTAGTTGATGGATCACCATGCTATTACACTAAGAAACCTCCCTCCTGGAAAGAGCATATGCAACTACATTCTCAATGGAAAGATCAAACTCCATGAGTTTAGCTAATAATTTCTGTTGGATATTAGTCAACAATCTTTGGTCCAATAAGTATTTTTAGGTTGTAATGACCACTTTTGACACTAAAATGTCTCCATCTCTAAACCACAAATACAACAAGCAATAGTTCCTTCTCCTATGTCGACATAGATTTCTATTGCAAGGGTTTTGTTTATATAAGCTAGGGTGTTGCTCTTGCATAAGAGCTACTCCTATCCCACAACAAAAACATCTACTTCCACTAGAAATTTCTTTGAAAATTAGGAAGAGCTAAGACGCCAAGCATATAAGTAGTTCCTTTAGTTTTTGAAAAACAAGTTTAGCATTGATGAAGTTAATCTTGTTGCCTTATTTAATCAAATAATTTGAAATGAAAGTAATGTAGTACTCGGGCTGGTCTAGGTCATGTTCTCGAGGAGAATTGTTTGGTTTTGTTTTAATCTTGATTTTCAATGTCAAAAGCTAGTAATTATGGGGTTTTTTTATTTCAAATACAAAAAAGTAAATTGAAAGCAGTAATCTAATCTATTAAAAGAAGTAAATGAAAGCATGTAAATGAAATCATTAAACCTAAACTATGAAAGTAATTAAAGAAAACATTTAAAGAAAGCTATAAATGAAAGCATTCAAATAAAGCTTATAAATCTAATATGAGACTAGTAGATTAAGAACAAGGAAGATAAGAAACTGTGTTAATTATCCAATCATAAACTTGATTTTATGATTATCATAGATTTCTATGAAATTATCTTGAAATCACAATAACAAATCCATAACAGTTCCAATCAATTACAATCCATTTGAAATTTGTATTCACAACTGAATTTTTAAATCAAGTAATCACTTAACCTAAAAGTTGAATTGTGATGTAAAAGAGACATTCAATCAAATAACCTCAATTACATTGATTGTAATGGATTATAATCGGTTAGAATCATTAATAATCAAATCTAAATCATAGAAAACAAGTTTTAACCAGTGAATCAATAACAAAAGTGAATTAGAACATGATGAACAATTGAAAAACCATAAATAACATGAAAATAGTAAAGAAATTGAATGGATGGTGAAATAGAAGATGAAACAGAAAGTAAAACGAAAGAATAAAGAAAAGATGAAACAAATCTGATCAAGGAGAACTTGAATCTATAAACTTCATAGCATTATTCGTACAAGAACCTTTATGAACAGACTTGAAAGCTAA
Source organism: Sphenostylis stenocarpa (assembly GCA_963425845.1). Lineage (NCBI taxonomy): Eukaryota > Viridiplantae > Streptophyta > Magnoliopsida > Fabales > Fabaceae > Sphenostylis > Sphenostylis stenocarpa. The sequence continues at coordinate 68,129,873 of OY731403.1, read as the reverse complement.
GCATCACTGGAAAATAAAGAACTTAAGAACTAAACTAGAGAAACTTGGGAATGAATTTGTGATTTAAACTTAACTTTAACTTATGTTTTTCGGTCTTCAAAGGTTTATTTATACAACAACAAAGGCATAAAAACGATTAAGCCCCATTCGAGGTCCAAAATTACAAAATATAACTTAAAACAACATTTTGCAAAATTGAGATTCGACAAATCCACTCAACACTTTTTAATCCGCGTTGAACGGTTTTACAATTAAACTACTTACATAAGCTCTGACAGATTCCTCTTAGTGGATCAAAAAGCGCTGAGTGAATTTAAAAGTGACTAGGAGATTGCTAATTTTCAGCGGAGGAGGTTTCTGAACTAACATTTGGATTTCTTTCTTTAATCCATTCAAGAAACAACTTAACATATTTTTCTCACGAAGGTTCAATCTCGGAAAAATGGAGTCAAAATCCTCAGGATATTCTACCATAGATTTCCTTTCCCTTAATCTCGTTACTTTTGCCATTGGATCATTCCTCACCTCCCCAAACTGGTCAAGTAGCATCTTCATATATTCGTCCCATGAAAGCACAAGGGAATAAGATGTAGATCTAGCTACCACCGTGTGCCATTACAACACCGACCCCTCCAAATGGACAATGACCAATTTTACTCGAACATCATTCAGAGTATTATCCATAAAAAAATAATTTTCGCACTAATATACCCATTAATTAACATTCTCAACTAAAAAACGAGGAAAGTCATGTCTTGGCAATCTTGTTTTGCAAGAATGAGGATGAAGAAGAAGGATTTGCGCCTCGAGAACCAATACTCAGGTGAGCCACGTACAAAAAATTTTTCTTGAAAAGTTCTTGAACCTGATCTTCAAAAGAATCACCGAGTATCTTTTTTATCAGCCTAACAGGCTCCATTAACCAAGTTTCTAACCTTGAACACATACGTTCTTCTAGCTCCTTAATTGCCATCGCATTATGAGTAGCCTCTGCCATTGATACAAAGTCCAAACGGATCATGAAGGCTGATACCAGTTGTTATGACACTGACTAGTTCTAGGAATACCATGCCCTTAAAGAGCTAAAAGAATGATAGGGAACCCAACTATAAAGAGTCTCTAATGAATTAATATTGAGTTGTAGAAAGAATTACAAGGAAGAGTCTGCATGAATTAACAAAAAGCTCCCTACATACAATATCTTTATTACTATTTATGGCCAATTGACATAACTAACTTCTAACAACCTACTAAAATAGCAAGTTCGACGACTACCAATTTCCACATCTAGCAACCTCTAATATGGACTGCTGAGATATTTTTAATAACATATTGCTGCCTACATATAAATGATATCAATTTTGGCCACCAATGTCCATTCTTTGATAATAGCCAGTGTTATCAATAATGAATCGTGGGTTTGTTGCACACGGCAAAAGTCCACCATACGTTGCCTGTTATGGTGGAAGGTATGGCAGTATATACACATAGATAACTATAAAATAACATGTCCCTCAAATAGTGATAAAACGATCTAAACACATACGTGATACATCAACACCAAATAAAAGATAAATGGCCTAAATTTCTAATCCTAGGATCTTCCTAAACCCCAACACAATCCTTTTCATTCTTATCTAATGAGACATATCTTTCCTCTTCTCTTTCAGAGTCCTCAAAGTTCATAAATTTCTAATTCTTCATCAATCTGAGCCTCTTTGTCTTTCCTTCGTCCCCTTGAAGTTGAAGTTGCGTTTGGGCATTTTTGGGAGCTTGGGGAAGCTCTAATAACACCACTACCACTTAATTATTAGGTAAACCTTAAATGCATGTGGTTGAAAGGTAGTTGTTATAGAGGTAGTAGTTGAGAGGTAGTAGTTATATTGAATGTATGTAGTTGAGAGATAGTGGTTGTATTGAATATATGTAGTTGAAAGGTAGTAGTTGCATTAAATACATGTAGTTGAGAGGCCATATCCAAAGGCCTATAAATTGAACATGTATCACTCATTGCAAAAAACATCAAGTGATAATATACAGAGTGTTTTATTTAGATACTTGTTTGTCAACAAATTGGCATCAGAGCTTGAGAGCCTGAGTGTCTGAGTGCGTTAGAGAGAGTGTTTGAGAGTTAGAGAGTTTGTTCGAGATGACCAACTTAGCTATAAGCGTGCCCCTGCCAAAGTTATCAAAAGGCGTAAACTATGATAACTGGAGCCTGCAAATGAAGGCTCTCCTTGGTTCCCCAAGAAGTATGGGATGTGGTCGAAAATGGGCACCAAGAACCAGAGAATATTAAAGAGCAGACGATTGCTCAGCTTGATGCATTGAGAGCAACACGAGTAAAGGACAAAACGGCTTTATACGTATTGTACCGAGCTGTTGATGAGTCCGGCTTTGAGAAGATAGCAAATGCTAAATCTTCAAAAGAAGCATGGGATATTCTGGAGAAGGCAAATAAAGGGGATAATCGCGTGAAGCAAGTCAGGCTTCAAACTCTTAGAGACGAGCTTGAAAGCATGAGGATGAAAGAGGTCGAAGGGGTTGCCGAGTACATCTCTCGTGTTGAGACCGTGGTGAATCAACTCGGAAGAAATGGAGAGACGCTGCCCACTTGCCGAGTGGTGGAGAAAATCTTAAGGTCGTTAACTAACGACTTTGAGAATATCGTTTGTGCAATAGAAGAGTCCAAGGACTTGTCGGTGCTCTCGATGGAAGAGCTTGCCGAGTCACTTGAAGCGCATGAGCAGTGGAGAAGGAAGAAGAAAGAGGAGTCCCTTGATCAAGCACTCCAAGCAAAGGCAACCTTAAAGGAGAAGAAGGTTCCTTATTCTCAGAAAACTCAAGGCCAAGGTTGTAGAGGCAGAGGAGAATATGAAAGAGGCAAGGAGCCAGTTAGTTAACAAAACTGGCGTGGCCAAAGACAAGGTAGAGGTCGTGACGGTAGAGGCCGAGGTGGTCAGTCAAGCAATTCCGGAGTTGAGTGCTTCAAATGTGGGAAGTACGGTCATTTTGCTAAGGACTGCTATTCAGGTATCAAATGTTATAATTGTGGGAAGGTTGGACATTTCGCAAAGGACTGCCGATCTGAGAGAAAAAGGAGACAAACCTCCTCTTTGAGGACACTGAGGAAGAAGGAGTATTGATGATGTCGAGAAGTTCGGATGTCGAGCTAAGTCCGAGTTGTTCTGACAACTCGGTTTGGTATCTTGATACAGGAGCAAGTAACCACATGTGCGGGGACAAGAACTTTTTCAAGGAGCTCACTAAAGTTGAAGCCGAACACGTATCATTTGGAGATGCATCAAAGGTGGCGGTAAAAGGCAGAGGTACAATCTGGTACCTACAGAAGAATAGCCGAGTTGGAGAAATCAGAGACGTGTACTATGTACCCGATCTCAAAAGCAACATATTGAGCATGGGTCAGCTGATGGAGAAAGGCTACTCGGTTCTGATGAAAGACCGAGTACTATACCTAAAGGACAAGTCAGATCATTTGATTGCCCGAGTAGAAATGAAGAAGAACAGAATGTACAAGTTGGACTTGAAGATAGTCCAAGAGAGGTGCTTGAAACTTGACGTGAAGGATGAAGCAATGATGTGGCACTTTCGGTTTGACCACTTGCATTTTGGCGGGCTGACCGAGTTGGTAAAGAAAGAAATGGTGCGAGGACTCCCGTCTATGGAATTTGAAAAGAAATTTTGTGAAGTGTGTGTGCTCGGGAAGCATCCGAGGACCTCATTTCCGAGGATGACCGAGTACCGTGCAAAGGAACAACTCGGATTGATTCACACAGATCTTTGTGGACCGGTTACCCCTGAGTCCTTCAGTGGGAAAAGGTATTTCATTTCTTTTATAGATGATTTTTCAAGAAAAACCTGGGTATATTTTTTGAAGGAGAAATCCGAGGTGTTTGAGGTGTTCAAAAGATTTAAAGTAATGGTTGAGAAAGAGACTGGCATGCCTATCAAATCTGTTAGGTCTGATCGAGGAGGCGAGTTCATTTCATCCAAACTCATGAAGTATTGTGAGGAGCAAAGGATAAGGAGATTTCTGATAGCACCATACTCACCCCAAAAAAATGGAGTTTCCGAGAGGAAGAATCGAACCATTCTTGACATGGTTCGAACAATGTTGAGAAGTAAAAACGTGACAAAGGAGTTCTGGGCAGAAGCAGTGCAATGTGCCATCTATGTGCAAAATAGATGTCCATATGCTAAGCTGAACGAGAAGACACCGCAAGAAGTCTGGAGTGGAAGAAAACCAAGTGTGTCTCACCTTAAAGTGTTCGGTAGCATAGCTTATGGTAATGTTCCAACTCAACAAAGGACCAAGCTTGAAGATAGAAGCAAAAAGTACGTGTTTATTGGGTATGATGAAAAAGCCAAGGCATACAGGTTGTTTAACCCAATAACTAAGAAGGTCATCATGAGCGGAAATGTTCAAATTGATGAAGAAAGCGAGTGGTGTTGGAACAAATCGGACAAGGAGTCCATAGGAAGGAGAAGCTCGGAAGTTGATACACCACATACTGTGAGAGATCACGAGACTTCTAATGAAGAAGATGAACCTCTATAGCCCAGAGCACGAAGTTTATAAGATATATACAACTCCACTGACGAAGTGCATGTTGTATGTCTCTTGGCAGATTCAGAAGACTTAAGTTTTGAAGAGGCCATGCAGGAGAAAAGGTGGAAAAATGCAATGGACAAGGAGACCGGGGCAATAGAATGCAACAATACATGGGAGCTGATTGATTTGCCCAAAGGAGCGCGGCCTATCGGCGTAAAGTGGGTGTACAAGAAGAAGACAAATGCTGAAGGAGAAGTTGAGCGATATAAAGCTCGACTCGTAGTGAAGGGGTACAAGCAGAAAGAAGGAATAGACTATGACGAAGTATTCGCCCCAGTGACGAGAATGGAAACAATTAGGTTGCTGATTTCCTTAGTAGCTCAACACAGATGGACAATCTTGCAGATGGACGTGAAGTCAGTATTTCTGAATGGAATCTTGGAGGAGGAAGTATATGTTGAACAGCCACTCGGATACATGCGAAGAGGAGAAGAGAACAAAGTGTTGAGATTGAAGAAGGCACTTAATGGCTTGAAACAAGCTCCACGAGCATGAAATGAAAGAATTGACACTTACTTCAAAAGGAATGGATATGAGCGGTGTCCTTATGAACATGCTCTATACATAAAGAAGAAAGGAGAAGATGTGATGTTTGTTGCCCTATATATTGATGACCTTATCTTCATGGGGAATAATGTCGAGCTAATTGAAGAGTTTAAAGAAGTGATGAAGAAGGAGTTTGAGATGACTGACTTGGGTCTTATGAAGTATTTTCTTGGCTTAGAAGTTTTTCAGGGAAAGGATGGCATCTTTGTGTCGCAGAAAAGGTATGCTGAGGAGGTCTTGAAGAAGTTTAAGATTACAAGCTACAACCCGGTTTCCACCCCTATGGAACCTGGTACAAAACTTTTTAAGTATGCAGATGGAGACCAAGTTGATGCAAGCAAATACCGAAGTTTGATTGGAAGTCTTAGGTATCTTACAAATACCAGACCAGATTTAATGCTAAGTGTTGGAATAACAAGTCGGTATATGGAGAAGCCAAGGTATACTCATTGGAAGGCACTAAGGAGAATTCTAAGGTATGTGAGAGGAACAACGTCACTTGGCCTAATGTATACTAGGATGGATGATTACCGACTAGTAGGCTACTCGGATAGTGACTGGTGTGGAGATGTTGATGACCGGAAAAGCACGTCTGGATATGTATTCTTCATGGGAAACACAACATTCACCTGGCTTTCAAAAAAGCAGCCCATTGTAATGTTGTCAACTTGTGAAGTCGAGTACGTTGCAGCATCCTGAAGTGTCTGTCATGCAGTTGGGCTTAGAAACCTTCTAAGCAAGCTGGAGTTGAACGAAGAAAAAGGGACTGTCATTCGAGTTGGTAACAAGTTGGCCATTGAATTGGCAAAGAACCTGGTCAATCATGAGAGAAGCAAACATATTGATGTTCTATTTCACTTCATCCGAGAACAAGTGAAAGAAGGAAATGTGGAGCTAGAGCACGTTGGAACCCGAGCACAAGCTACAGATATGTTCACGAAGTCACTGCCAACCACTATGTTCGAGAGCAGCAAGAAGATGCTTGGAATGAAGGACAAGAAAAACATTTAAGTTTATGGGGGGATTTTGTTAGGTAAACCTTAAATGCATGTGGTTGAAAGGTAGTTGTTATAGAGGTAGTAGTTGAGAGGTAGTAGTTATATTGAATGTATGTAGTTGAGAGATAGTGGTTGTATTGAATATATGTAGTTGAAAGGTAGTAGTTGCATTAAATACATGTAGTTGAGAGGCCATATCCAAAGGCCTATAAATTGAACATGTATCACTCATTGCAAAAAACATCAAGTGATAATATACAAAGTGATTTATTTATATACTTGTTTGTCAACAAATTGGCGTCAGAGCTTGAGAGCCTGAGTGTCTGAGTGCGTTAGAGAGAGTGTTTGAGAGTTAGAGAGTTTGTTCGAGATGACCAACTTAGCCAACAGCATGCCCCTGCCAAAGTTATCAAAAGGCGTAAACTATGATAACTGGAGCCTGCAAATGGAGGCTCTCCTTGGTTCCCAAGAAGTATGGGATGTGGTCGAAAATGGGCACCAAGAACTAGAGAATATTGAAGAGCAGACGATTGCTCAGCTTGCTGCATTGAGAGCAACACGAGTAAAGGACAAAACGGCTTTGTACGTACTGTACCGAGCTGTTGATGAGTCCGGCTTTGAGAAGATAGCAAATGCTAAATCTTCAAAAGAAGCGTGGGATATTCTGGAGAAGGCAAATAAAGGGGATAATCGCATGAAGCAAGTTAGGCTTCAATCTCTTAGAGGCGAGCTTGAAAGCATGAGGATGAAAGAGGTCGAAGGGGTTGCCGAGTACATCTCCAATGTTGAGACCATGGTGAATCAACTCGGAAGAAATGGAGAGACGCTGCCCACTTGCCGAGTGGTGGAGAAAATCTTAAGGTCGTTAACTAACGACTTTGAGAATATCGTTTGTGCAATAGAAGAGTCCAAGGACTTGTCGGTGCTCTCGATGGAAGAGCTTGCCGAGTCGCTTGAAGCGCATGAGCAGCGGACAAGGAAGAAGAAAGAGGAGTCCCTTGATCAAGCACTCCAAGCAAAGGCAACCTTAAAGGAGAAGAAGGTTCCTTATTCTCAGAAAACTCAAGGCCAAGGTGGTAGAGGCAGAGGAGAATATGAAAGAGGCAAGGAGCCAGTCAGTCAACAAAACTGGCGTGGCCAAAGACAAGGAAGAGGTCGTGACGGTAGAGGCCAAGGTGGTCAGTCAAGCAATTCCGGAGTTGAGTGCTTCAAATGTGGGAAGTACGGTCATTTTGCTAAGGACTGCTATTCAGGTATCAAATGTTATAATTGTGGGAAGGTTGGACATTTCGCAAAGGACTGTCGATCTGAGAGGAAAAAGGAGACAAACCTCCTCTCTGAGGACACTGAGGAAGAAGGAGTATTGATGATGTCGAGAAGTTCGGATGTCGAGCTAAGTCCGAGTTGTTCTGACAACTCGGTTTGGTATCTTGATACAGGAGCAAGTAACCACATGTGCGGGGACAAGAACTTTTTCAAGGAGCTCACTAAAGTTGAAGCCGGACACGTATCATTTGGAGATGCATCAAAGGTGGCGGTAAAAGGCAGAGGTACAATCTGGTACCTACAGAAGAATAGCCGAGTTGGAGAAATCAGAGACGTGTACTATGTACTCGATCTCAAAAGCAACATATTGAGCATGGGTCAGCTGATGGAGAAAGGCTACTCAGTTCTGATGAAAGACCGAGTAGAAATGAAGAAGAACAGAATGTACAAGTTGGACTTGAAGATAGTCCAAGAGAGGTGCTTGAAACTTGACGTGAAGGATGAAGCAATGATGTGGGACTTTCGGTTTGACCACTTGCATTTTGGCGGGCTGACCGAGTTGGTAAAGAAAGAAATGGTGCGAGGACTCCCGTCTATGGAATTTGAAAAGAAATTTTGTGAAGAGTGTGTGCTCGGGAAGCATCCGAGGACCTCATTTCCGAGGACGACCGAGTACCATGCAAAGGAACAACTCGGATTGATTCACACAGATCTTTGTGGACCGGTTACCCCTGAGTCCTTCAGTGGGAAAAGGTATTTCATTTCTTTTATAGATGATTTTTCAAGAAAAACCTGGGTATATTTTTTGAAGGAGAAATCCGAGGTGTTTGAGGTGTTCAAAAGATTTAAAGCAATGGTTGAGAAAGAGACTGGCATGCCTATCAAATCTGTTAGGTCTGATCGAGGAGGCGAGTTCATTTCATCTGAACTCATGAAGTATTGCGAGGAGCAAGGGATAAGGAGATTTCTGATAGCACCATACTCACCCCAACAAAATGGAGTTTCCGAGAGGAAGAATCGAACCATTCTTGACATGGTTCGAACAATGTTGAGAAGTAAAAACGTGACAAAGGAGTTTTGGGCAGAAGCAGTGCAATGTGTCATCTATGTGCAAAATAGATGTCCACATGCTAAGTTGAACGAGAAGACACCGCAAGAAGTCTGGAGTGGAAGAAAATCAAGTGTGTTTCACCTTAAAGTGTTCGGTAGCATAGCTTATGGTAATGTTCCAACTCAACAAAGGACCAAGCTCGAAGATAGAAGCAAAAAGTACATGTTTATTGGGTATGATGAAGAAGCCAAGGCGTACAGGTTGTTTAACCCAATAACTAAGAAGGTCATCATGAGCGGAAATGTTCAAATTGATGAAGAAAGCGAGTGGAATTGGAACAACTCGGAGAAGGAGTCCATAGGAAGTAGAAGCTCCGAAGTTGATACACCACATACTGTGAGAGATCACGAGACTTCTGATGAAGAAGATGAACCTCTACAGCCCAGAGCACGAAGTTTACAAGATATATACAACTCCACTGAGGAAGTGCATGTTGTATGTCTCTTGGCAGATTCAGAAGACTTAAGTTTTGAAGAGGTCGTGCAAGAGAAAAGGTGGAAAATGCAATGGACAAGGAGATTGGGGCAATAGAACGCAACAACACATGGGAGCTGACTGATTTGCCCAAAGGAGCGCGGCCTATCGGCGTAAAGTGGGTGTACAAGAAGAAGACCAATGTTGAAGGAGAAGTTGAGCGATATAAAGCTCGACTCGTAGTGAAGGGGTGCAAGCAGAAAGAAGGAATAGACTATGACGAAGTATTCGCCCCAGTGACGAGTATGGAAACAATTAGGTTGTTGATTTCCTTAGCAGCTCAACACGGATGGACAATCTTGCAGATGGACGTGAAGTCGGTATTTCTGAATGGAATCTTGGAGGAGGAAGTATATGTTGAACAACCACTCGGATACATGAAAAGAGGAGAAGAGAAGAAAGTGCTGAGATTGAAGAAGGCACTTTATGGCTTGAAACAAGCTCCACGAGCATGGAATGAAAGAATTGACACTTGCTTCAAAAGGAATGGATATGAGCAATGTCCTTATGAACATGCTCTATACATAAAGAAGAAAGGAGAAGATGTGATGTTTGTTGCCCTATATGTTGATGATCTTATCTTCATGGGGAATAATGTCGAGCTAATTGAAGAGTTTAAAGAAGTGATGAAGAAGGAGTTTGTGATGACTGACTTGGGTCTTATGAAGTATTTTCTTGGCTTAGAAGTTGTTCAGGGAAAGGATGGCATCTTTGTGTCGCAGAAAAGGTATGTTGAGGAGGTCTTGAAGAAGTTTAAGATGACAAGCTACAACCCGGTTTCCACCCCTATGGAACCTGGTACAAAACTTTCTAAGTATGCAGATGGAGACCAAGTTGATGCAAGCAAATACCGAAGTCTGATTGGAAGTCTTAGGTATCTTACAAATACCAGACCAGATTTAATGCTAAGTGTTGGAATAACAAGTCGATATATGGAGGAGCCAAGGTATACTCATTGGAAGGCACTAAAGAGAATTCTAAGGTATGTGAGAGGAACAGCGTCACTTGGCCTAATGTATACTAGGACGGATGATTACCGACTAGTAGGCTACTCGGATAGTGACTGGTGTGGAGATGTTGATGACCGGAAAAACACGTATGGATATGTATTCTTCATGGGAAACACAGCATTCACCTGGCTTTCAAAAAAGTTTCCCATTGTAATGTTGTCAACTTGTGAAGTCGAGTACGTTGCAGCATCCTGGAGTCTCTGTCATGCAGTTTGGCTTAGAAACCTTCTAAGCAAGCTGGAGTTGAAGCAAGAAAAAGGGACTGTGATTCGAGTTGATAACAAGTCAGCCATTGAATTGGCAAAGAACCCGGTCAATCATGAGAGAAGCAAGCATATTGATGTTCGATTTCACTTCATCTGAGAACAAGTGAAAGAAGGAAATGTGGAGCTAGAGCACGTCGGAACCCGAGCACAAGCTGCAGATATGTTCACGAAGCCACTGCCAACCACTTTGTTCGAGAACAGCAAGAAGATGCTTGGAATGAAGGACAAGAAAAACATTTAATTTTATGGGGGGATTTTGTTAGGTAAACCTTAAATGCATGTGGTTGAAAGGTAGTTGTTATAGAGGTAGTAGTTGAGAGGTAGTAGTTATATTGAATGTATGTAGTTGAGAGATAGTGGTTGTATTGAATATATGTAGTTGAAAGGTAGTAGTTGCATTAAATACATGTAGTTGAGAGGCCATATCCAAAGGCCTATAAATTGAACATGTATCACTCATTGCAAAAAACATCAAGTGATAATATACAGAGTGCTTTATTTAGATACTTGTTTGTCAACATTAATGACTCCTTTCGTATTTTTGCTTGTTTCTATGCTTGTACAGATTCTTGGCTCCCAACTACTGCAGCTCTATAAACGGTTTCCAAATTAAGTGTGGTATAAAGAGCAAAATCCAACTCTTTCCCTTTCCCCGATCTTACTAAACCATTCATTGCACTAATTAGTTTCATTGAATGCAAAGAGTAAATTTCATCTCTAATATTATATTTTTAATCGTCCTGTTAGTTATACTTGATTTCAACCAAATCGAGCAGGTTTTTATGTCCTAGCTTATTTCTCTTTTTGGAATGAATCTACATCATCAATAAGTTCATTGAATTCTTCCTAAGTTCCCACATGAAAATAATAATGAATTAAATCATGAATTGTGGTTTCGTGTACTTCCTAATGCATTACATGTCAAGCTTAGAATCTTGGTAGCTAGCTTTTGCAAGTTTGGAGACAAGTTGTCCTACATTGTCCACCATTGAGCTACAAACAAAACCGAAAGAGTGAGACTTCAAATTTAAACATTAAAGTTAAAACACTTAGGGTACTAGATGTTATTCTTAGTTTCATGCCAGGTGCTGTAAATTTTCTTGTTGATTTTGCAAACTCAACCAAACCATTCTTATAATTGGCAACGCAGTTAATTTTTGTTGTTGTTGTTGCAAACCTCTGGTGGGCACCAACCTTTTGATGTATTCATACAACCCATTAGTAACCTCCCAATCCTACTCTAACTTGGGTTGACATAAGGGTTTAAAAAGCGACCTGCCTCATGGTTGATAAAGGTGACAATTTCATCTATTATCAATGAATGCAATCACTTCTTTATGCATACTTTGTTATTGGAATCATAATTGCTTTCTCTATTGCTTCATATAACCCATAGTTGTTTTTCTGTCCCCGTCAATAAGGCAATTTACTTGAACAAAGACGAGGCATGACTTTGAGAGTAAAAACACATGATTCCAAAATGAAGGCATAAGGACAATTTTGTTGTTTCCCCTTCCCCTAGCACTACTACAGAATGATCATTCAACGTCGGGTGTGGAAGGCATTCAACATCGGTTCCAATGACGTCGTTGATTCAGGCGTCGTTGAATGTCAAAGGATTCTACGTCGGTTTAGAATACCCGACGTTGAAAGTGATATATATCTACGTCGGTTAACCAAATGTCCGTCGTAGAAATTAGTAAATTCTACGTCGGTTATTGAACTAACCGACGTTGCGGGTCCTTTCTTGCTCAAGCGACCAGTGTACTCGCTTGAGCGACGAAGCCTTCAAACAAAGGGGACTCTCGGGTTCTGTATCGCTCAAGCGACCGACGTTACAACGTCGGTTAATGCAATAGCCGACGTAGAATATCCCTTCTTTTTTTTAAATGTTGGTCTGTTTTTGTGCCACCAACAGTACACGACCTGCTATAATCTCAGTCCAGACAGTATATTTATTTCAGCTAATCACTAATATATAAAATGATAGATATATATGTCAAAATCAGCCAAATTATGTACAAAATACACAAAAAATTATCAATCAATCCTATTCCTAACTACTTGTACAAACTTTTCTACCCATTTGTTTCTAACCATGTCTATAGTATCCATAGGCAAAGGTTCTATATCTTTAAATGCCTGTAAGAAGTTCAAAATAATAGAATGGTAAACCCTAAGCAATAAAAATAAAGGAATTGAATATAATAGCAAATGTCAACTTACCTCATTCCAACTATCCTGCACGCTACCAAAAATGATGAGCCACATCCAATACATTACATAGTAGCCGCACTCGTATCCTCCATTTTGTTTGTTACACTAAAAATGACTAAATATGTTAAAAATAACTATTAAATTTGAACATAAATTAATAGATAGTATAATATATATATAAAGGCTACTTACTTTGATAAAATTCCAATTTGGAGCTGTGCTTTTACTTGTGTGTTTTCCACCTAATGTACTACAAACCTTTAGAGGACTATATATTAAAAAGAAGGGGGTTAGAAATAGAATAATCAAGATGTTTAGACATAATATAAGAAATACTTACTCGTTTACAATATTTTTTAGCTCCATGTCAGGTTTCCTTCCCAATGAGCGAGAACCAACACACAAGATTCTCGCTTTGGACAAATAACTAATAGCTGCCAGTGGTTTACGTATATACACATGATTAGAATCTATTAAAAAAACTTGTGTAAAACCGGAAGAGGCTGGGATAACTTACGAATGATGGTATGCTCCAAGGTAAATATCTCTTTTAGAATCGGTGATCCAATTCGCATGTAACCGAGAATTTGATCACGCTTATTCCAGACTTTTGTATGGATTGAGGCTCGAAGAATCCATACACATGACCAATGCCCTGCTCCATTATCATTTTGTGCATCATCCTAAAATATGCCAATTTAAGTGAACTTATAGCTTATATATTTACTAAAATGAAAAGAGTCATGAAAGATATGAACTTACAATGTCCAAAATTGTAAAACAGCTTATATTTAGACATTGATTGCCCATCCCAATCTCCGGGGCATCGGTGTGGGAAATGTATAGGGGGATATTGCTAGAAGCCATCCCAAATAATGTACAATCCCATGGAACTTGGAATGACTGCATATACAATTGTGGGGAAAGAGACAAGAGATCAAAAATTGGATTTGGAGAAGTCTCCACAACTGGTGTCTTCTCCTTAGATCCGAAGGAGTGGTAATAGCTTTACCCAAGTATTTTGGCTGCTGAACATCCTACATATTTTATAAAATATAATCATAAACAATAAATCAATTTATTTATGTGTTAGATGTATTATAACCATACATATACATACCTTTGCCATGATTGACCTAACTAAATGTCGGGGCCAAGTAATGAAGGTCTCGAAGGGCTTGGCCCACTGTCCGCACCTCTTCGGTGGGGATAGGGACACTAGCCTCGGCGTCAACCACCTTTTCAACCACTACTTTGACCAAGTTAGGATCCAAAGGCACATTGTGAATGGTTGAAGCCCCTTCATGAACTGATCCATGGGCCACTAGTCTTAGACCTTCATCTACCTCAACCCACAAGCCATATCGATCATCCTTTGTGGATTCGGGATGAATAGATGCCACCTCGAGTGTGACCTCGATAGTGGCTTCGAGCACAACTGCCCTTTGTGCTAACTCTTGGACCTACAAATACGAGTAAATTCCAAAAAGGACTAAGATTTTAGAAACACAAGTCAAGTACCAATTTGTGGTTGAAAATGCACTCGATGGAGGACGAGCATCGGCAAATGAAGTACCCATGGAGGTCATACGCAGAAGCTGCTCCCGCACACGTGCAGTGATGGTCTCCAAAAGTCGTGCACCGATGGCAGGAGTCAACTCTTCCTCCAATTTTGCCCCGATGGCCGGTGTCAATTTCTCTCGTGAGAGCCATCTCCAAGGCAGCAATATCTTCTTGGCTCGGGGATGTGGAGGTGCGGATATCCTGTGATGGTGGTCCAAAATACCGTCGGACACCCACACCTTGGCCAACAGCTCGAACACGACCTGGATGTTCTGGTCGTCCAATAGCGAGTGGTCAAGATATCCCGACGACCGGAAGGGATGAAAGTTCCCTGTGTACACTCTGCTCCTCCAAGGCATCCTACATTATAAAAGTTAATTTTATTAATGCACATGTTACATATAACTAATTCAAAGTAAATTAACTTCTTTTACTTACAATCCGAGCAGCAATTTCTCGGGCTTCCTGCGATGTCATGTCACCGAAGGCTTTGTACGAGCCCTCTTCCACTTCCGGTGACGTTTTGGAGGAGATGGTGGAGGAATCTGCTCTTCGCTTAAACCGGAAGAGGCTAACTCGACCGTCGAAGTCTCATCTTCTCCTCCATCATCTTCTTTGTCAATAGGTCGTACCCACCACGAGACGGAAGGTGGGGGCGACATTCCGGCTCCGAATGTCTTTTGCTTTTTGTCTTCTTTCCTGCAACATAATTGAACACAATATTAGATACACAACTCATTATAAAATGTTCAAGTCAATTAAGCAATTAACATTACCTCCCACTCGAACCAGTCCTACTATGTACAAACTTCTTCCAAGTGTCCTCATCTATGCCATATCTTTGGCAAGGGGTCAATCCCTTCCTAACTTTGTCCTCGGCATACACCCATTTAGTGGTCAATGTGGACTTGAACTGTCTCCACATTTTTGCTATGGTCTGTCATTATCTTCCTCCTCACATCCTCGGAATTGACTATATCAAAGTGTTCCTACGATAGCAAACAAGTTTTAGTTAACCAATTGATAATAATGTATAAACAACTAAATACACATACTTACAAGAAGATCTTGCCATAACAAGTTCTTCACAGTTTCCTCCACATGATCCCAACTAGGATGGAGAATAGATATCTACACAACATAAACAACATAAGTATCAGCAATATATTTGAAATGAAATTCACTTTCAAATAGAATAAATACCTTCTCTCTAGCTAGTGTACCCAAGTAGCTACTAAATTGGGTACTAAAGGGACCTGACACCTTGCCAGTCCTAGGATCAACAGACAGAGATAACTTCTGGCTAGATATGTGTCTAACGGTCAAGCCTTTCAACCGTGTAGATTGTCGACTCCTCTTACTGGAAAATGTATTTCCATATGCCTGAGGAGATGGTGGTGGAGATGGTGGAGATGGTGGAGGAGATGGTGGAGGACATGCCATTTACCTGTAATGAAAAAAACATACAATTATATCAATACACATGCAAAGTCTCCTCAATTACATGTTAAAAAAAAATAATAAATAAATAGAAACATAACTTAGATTGTATTAATATTTTCCCATATGCCTTCATCATGGTCAGTGCGAGTAGCATGAACAAAGTCCTCTTCCAATTGGGATATAGCAATAGGCAACCGTGGTGAATTTTGAATGTTAATAAAATCATCTAATTCTTCTCCATTCTCATTTGTGACATCAATAATTTTTCCTTTGAGGACAACTGACCACCTACCATTTGATGGATCAGTGACATAAAACACTTGTTTTGCCTGGTATGCCATTATGAAGGGTTCTTCCTTATGACCAATCTTGTTTATATCAATCAAAGTAAATCCCATTTGGTCTCTTTGGACACCAGTATTGCTATCAACCCATTTACATTTAAATAAAGGCACTTTGAATTTAGTATAGTCGACCTCCCAAATCTCCTCAATGACTCCAAAGTAACTAATTGATGCCATGATGGGGTTTTTGTCCTTTGCACTAGAAAAGTGCATAGATGTTGCCTCAATAGATACTCCACTATTCTGGACCGTACTTTTGTCATCTTGTGCCTTCGTATAGAATGAGTATTTGTTAATGTCATACCCTTGCCAAGTTATAACATTATATCTAGGACCATGTGCTAGCCATTTTAGTGAATCAGAGGCATTGTCACTTGAAAATATTTTGTTTTGAAACCAATTGATAAAGTTGTTGTTATGCTCTTTCATCAACCACCTTTCACCCATTTTGGGGTTTAGGTCCTTTAACATGGCTTTATGCGCATCTATGTAAGGAATAACCTCTTCTGTATTGTTCAAAATATACAAGTGGGCGGTGCTCAACTCTACATGATCTTTTGTTTGAATTCTAATACCACGAGTTCCCTTACCATTTAGCCTATCATCATGACGATTTCTAAGTACACCCACAGGTACGACTCTTGCCAAGTAATCTGTACAAAATTCTATGGCTTCTTCTGCAATATACCGCTCAACAATTGAAGCTTCAGGTCTGTATGGATTTTTAGAATACCCTTTGAAGATCTTCATGTATCGCTCAATTGGGTACATCCACCTCAAATAAACCGGCCCACAAATTCGTATCTCCCTCACAACATGAACTATTAAGTGAATCATTATATCAAAGAATGATGGAGGAAAAGACATCTCCAATTGACATAGCACAACCGTAGCCTCATTTTCCAACTCATCTAGTGATTTTTCATCGATAACCTTGGCACAAATAGAATTGAAGAAAAAATATAGTCGCATAATGGCATGTCTAACATTCTTAGGCAATATGTTACGTATAGCCACGGGTAACAACTGTTGCATCAAAACGTGACAATCATGGGACTTTAATCCAATTAACTTCAGATCTTTCATGGATACAAGACTCTTAATATTTGAAGAGTATCCTTGTGGCACTTTAATACTTTCAAGACAATGACATAAACTACGTTTCTCCTTCTTTGACAAGGTGTGACATGCTTGGTGGTAGATATGTTCTATTGCCTTCGAGGCCTTGGATGTAATTCAGGACGTATTCCCATCTCACAAAGGTCTTGACGTGCTTTGATCCCATCCTTTGACTTTCCTTGAATGTTTAACAATGTGCCAATGAGACTATCACATACATTCTTCTCCACATGCATAACATCAATACAATGTCGTACTTCTAAATGGCTCCAATATGGAAGATCAAAGAAAATTGATCTCTTCTTCCACATGTTCTTGTTAGAAGACCTTTTTGGGTCTTTCCAAATGTAATGCTTATGTTCTTCACTCGATCGTAAACTTGTAAACCGAGTCAATGGTTCTCTGGCAATTTCATCCTCATGTATGCCATTAAAAGCTTTCTTCGATCTACGGTATGGATGGTCATGCGAGAGAAATTTTCTGTGTCTGTTATAAACTGTCTTCTTTCCATGTTTCAATTGTAGATAACTGGTCTCTTCTTCACAAATAGGACAAGCATAATGCCCCTTCACACTATACCCACTCAAGTTTCCATAGGCAGGGAAGTCATTAATGGTACAAAATAACATTGCATGCAACTTGAACTTCTGCTGCTCATACCCATCAAATGCATCTACTCCTTCCTCCCATAATAATGTTAAGTCTTCTATCAAAGGACTCAAATACACATCTATGTCATTTCCTGGCTGTCTTGGACCTGAAATCATCATACACAACATGACATATTTGCACTTCATGCATAACCATGGTGGAAGATTGTAAATCATCAATAAAACGGGTCATGAACTATGGTTACTACTTAAATTCCCAAAAGGATTCATCCCATCTGTTGCTAATCCAAGTCTAAGGTTTCTTGCATCACTACCAAAACTTGGAAATAGACGGTCAAAATTCTTCCATTGGGGAGAGTCAGATGGATGTCGCATTTGCCCATCACATGTTTTTCTCTTTGAATGCCAAATTAAATTTTCAGCATCTTCGTGAGCGTACAACCGCCTAAATCTTGGAATTATTGGAAGATACCATAAAACTTTTGCAGGAGAACGTTTTTTACCACTCTCCTGACTACAATCATCACCATCCTTCGCTTTGTAACGTGATACACCACATGTTGGACATTGGTCTAAAGATGAGAATTCTTTCCTGTATAACACACAATCATTAGGGCAAACATGTATCTTCCTATATTCTAAACCCATCGGACAAAGTATCTTCTTCGCTTCATACATACGGTCCGGCAAGGTGTTATTGTCTAGGAGCATCTCCTTCAAAAGTTGGAGTAATTCATTAAAACTTGTATCACTCCAACCAAATTTTGCTTTTAGATTGACCAATCTTAACACAGATGACAACCGTGTGAAAGTTGTACATCCGGGATACAAAGGTGTCTCTGAATCGGTCCTCAATGTATCATATATAGATGCATGTGCTTCAAGAAATCTCTCTTGACCCACATCACAAAGCATGTCCTCTATTCGATCTTCGCAGGTTACATCATCCTCAATAGTTTGTGATACTTGTTGGAATATCAACCACTTCACCGTGCCATGTCCATATGGTGTAATTCTTCATCATCCCATCGCAAATAAGATGTTCCGCGTTGTGTCCATCTCTTGTACTCTGCCATTTACACAATTAACGCATGGGCAATAGATTTTTCCATTCATTTTGGGAGCATTTTTTCGGCAAATTTCAAAAAGGAGTCAACTCCATTCTCATACTCTTCGACATGCGACTTGCATTGACCCAAGTTCGATCCATCTAACTACACAAAAGGGCTTGCCTAGATATTCAAGGTTTATTAGAAAAGGTTTAGCAAAACAATACAAAAAAACGTCTACATCCGATTTCCCACGTAAAGAATGGGAAAATAAAACGTGTACATCTACATTAGTATATACCGAGTTCGAAACCGAAAACAAACTTCCAAAAGCCTAAAGGAACCTAGATCAAATCAAACCATACAAAATCATCCATCATCTTTCCAATGTTCATATGCAGGAAATGCTCTAAATAATCTATATTTATGTTAAATGCATGTCGTAAATCATCCATACAACTTAATCGGCTTAATCTAACTTCGATGAGAAGGGGTTTCCTTAGGGAAACGAGGGGTACCACACACACGTCAACAACGGCGGTGCAAAGCCGTGTAAGAGCGCGGCGAGGGCGGCGTTACCACGTCAAACAACGAACGACGAAGAAGGAGAGAACTGAGGTACAGCACACGACATTGAGGACCGAGGTAGCGGATGACGAAGAAGAAGCAGAGGAACCGAGACCGAGCACGAAGAAGAAGCGAGAAGAACAACCGCACGCTCCGGAGGCTAGGTATGTTAGGACATTCGACGTCAGTTATTAAAAAACCCGACGTGGATAATGCTTTCGACGTCGGGTAAATCATGGAACCGACGTTGATTTTGGGATTTCAACGTCGGTTATACATAACCGACGTTAAATTTAAACATTTAACGTCGTCTGTTATCTAACCGACGTTATTTTTCCATTACTACGTCGGTTTTGTTATAACCGACGTTAAATATTGTTTCTTAATTACAAGTTTGCCACCGCGTCTTCTACAACGTCGGTCTTCATAAAAACCGACGTTGGATGCTGTCGTAGTAAGTGTTTTCTGTAGTAGTGTAGCTTCTTTAGACAACTTTGTCCTTTCCATGGTCCACTTGGGATGCCATAACTGTTACATGTTTTGCAGCCGGCATGGCCTGCCATAAAAAACTCGGCTTGCCATCACCTTTGAATGGTGGCTGAAGGTATTTTCACCACCAGCCTTCTGCCATGGACACTTTTTAACAACACTAATAATAGGCATATCAATTGATCATTGTAGAAAGAAATGAGTTTCATTAGCCGAAATTTGTAAATTTGATGCATGTCCATTTGATGATTTTGGTTATGAAAATTTTCATGTGGTATTGGAAAAGTGTATACACTTTGTGCAGCTGGTGCTCGAGCAATGAATGTTCATTTCATTCAGAAGTGATATTTCAATAATGTGCTAAAACTAACTTTCTTTGTTTGTGTCGATATTAAGACAGGCTTTAATTCTTGCACGAATACTTGGCCATCAAATTAATCTGGATAGCATTCAGGTTTGGATGTGCATTATTATATTCAACTTTCCTGTCCCTTTCTATATGTTTCTGTACCAGTTTATTTTTCCTATATTATAAGTTAGTTAGATTTATAATTTTGTATGCATTTTACAGATTGAGAGCTTGTATCCCAGAGAAATGGGACCTGATGTAATGACTGTTGAAGACTTCTTGAACCGAGGACTCTTACTGTTAGATAAAGATATTGAAACTAGAGTTCAGAAGGCAGCCTCAAATGGAAATGTGTTGCGTTATGTTTGTGTGATCGAGGGTTCAAGGCATTTTTTTCTCTCCTCCCTCCATATTGTGTCTTTCATCAAGCATTGATTTTACACCTTTACACATTTTCAATTTAAGTTTTATATTACTTTGGTAGTGTTTATTGTTTGTAATTATTCACATTCAATAGTGTTTCCGTTTATACTAATAATTTTCTCTCTTCATAGGTGTGAAATTGGTATTCAGGATCTTCCAAAAAATTCTCCCTTAGGAAGACTAAGGGGAAGTGATAATGTGGTAAGCTTCTTTTAATATCTCGATGTTATGCTGTGCTTTTTTAATCTGATACAGTATGCTTTTCATCCTGTATCTCTTTCAACTCTCATTAATGTAATAATTCTAAACTGTGAAAGTATTTAATTTATTTTGTGTTTTTCATCCTGTATCTCTTTCAACTCTCATTAATGTAATAATTCTAAACTGTGAATGTATTTAATTTATTTTATGTTGATTGTCAGTTGGAAATATACACTCGATGCTATAGTGAACAACCACTGGTTATTCAAGGTGCTGGAGCCGGGAATGACACGACTGCTGCTGGTGTTCTTGATGATATTGTGGATGTTCAAGATTTGTTTCCTTAAAAAAGAAGCTTTTTTTTTTTTAATCCAAATTAAAGAAAGCTCTAGAAAGTAATTGATGTTATTTTTTATAGAAGCAAACTCGTATACTTTTTGGTATTTGACATGAAATTTTACCCCAAATATAATTGAGTTTTGCATTGGTCTATGATGACTATTTGTAATAGATAAATGTACAACAAAAATAAACTTCTAATAAATGATTGTTAATTCCTATCCAACATCTTTGTTGAATAAAAGAATAGAGGACAATTTTTCCTTCTAATTATTTCCCTTTGTAATGGTGACATCCTTCAAATTTTTTTATAAGATGTTTGTTCATTATTGTAATAGAGTTCAATAAAAAATTATTTTATACATTCAATTCCTTATCCAGATTGAATTCAGTTTAAAAACACCGTATCTCGGTATTCACCCCTCTAACACCACAAATCCTCAATATTCTTGCAACACCCTACCTTATAAACCCTCAATCAGAAGAAATAATAATTTTTAGTAGAATTTTTTATTATTTTTAAAACCAATAATAATCTTTCCCTCGTACATAATATTAATATATAAATTTTCAATAACTCATTCATACATTTCATCATTTTAAAAAGTACTAAAAGTAAACATTCATAATTGCATATAGATAAAATACTAGTACAATCCTTCAAAATATTAAGGGAAACATTGAGAATACTTCCTACAGAGCAACTAACTACACAAAAGAGTAACTATTACTCAGTACCCTGTAGGTATATATATACTACCAAAGACTGTCTATAAAAGTTTGGATATGTTTATCCCAATTGCCATCATTGTGGCTCCCAGATAATGAGTATGAGTGTCATATTCATCAGGTGCGGAATCTGTGTCATCTCCCCTCTCTTCAAACAATGACCGATCAGGTCCAACGAGTACCGCAAGTACAAAGGAAATAAAGAAAGCAGAAAGACAAGAGGGTGAGCAACAGTTCATACATCATTTTAAAATCAACATCATAAACATTCACAAGTCAATCAAATTCTAAATGATTGATGTTAATGATGCATGATCCTAATATGTTTTCTAAAATGTTTATGCATACGGGCTCGAATCATTTCTCAAATCAGTACTGGGGTAGCCAGGAGTTGACACTACTAGGCATGGAAAATCCACCCACGGGATTGTTGAGACCCATGCTCAAATATAAACCCAGTAGCTCACTGACCATTGATATACAGTAAGAGCACAGTCAGGTACAAGAGAGTTTGTACAGTGGGATCCCCGACAACAGGTAGCGAGTCTGGGTCTTTTGGGGCCTCTAACCACTACCCATCCTATCCTCAAGTCCTCCCTCAGGGCCTCCCCATCGTATTCTCAGAGTCCATAATCTCTGATTCCCCAGATTTCACAAATCACCATTTTTAGATGAGTAATGTATAAGTCCCTAAGTGGTTTTTCTTAGAAATACACATTTTTTCAAAAATTTTGATAGAGTTTCCCTTGTAATATGGACTTCCCAAAAATTTTCAATCACCTGTTACAAACAGAAAACTTCCAATACAGTTCAAAAAGGGTTCACAACCCATCATCCAATTCTTTCAATTTAATTTTCAATGAACTTTCTCATGAAAAACCACAATGCATATAAATGCTCACTGAAAGACCATACATATCATAATAGATTATCAAACATGTATTTTACACCATCATACACGTAAGCAATTCATTATCACTTTCACAATCAAGCATATAATGAAATCAAAATTATCAATCATAACAAATTTAGACAACTTCAACAAATAAGGTCAAACAAGTTTATGATGTAATCCTTACTATATAGCCCACCCCTTACCTGATACGTTCACACTTATTCCTTTCAAAGCTTGATGTTGTGTTTCAGCAAAATCTATATACGTAATAAAAAGCTAGTTAGAATCTTATATTTCTATGATTCTATCTCATGAGAATTTAAATTCACTTTGTATTGCTAATCCATTTTTAATAATATTTTAAGCTCACATTCAGCTTACAATTAACTTAGAAAATTATCATATTTTGTATACACTTAGAGTAGGAAAAATCCTAATAGCAAACATGAAAAAGGTTTAGTATTTCTAAATTTTCTAGAGTTATATAAGCTGTTTTGGCATGAGATTTGAGCCAAAATTTCAATAACTTAATTACCTACAATATTGATGAAGGAAATAAATTCAAATACCCTATAGAATAGATGCAGTTTTCAGTTTTCAGTGGTTCTTTCCAACTGGGCTCAATTACAATAACACTCTGAACATGCCTTTGTAATTGGATTATAACTCATGCTACACATAAGCTATTAACATGAAACAAATTTCTAAATTTCGGGAATATAATTTCCTACAACTTTTATGAAGGAATCAAGTCCTAATTTCTCACGTATCAATCTCAGTAATTCAAAAACCTAGGCTGTTGAAACAAGGCTACCTCTTAACATCATAACTAGAAAACTTGACAGTAAAATGGGCATAATTTGAGCTACAAATATCCATTTAATGTGAAACCAGTTTCTAAATTTCGAAAACTTAAAAGAGCTACAATTTTCATGAAGATACCAATTCCTAGTTCTGTTCACACAAGTCCCAAAAATTCAATGAATAGTACCTACGAATTAGGGCTCTTAAAGTTTTTAGCTTAACCACTTCTAATCCTCAATTTTAAGCATTATTCTAGTATTCTGGGTGTAAAACCTATAATAACATTCTTCCTACACTCATTCAAGCTCAGCCAAGTGAGAAAAAAAATAGAAAATGCACCGTTTTGAAAAATAAAACGGTAGAAATGTAGAGGAGATTGAGAGAAACAAACTTACCTCTTGGAGCTCCTCAAGAAAATCAAGCTTAAAGATAAGGAAAATTTTGAGAGAAAAAGAGAACTAAGCTGCAGAGAGAAAGACACTCCTTTTTAAAGTCAAATTTCTAATTCACCTAAACTTCCGCTCAGCGCATTTGTGATGCGCCCAGTGGTACAAAAAATTTATCTTTATTTTCTCCTTTTTACTCTAGCTAAGATTTAAACCCACAACCCCTAAGACTTCAAAATCACTCCAAACCATATCAAGCATCATATGTTTCTTGTCAACTTATACACATAATAAAATTTTAATGTACCCACACTCAATGCATAAAAGAAAACAATCATTTCTAAATGTAACAATTAAAATTGTTAAGTCCATACTCAACGTTCAGGCACACACACTAGTATTTTCTAACAATTATAAAATAATAGAAAAATTATAATTATTCTAATGCACATACAAAAATTGAACTCATGACCCTCCAATCTTATGATAAGGGTCTAACCAAATCATCCATTCCTCATCTCTACAATCACTACAAAAAAAACGCTTATTATCTACGGGTAAAATCCGTAGGTAATGACAAAAATCCGTAGCTAATGTTACTTTACCTACGGATTTCTTTCCGTAGGAAATCCGTATGTAATTCGGCCGTAGGTAATTTACCTACGGATTATAATCCGTAGGTAATGCACTCACCTAAACAAAATATTTTTATTTACTAAAAACCCCTCCCTTATTGTCAACTTATACACATAATAAAATTTTAATGTACCCACACTCAATGCATAAAAGAAAACAATCATTTCTAAATGTAACAATTAAAATTGTTAAGTCCATACTCAACGTTCAGGCACACACACTAGTATTTTCTAACAATTATAAAATAATAGAAAAATTATAATTATTCTAATGCACATACAAAAATTGAACTCATGACCCTCCAATCTTATGACAAGGGTCTAACCAAATCATCCATTCCTCATCTCTACAATCACTACAAAAAAAACGCTTATTATCTACGGGTAAAATCCGTAGGTAATGACAAAAATCCGTAGCTAATGTTACTTTACCTACGGATTTCTTTCTGTAGGAAATCCGTATGTAATTTGGCCGTAGGTAATTTACCTACGGATTATAATCCGTAGGTAATGCACTCACCTAAACAAAATATTTTTATTTACTAAAAACCCCCTCCCTTATTGTCAACTTATACACATAATAAACTTTTAATGTACCCACACTCAATGCATAAAAGAAAACAATCATTTCTAAATGTAACAATTAAAATTGTTAAGTCCATACTCAACGTTCAGTGCACACACACGAGTATTTTCTAACAATTATAAAATAATAGAAAAATTATAATTATTCTAATGCACATACAAAAATTGAACTCATGACCCTCCAATCTTATGATAAGGGTCTAACCAAATGATCCACTCCTCATCTCTACAATCACTACAAAAAAAATGCTTATTATCTACGAGTAAAATCTGTAGGTAATGACAAAAATCCATAGGTACGGATTTTTTCCGTAGGTAATGCACTCACCTAAACAAAATATTTTTATTTACTAAAAACCCCCTCCCTTATTTTTTATTATTACCTAGGACCCCCTCCCCTTTATATTATATTTTTATTACTTATTATATTTGTGGAACTTTGAATTATTATTAGATTAAGGGAATTATCATTGGCAAGATTTGAACCCAAGTATCTCGAGTTGGAGGCCGATACTCCAACCACTAAGTTATTAGGATATTTTGATAATAACTAACAAATAAATTATATTTATATTTATTAGTATAAATATATAAATATAAAATATATAAATATAAAATATATATAAATATAAAATATAAATATATTTATATTTTAATATATTTATATTTTGATATATTTATATTTTGATATATTTATATATTTATATATTTATATATTTATATATTTATATATTTATATATTTATATATTTATATATTTATATATTTATATATTTATATATTTATATATTTATATATTTATATATTTATATATTTATATATTTATATATTTATATATTTATATATTTATATATTTATATATTTATATATTTATATATTTATGTATTTATGTATTTATGTATTTATATATTTATATTTATGTATTTATGTATTTATGTATTTATATATTTACACGAATAAATATAACTATAATTTATTTGTAAATCATTATTAGAATATCCTAATAACTTAGTGGTTGGAGTATCAGTTTTCAACTTTAAGGTACCGGGTTCGATTCTTGCTAGTGACAATTCTTTTAGTTTAATATAATTTACCTACGGATAGTAATTCGTAGGTAATTACTCACTGATGATATTACCTTTGGTAATATCCGTAGGTAATTTTTTTGTAGTGAATATTATTAAATTCTTAAATTAATTTAATTACTTCTCTCACTTTCAATTTCTACCTTTGATCATATAATTACTATCTCGCACCTAGCTGCTCGCAAAACGGGTCAATTTTAAGTATTTTCTAAAAATTCTAGAAAAATTCTAGAAAATGACAAATAATCTAACAAATATAAAACTCTAGAGTTACTTTACCCAATTCCTAATAATTTAATTATTAAAATTTTGACAAAGATTTTGTCAAAATTTAACAAATCAAGGGTATTAAGAATCAAGATGTTACAATTCCCCGCCTGATAAAACTCCTAAAAAAGAATTTCATATCAAAGAAGGATGCCAAAATATTATCACTTTAAAAGAAGATTGGAGTCCCGAAGATGTTTATGGAATACTCGGAAAACTAGCTCGACAAGATGAAGTCGGATCCCAAAATCAGAAAATTTGAAAAAGAATAAAAAGTTCTACCAATTTATTTTAATAGACACTGGATCCGCAGAAATAACCCTCATTCCTAATGATAGAGATCCCTCTATTATTAGTTATTCAAAATTACGAATCATTAAAATTCTTTCTTACCAAGAATGAAACCAATACCCTTTCACGAGATAAGAGCTTTTTGATTCCCTTTGACCCCTTTCTTATAATTATTTTGATTATCAAGAAGTCTGGAATAAAATACTATATGATACCAATCCTAGGCATTCATGGTACTTTTCCAGATTTACAATCAATTCTTAATAAAAAAAATTGTTTATTAAATCATGTTGAACTTTTTGTATATTTAAAACTATACTTAAAACTTCTTTTTTAATTGTTCTGTAATTCTTTTGAGCATCATTTCATATTCCTGAGTGATATCTTACTATTTGTTCTGGGTTATTTTTTAACTTTTGTTTTAATATACCCCCATATCCTACATCAGAGGCATATGTTTCTATAATTATCTTGACTTTTGGGTTTGGTATTCATAGGCATGGTAAGGTCTTAACTAATCCTTTAACCTCTATTACTATTTTAGTCATTTCTAGAGTTCATGGTTTGAAAATTTTCCTTAGTCCATTAAAGAGGGGTTTACATAATATTCTGAGGTTAGGTATAAATTCTCATACATATTTTAAATATCCTAAAAATATTTGTAATTGAAGTTTATCTTTTATTTCATTAAGAAATTTTTCTGAAAATTCAATACTTCTTTTAATAGGGGTTATAGTTCCTCGATTTATTTTATGGCCTAAAAATCTTATTTGAGTTTGAGCTATTTTTATTTTCTTTTGTGATATTACCATTCCATTTGTTTTTATGACATTTTTAAATATTCTAAAATATTTGTTATGTTGTTCGATTGATTCGGAAAATATTAACACATCATCAATATAGACAATGTCGAATTTTGAGTAAGGGTTTAATATTTCATTCATTATTTTTTGAAATTCAGAAGGCGCATTTTTTAAGCTCATAGGCATTACGTTCCACTCATGTTGTCCAAAGAGTACTATAAAGACAGTTTTACATTTTTCTTGTTCTTTTAATTTAATTTGATAGTATCTGCTTTTCATATCAAATTTGGAAAATATAGTGACATTGTAAATTCTACTTATTAGTTCAGTTTTATTGGGCAGGGGATACCTAATCCATTTTAAAACCTTATTTAAAGGTTTATAATTTATTACCATTCTTGGTTCTCCTCTTTCTATTTTAGAAGCATTTTGTACATAAAAAGCAGCACACCTCCATGAAGATTTACTAGGTCTAATAAGTTTTTTTGTTTAAAAAAGATTTTATTTCTTTTCTACAATATTCTAATGTTTCTTTATTTAGTTATACAGGTCTTACTTTGGTAGGAATATTCTTTTCTGAAAATCCTTCTTCGTATGATAATTCTATTTCAAAAGTATTTCTATTCCAAAAGGTTGTGGGGACCTCTGCACATACTTCTTTTATGATTTTTTCTTCGATTTTTTTTTAAAGTTGCTATTACTTCAGGATTTTTTATTTGTTCTTAAATTCTTTTGTATGTAATTTCTTGTTTTAAATATTTTATATGACTATTTTTGGCTTCTAGTTTTAATAAAAAAAATTCCTCATTTACTTCGGTAACTAATTGTATTTCTTTATTTTTTATTGGTTTAATAAATTCAAATAAAATATTTTTATGTCTTATTCCATTTTCTGGATACTCTTCAAAAGAGTATATTAGGGTATACTAACGCTAGGAAGGGAGTTCCTAAAATCATTTCTTCACTAATATCGTGGGTTAGTATAAAAATATTTTTAAAACAAGTTCTTTTGTTGCATATACTGGTGTTTGACAATTTATATTTTACCTTTAACTTTTCAAAATTAGCGGTTGTTGATATTTCGAGTTTTGGAAGGGTCCATTTATTAAGTTGATTTTCTAGTTCTGGAATAATTAATTCATGATGTACTATGTTCATATTACTAGTTTCTTTTTCTGTATTCTTATTTTCTTCAAACTTTTCTTTTCCTTTAGATAAAAATTTTATTAATTTCTCCATCCTAAGACCAAGGTCTAAGATGCTCAGGAACACCACAAGTTTTATTGTCATTTACTGGTCTTACCACCTAAACCAGACTTACCAACGCTCATCTACCCTCAAAGATTCTTAAATAAGGTTTAATTAATAAAAAAAATTCTATTAGAAAAGTTAAGTTTTCAGAAAATATGAATTCAAAGAGAATAAATAGTTATACAAACAAAGTACGTGGTTGTGTTGCTTCATATCTATATCTATATGTATATATATATATTATATTTAATCTGCATAAGGAAAAAATTGTTGGGGACATGATTCTAAAAGCCTTTAAATATTTGTTTCTTTTTATTTATGTCACTGATTTCATCATGGTTTTGATGTGAATGTTCTATCCTAAATAAGATTGCATACTTAAAATGTTTTGAGCCTAAAGTGTTGCATTGTAATGACATTCTTTTTGTTTTTTTTTTTTTCAAAAAAGAATGATAAACGGTTAAGGAATCATGCATGCCAACCTTGTTACATATTTTTATTTGAAATCTTCAACCATAAGCCATATTCAACTAATAAAAATGTGTGAGCTATGTATATTGTTGAGATAAGCCATACTTTGAGACCACAACAAGTTGTGAGCAGCTTGTGATTTTTTCAACCTTTGCCAAACCTTTATGTTATTATTGATTTAAATTTGTTCAATTACAGTCTAAAATGATTAAAAAAAAACTACTAGTAATACTGAAACAAATATGATATAGTAGTACTTGGACCAAACCGGTATACACACTATTTGGCTTCAATATTCATCACATATTTGGGATGATTCAACCCACATGAAATTTGTGACATAACATTTCTTTTAACCATTCCAAAATACAAACTCCATTCCATAAATCTTTTATAACTTGACATTGGTTATAAAATTGTGTAAAATTCATTTTGTTTCATTTTGAAAATTGGAATTATTTTGTTCTTATAAGACATTTGATTGAGAATGGTAGGAGAAAAATAATCCTATGCTTATTTATGACCATCACAATGGGATGTTACAAAGTTGAAGGAAGAGACCCTGTACTGCACAGGGTTGGAGGAGGAAGATACACTTGGACACCAAAGACTAACTTCACAAAGTGGTCGAGTCATGAACACTTCTACAAGGGTGATTGGTTATGTGAGTGCTTTCAATACTATCCTTTAAAAAAAATGTTCATAACCCTCTTTATAAAATTAAAAACTATATATTTACTAAATATCTTTAACAAAGTGTTTAAATGAGTGTTAGAAGGTATTATCAATATTTCCCTAATACTATATATTCAATGTTTTATGTATATACAATGTTTTTTTAACCAATTTTACTGTGTGTATACAGATTTTAGATTTTGGATTTGACAAACGTGTCTATAATGTGTTGGAGGTGAATAAAACGAGTTAGGAGAATTGTATCGATATACAAACTTCTTAAAAAACATCACAAAGATGTTTTTCAACTCTTAGAAGCAAGGTCATATTATTTTATTTGTGGTAGAGGATTCTGCTCTCAGGGAATGAAAATTGGGATAAATGTAGAGGAACTTATATCACCATCAGGTTTTAACCAAACCCTCAAATCAAGTGCTAGAGTAGTTAACACTAGACTATTAGTGTTTACGGTGATGGTATTCACATCCATATGCATATATGCATATTTGAGTAGTATAGATGTTATATTTTGTTATTTAATATTAAAAGTTTTATATTTTTTATTTAATTTTGAAAATTTTGTGTGGTTTAGACAAATTATTCTGATAATTTAATAATATTATTTTTTTATATTTTTTTATTATTGAACATCAAAAATAAATTTTATATTATTTTAAGATTTTTCAAAAAAATGTTACGGTTAAATTGTTATATAAATAATATTATTTACTTGTCTTTCACAACAAGAAGTCGGTGGATTATAATGTCCTTGTTTTAGGAAAATGATACTTTGACAACCCAAATCCATACAACTTTTATAAACAACTCTCTTTTAATATTATAATAATAATTTTACTTTATTTTTATTTTTATTAAATGATTTTATAGATTATTATATTAATAAAAGTGAGTTTTTTGAAGGATTGTATGGTTTTTTATTGTGAAAATATCACCACTCCTTGTTTTAATAGTATAAATGTTAGATTATGTTAGTTAATATCAAAATCTTTTTTCTTTAAAATTATTTACCTTTAGTTATTATGTTAATGGTTTCTTTTATACTTAAAAGTATGTTTGAGTCTATAACTTAGGATAATTTTATAATTTTCTACATTAAATCTTTTGTACTCGTTAAATTCATTTTGATATTTTATATTGTTTTAAAAGTCGTTAATTAATGTTACTTATCAATTGTCATATTTATAAAAATAATATTATTTACGTTCTTAACTGATTTTATTAAACAAGTTGGTATATATTGGGATGGACATAAGAGAGGTTGTTGGTGCAAAAATTATTTGATATTTAATTAAAGAATGGTTTAATAATTAAGAAAATAATGTATTTTAGAATTTAAATTCAATCATTTTATAGACAAGATAACGATAACAAAATGATATATTATTTTTAATATATCGGAAATTTTAATTTAGTATATCTTGATAGTATGTGAATATATGAGAATATATATATATATATATATATATATATATATATATATATATATATAATTCTAAACATTTAATAAACTAAGATTTTTCCTCTAATTTTTTTTGTTAGTCCTACCTATTCTTTATTTCTCTCTCCTTTTTTCTTAAGTATGTTGGTTCAGATCCATTGCCCATCTCTTTTTTTTTTTCTCAGTCACTGTTATGCTTATCTCTAAGGTGGGACTTTTTTTCATAAATAATACTATTTTTAAAAATATTTCCCAAAATAGCACATCTGGAACATTATTTACACAACTAGCACTCTTTACTGTTCATGTATTAAAATAATCGATTATTTTATATTATGATCGATTATTTCGCGTAATCAACTCTCGCTCAAGCGAAGAAATCCCTCGCTCGAGCGAGGAAATCTGTAATAAAGGGGTAATCTTGGGTCAATTCTCGCTCAAGCGAAGAAACCCTTCTTGAGCGAGGAAATCTGTAACAAAAGGGTAATCTCGGGTCAATTCTCGCTCAAGCGACGGATATTTTCGCTTGAGCGAGAAGTGATTAAAATATGTGGTGACCCAAGTTGCGTTATGTGGCTAACTGCGTTGGACGTTTAGCCTGTGATATATTCTCGCTCAAGCGATGAGTTACTTCGTTATGTGTCACTTTTAAGAGCGGTTAATATTTTAACCGCTCTTAAAAGTGAACATATAATAGCAGTTCCACTTTAACCGTTATCTAAAATATACTTTTAATATCGGTTAGTTCTAGAACCGCTATCTAAAATCTCGGG
Source organism: Sphenostylis stenocarpa (assembly GCA_963425845.1). Taxonomy (NCBI): domain Eukaryota; kingdom Viridiplantae; phylum Streptophyta; class Magnoliopsida; order Fabales; family Fabaceae; genus Sphenostylis; species Sphenostylis stenocarpa. The sequence goes on along the minus strand of OY731403.1, from coordinate 68,097,747 downwards.
TCAATTCTCGCTCAAGCGACGGGTACTTTCGCTTGAGCGAGAAGTGATTGAAATATGTGGTTACCCAAGTTGTATTATGTGGCTAACTGCGTTGGACGTTTAGCCTGTGGTCAATAACTTTGACTGAGTCCACGATTTCCTTCTTATGCCTTTCTCTTTCAATCCTTTTTTAATTTCCCACCTCTTCCTCTTTTACTTTTCTCAAACCTCCAACTTCAATTTCAGAACATAAACTTTTTGTCATCCTCATGACAATCCTAGATGTACCTGTCTCTTTGATATCTTTCTCACTTTTTGACTGTATGTCTTTTTCACCATCGTCATGACCTTCATCCTCTAATAAGCTCATATCTTCCATCTGTTTTCCCGTGTCTTCACCATCTTCATCTTCATTTTGCTCCTCCTTTTCCTTGTCTTGTTCGTCAATCAGGTCTTCTACTTCTTCAGGCTCTTCCTCTTCAATTCTTTCTCCATCATGTCCAATAATGCTATCATTCCTTTCATGTTCATTTTCTTCTGTATCCTACATCAATTCAAACAGTTTATCATTTGACCATGGTTTCAACCCTTTTCTTCCAAGTATTTTTGTTTCAGGACCAGCCTTCAGATGCAACTTGGGTCCAACTATTGACCACAGGCTAAACGTCCAACGCAGTTAGCCATATAATGCAACTTAGGTCACCACATATTTCAATCACTTCTCGCTCAAGCGAAAGTACCCATCGCTTGAGCGAGAATTGACCCGAGATTTTAGATAGCGGTTCTACAACTAACCGCTATTAAAAGTATATTTTAGATAACGGTTAACGTGAAACCGCTATTATATGTTCACTTTTAAGAGCGGTTAAAATATTAACCGCTCTTAAAAGTGACACATAACGAAGTAACTCATCGCTTGAGCGAGAATTGACCACAGGCTAAATGTTCAATGCAGTTAGCCACATAACGCAACTTGGGTCACCACATATTTTAATCACTTCTCGCTCAAGCGAAAATACTCGTCCCTTGAGCGAGAATTGATCCGAGATTACCCCTTTGTTACAGATTTCCTCGCTCAAGCGAAGGGTTTCTTCGCTTGAGCGAGAATTGACCCAAGATTACCCCTTTGTTACAGATTTCCTCGCTCAAGCGAGGGGTTTCTTCGCTTGAGTGAGAGTTGATTGCGCGAAATAATCAATCATAATATAAAATAATCGATTATTTTAATAGGTGAACAGTAAAGAGTGCTAGTTGTGTAAATAATGTTCCAGATGTGCTATTTTAAGAAATATTTTTAAAAATAGTATTATTTATGAAAAAAAGTCCTAAGGTGGTGCATCTGTTTCTTTTGATTTCATTTGTTTCCAAATTCTTTATTGGAAATGTTATCTTCTATTATTTGTGCGGCTCATCCACGCGAAAAATATTAATCCCCTTGTGGCCAAGGAGGTTCATTTAAATTTAATGAAGGATCACTCTTCCGATAATAAAAGTATAAAATCTACTAATTATACCTCTGAAGAGGTTGAGGTTCTTTCCATTGAAACTCCAATGGGGCCTACTCACTATAAATCCTGTTTGGACTTCTTGAAAGCTTAAGGTTGTTAAATTCCGAAATGCTCCTAAGGCCCAAAAGCTCAAATTTGATATAGGTTTAAGTAAGCCAAGCATAAGTAATATTGATGTATAATAATCGGGTCTATTTCCAAACATATGCACAGTCTTATGAGCTCAAAATACTTTCTTTAAAGTATAGTGAACTTCAAAACACTGCAAAATTGGGTATCAATTTTGGACCAGCGAAACCTTTTTTTTTTTTTTTCATCTTTGGATGTCATTGTTTGGGTAAGTTAAATGAGGTTTTTGAAAATTCTTTTCATTAGTCTCGTTCATACATTCTTTATTAGGCGAGTACATTCTTATTTGATTGTATGCTCAACATGTATCTTAGAAATTTCCGATGCTTGAATGCACTATTAACAAGTTGATCTATGCTAAACAATGAGCATGAATCTTTAGAATATGTTTTGTTAAGGTTAATGTAGCCTTTACATATTCTCCATTTTTTATTGGCATTTTAAATGATACCATGTTAGCTAACCAAGTGGTACATATAGTTCTCAAATAAAGTCTACGTGCAAGAGTTTGTCAACTTCTTGTTCTATAGTTTGCCCTCTCTCATCTCCAAGTTTATATTTTCCTTAGGTAATTGGTTTTGCTTCAATTAGAATAGATAATTTATGTGATATTAGGATTATACTTGACATGTCATTCGCATTCCATGCAAAAAGATTAACATTTTTTTAGTAGTACTTCTTAGGTAATTGGTTTTGCTTCAATTAGAATAGATAATTTATGTGATATTAGGATTATACTTGACATGTCATTCGCATTCCATGCAAAAAGATTAACATTTTTTTAGCAGTACTTATGCAAGCTATTTTTGGAAAGTTGTATTGATTACATGGTCGTCTCCTAATTTGTTGAGTGACTAATTTGGATTTTTGAAATATTCTTGTTGAAAGTAGGTCATGTTTCACTATTACAGATAAGGGTTTTCACATCGGTTTTGGAAGACCTTCAACGACGGTTCCACAACCGACGTTGTATCAGGTGACGTTGAAAGTGTAGACTTTCAATATACTAAAAAACAACGTCAGTTAATATAAATGACGTTAAAAAGGAACCATAATCGACTTACAACGTCGATTGTCAAAACCGATGTGGAAAGTATTTAAAAAACCATGTCAGTTGGCCAAACCGACGTAGAAATGCTTACTCTTAGGAAAAAAAAGAAAAAATGCACGTGAGTTTTAACGTCGGTTATGGTACAAACCGATGTTGATTGTATAATTTTCTATTTCAGTTATGGAAACAATCGACGTAGAAAGTCTATCTTTTTTTTTTTTTTAAATCCCTGCTTTGTTTATACAGGCCTCCCAATGTTGTATACAATGTACTTGCAAATTTAAATACAACCCAGACAAACAATATATAAGATACAAAGTAATTGAATGTGCATCCAAAAATAATAATTGTATTCAAAATTACAAAGTATAGTAATTGAATATGTATCCAACTACACTTATCTAACAAATACACTAACTACTAATTTAACTACTAATCTAACTACTAATCTAACTACTAATCTAACTACTAAACTAACTACTAATCTAACTACTAAGCTAACTACTAATCTAACTACTAAACTAACTAGTAAATTAATAACTAAACTTGCCTACTTCTAACTTGAAGAAACTTTTCGGCCCAGGTATTTCTAATATCTTCTATGGTCTCTATGGGCAATGTTTCTCTATCTGAAAATACCTGTTACAAGAAAAGAATATAATTTAACATAGTATCCAATGACACAATTTGAATTTGATTGAATACCAAATTTAAGCTAATCTGATTCCATGTATCCTCAATCTTGCTAACAACAATCAACCACATCCAGTGCATAACATAATATTCGCACTCATAAGATCCTGGTTGCCTATTACACTACAAAAAATAATATATTAATTTCATATATAAAATGAATCATATAATACATAAATATAGAATGACTTACATTAACAAAAATCCAATTTGGATTCGTGCTTTTTCTTGTGTATACTCCATCGATTGTATTGCAAACCTTTAAATGCACTGTGCAATACAAAATATAATGAAACAATTAAGTAACAAAGCGACTAATAATTGTGTAAATTATTATAAGAATGTGTACCTGTTTACAATGTATTTAATATTTGCATCAAGTCTCTTGCCCAATGAGCAAAACCAAACCACAACATTCTCCTTTGGGCAAAAAACCAGTAGCTGCCAATGATGTCTAGTAACATTACAAAAAGTTAGAATACATAGAATACACTATAAAATTTAATGCGAATAATTTCATACGCTTAAATACTTACTGATATAAGTAAGCACCCAAGTAAACTTTCTTCCTTGACTTCATCATCCAATTTTGGATGTATATTTGAGCTTCTTCTCTCTTGTTTCCTGATTTTTGTATGGATTGGGGCTAAAAATATCCATACACATCTTGGGTGCGTTGTTGCTTCGACAATTCATTCATCATCCTAAAGTAGGCAGTTCAAAGTACATTAAATATGCCAATAACTTCAAGTAACATAATTAGTAAATAAAAATATATACTTACATTATCCAAAATTGTAACACTGCTATGTTTAGACACTGACTTCCAACTACTATCTCCACAACATCGGTGTGGGCAATGTAAAGGGGAAAGTTATTATTGTCTACCTCTAACTTATCTACATCCCACTTCACTTGAAAAGATTGAATATACAACTGTGGGACAGATAGCAGTTGAAAAATTGGATTTTCTGGGACATCTACTTCCTTACCTTTACTAGGTTGGGAAGTAGGTACTGGTTTAGGCAACTAGGGTGGCTTTTGAACATCCTACATAAAATAACATTGAAACAGAAAAAATAAAAAACAGCACGAGACTACATATGATAATTAAGAAAAAAATATGCAAACCTTTTTCATAATAGGCCTTATTAGATGTTTGGGCCATGCAATGAAGGTCTGGAGGGCCTGTCCCATTGTCATCACCTCGTCTATGGGCATAGGTACACGAGCAGAAGCATCTCGAACCTCTTCAATGATCACTTTGGCCAAGTTAGGTGCTAAAGGCACACTATGAATTGTAGAGGCCCCCTCTTCAACTGAACCAACCGCCAGCAATCGTTGTTCAGATCCATCCTCATCAACATAAAATTCACACTGACCTGATTACACAAAAATAAGACATTAATTATTTAATATGCACATTAATTTTTGTCATCAAGATATAATCCACACATACGTGACTAGTCAGTGTTGTCTGTTAGAACTTGCGCGTAGCAGAATGTTTGCGGTTGCGGACAAGACAAAAAAAAAACCAAGAGGGGGTTGAATTGGTTTAGTTATAAAAATTAGGATTTTTAAAATTTTTCCCAAATTTCACCGATTAAAATACTTGTAATGTAAATAGAGAAATGATGAGAAGATTACACAAGTGTTTTATACTGGTTCGGATCAAAAGATCCTACGTCCAGTTGCTAATCACTCTAAAAGAGGATTAACGCTGTCACTATAATCACAATTCAAACGGATTACAAATACAAAGATAAAGATTAGAAAATACCTCTCTTGAGTCACACAAGAGATGAGCACCTCCTTTGAATCCACAAAGGATGAACAACAGTTTTTCCTAGAGATGGCACAACACACAATCCATCAAGAGTCCCACTCAGTGATTCTTATCGCTTCTAGCCCACACTAGGTTTCAAAAGCCCCTTTTTCTTCCCTACAGAAAGTTCTTTAGCAATCATAGCTCTTAACTTTTTGTATGAAAAAGGTTTGTTATTTTGCAGAGAGCCTTAGAGAACCTTAAGTAGAGAGAATAGGGCCTGGGAAATAAAGATTTTCGAAACTTGAAGCATTAGAAAAAGATTTCTCGAAAATTGATCCGAATTTGAAATTCAAAACTCATAACAGACGTAGATAATCGATTATCTTAAGTGTTAATCAATTATTACAGAACCATTTTCATAGAGAAGTAAAACAGAACCAGGATAATCGATTATCTGACTTGATAATTGATTATTCCAGAACTTTCAAACTGGGATAATCGATTATCTACCCAGATAATCGATTATTCCAACAAGGTTTTCAAAAAACAAGTTTCAAAGCATGATAATCGATTATCCTGAGTGATAATCGATTATTACAGAGTGGTTTTAATAAAAATAAACTTTCAGAGGATGAACTATGTGTTGGCTATCTTGGACTCTAATTTTATAGACTCAAAAGTATAAAACAGAGTTATTACAAGTAAATACAAATGCTTATAAGTCTTCAAGACTTCAAGTTCTTTGCTCTAGAATTATCATCAAAATCTTCAGGCATCATACTCATGTATAGTCAACAATCTCCCCTTTTTTTTATGATGATCAAAATTTGCTTTAAAGCCCTTTGTAATAACCTGCTTTTACTGTCACAACTAACAAACTATTAAACATACCAGACTTTAAATATTTTCTCCGCCTATTTAGATCAGAATAAAAAAAGAAATAAAAGTTCATCCTCAACATGTACATAAAATGGAAAAATAAGCAACTCCCCCTCAATTGATGCAGACATAGAATTTTATTCAATAAATCAATATAGTACAAACAAACAAGAATTTTGAAGAAATTAGAACTCTTCATATCCTCATCATTAGAATATTGAGCAACATCAGCCATATGAGGAGCATCATCTTTATGAGCGTAAACTCCATTTACATTCACCATCTTCAACTGAGTAAGCGTGCTGTCAAGCATTTTATTAGAATTTAATGTCCTAGCCTGTTGTTCCCCTTTAACATTTACACCTTTGTATTCAAGAATCCTGGAGATAAGAAGAGCGTAAGGAATCTTGAAGGTGGGGTGACGCTTTGCTTTGAGCATTGTCAAAGTGACAAGGCAGGGTCAATCAATTGCCTTGTTGTTCATGATAGCATGGATGATGTGAAGGTCAGTGGTAGAACATTGAGTATGATTGGTGGCTCGAGGACACAAAATCCTGACAAGAAGATGCAGTAGCATACGTTCTTCTTTCTTCAGAGGACCAACCAGAAGTTGTCTGCCAATTTCCATGGCAGGATTGTGAAGAAAGGAACGATATGCCAGAATGCGGTTGAAATTCTCCAAATTAGCAAGGACATTGACAACATCATCTCTAATAAGAAAATGAGCAACATTTTCCCAAATGTCATCATCAAGAATGATGGTGACCCCTTTTCCTCTGGATGTGGCGATGTTATCTCTAAATTTGAAATAGGAATAGAATACCCTGACCAAGTCAGAATAATATGTACCCTGCATTTCAATGAAGGGCAGAACTCCTTGTTGTTCAAGGAGATTGGGAAAGGTGAATCCTTTGTTAATGAAATGCTCCCCAATAAGAAACTTAGGAGATATAATACTCCTTTCCTTCCAAAAGTTGAGAAATTCCTGTCTTCCTTCCTCATCAAAGATCCACCCTTCAATAGAATTTGGGCGTGGATGAGAAGTAGGAGCAAATATTCTCCTAGTGGGAATCTTATGTCTGGAAGAGGAAGCCATTTGGTAAGATTTTAATGTGGGAAAGATGAAGGATATAAGGCTTGGAGAAGAGCAAGAGCTTTAGAAACACAAGAAGAGCTTGGAATCTATGAAGAATGCTTTGAATTGAAGTTTGGAAGTGTTTGGATTCGATTTTGAGCCCTCCTATATGTAGGAAATGATCCCAACAGCCATAAACAACTAGTTTGACAAGAATTAAAGCATAAAGAGCCGTTACAAATGACTAGATTATCTCCAACGTCGCCAAATAATCGATTATCACCAATGATAATCGATTATTTCTTCATCCCTGCCCAGAAAATGCATGGATAATCGATTATCACTTGCAATAATCGATTATTCCAGAGAGAAATTACTGATTTGGGTCAATGAATTACAGATAATCGATTATTGGTCCAAATAATCGATTATTAGAGAAATATTTTTCATGAATCATACATTTAAGCTTCAATAATTGATTATTACCCAAGATAATTGATTATTCCAGAGAGATCGACAAACTTAACATGTATTAGACTATTTCAGTACAAAATGCAAAGATTTTATAGTTAAGCAGAGTTTAGACAATTTCTAATATTCCTAAGTCTCTCCTAAGTTCATAGAATCTATCCTTGGGAAGATGTTTGGTAAATATGTCTGCTAACTGATGTTTTGTGTCTATATACTCAATTTTACAATTTCCTTTAGAAATGTGATATCTTAAAAAATGATGCCTAATCTCAATGTGTTTGGTCCAAGAATGCATAACATGATTCTTTGTGAGATTAATTGCACTTGTATTATTACACATTAAAGGAATGTCACTTAGAAAAATATTATAATCTTATAGTTGTTGCTGTTGAACATACAAGGATATGAAGCTTGTAGATTTTGATGATGATTCAAGAACAAAGGACTTAGAGATTTGAAGACTTGTAATTTTATGTAATAACTCTGTTTTTATGTTTTTGAGTTTGTAATATTAGAGTCAAAGATAGCCAACACATAGACCATCCTTTAAAAGCTCTAAAAACTCATTTTTATCAAAATTACACTGTGATAATCGATTATCACCCTGGATAATCGATTATTACAACAATAAAATCATTTTCAGGAAATCCTCTCTGTGATAATCGATTATTTGGCTAGATAATCGATTATCCTGGTCCAGTTTTGTTCCCCTGCGAAAATGGTTCTAGAATAATCGATTAGCACTTAAGATAATCGATTATTTGCGTCTGTTATGTGTTTTGAAATTCAAATTTGGACCAAGTTTCGAAAACCTTATTCCCAATTCTTCTGTTTTCAAAAATCCCCAATTCCCAGACCCTATTCTCTCTACTTAAGATTCTCTAAGGCTCTGCAAATGAACAAACCTTTTTCATACAAAAGTTAAGAGCTGTGACTGCTAGAAAACTTGTTGTAGGGAAGAAAAAGGGGCTTTTGAAAACCTAGTGTGGGCTAGAAGCGATAAGAATCACTGAGTGGGTTTCTTGGTGGATTGTGTGTTGTGCCGTCTCTAGGAAAAGTTGTTCTCCATCCTTTGTGGATTCAAAGGAGGTGTTCATCTCTTGTGTGACTCAAGAGAGGTGTTTTATTTACCTTATCTTTTCATTTGTAATATGTTTGTAAACTGTGATTATAGTGACAGTGTTAATCAATTGTTTGAGTGATTAGCATTTGGGCGTAGGGTCTATTGATCCAAACCAGTATAAATCAACTGTGTAATTTTCTATCCCTTATCTATTTACATTACACAGCATTTTAATCGGTGAAATTTGGGAAAAATTTTAAAATCCTAATTTTTGTTTAAGAAACCAATTCACCCCCCTCTTGGTTTTTGTCTGTAAACCCAAACATTCCGCTGCGTGATCCTAAAAAGTGGTATCAGAGTTTTCTTTGATAGTCATTCAATTTTTGAAAATGGCTGGACAAAATCAAACTTTTGCCAAGGGTGCTTCTATCAATAGACCCCCACTTTTTGCGGGGCAAAATTATCCTTTTTGGAAAGTTAGAATGCAAATATTTTTGGAGTCTGTTGATAGAGGTGTTTGGGATGCAATTTTAAACGGTCCTTTTATTCCTAAAATTACTGAAAACGGAGAAGAGGTACCAAAACCATTTTCTAGATGGTCGGCTGAAGAAAATAGAAAAGCCCAATACGATGTTAGGGCTAGAAATATAATTTCATCTGCTTTAACCCTTGATGAGTTTTACAAAATATCCGTTTGCAAGAGTGCTCAAGAAATGTGGGAAATGCTAAGAGTAACCCACAAAGGTACTGATGACGTTAAAAGAGCAAGAAAGAAATCATTGATTCAAGAGTATGAGATGTTCCGAATGCAACAAGGAGAAACAATTTTTGACGTTCAAAAGCGTTTCCACATATTGTGAACCATCTCACTAGGTTAGGTAAGATTTTTGATATTGATGAGTTAAATGTAAAAATTCTTAAATCTTTGGATAGGAAATGGCAACCAAAGGTGATGACCATCACGGAGTCACAAAATATTGCTACCATGTCTATGGCGGTGCTCTTTGGAAAATTAAGAGAACATGAACTTGAACTCGGAAGGCTAAACGATGAAGAAGGCCAACACCAAAAGAGAAACCTTGCCTTCAAAACTGAAATTTCTAAAAGTAAGAACAAAGAAGGAGGAAGAAGACTCGGAAAATGAAGATGATGAAAATTTGAGTCTCATGATAAAGAAATTTACAAAGTTCATGAAAGCCAAAGGGAAGAAACCCTTCAAAGGTAAGGGAAAGGTAAGAGAAAGTACTTCCTTAAATATTAAATGTTACGGTTGTGGTGAAACAGGACATGTAAAAATCGATTGTCCAAACAAGAAAAATGAAGATCATAAAGGCAAGAAATTCTTCAAAAAGAAAGCCTACATTGCTTGGGATGATAGTGACTCAAGTTCGGAGTCAAGTGATTTGGAAATTGAAGCAAACATTTGCTTGATGGCAAATGACAACATCTCTTCCGATTTGGAGGTTAGTGATTCCGACCCTTCCTCAAGTGATGATGAAAATGATTATGATGCTTTACAAAATGCATATGGAGAATTATTTACTGCTTTTAAAGACTTGAAAAATGAATATAAATCTGTGAAAAAGTGTTTGAATAAATCAGAAAAAGAGGTAGAATCCTTGAAAACGAAAATTGCATGTTTAGAGGAAAAAGATAATAAAAATATAGCATGTGCATCATGTAAAGAGTATGAATATGATATTGATATACTTAGCCACTTGCTTGATAAGGCTAAGAAAAGATTAAGTGATAGTTATAAGGATAAGGCTAGTGTCCAAAATAGAGAAAACTGTCATGTTCCATTGAAAAAGCCTAAAATTAAAAATAGAAGAGTATGGGTTGAAGAAAGAACTAAAACTTCAAAAGTTAGAAATGTATCATATTCAAAGATTACATCTAATGCATGCTTTTATTGTATGAAACATGATCATACTTCAAATAGGTGTAGAATTAAACATTTTGGTGTTCCTAAAGAAAAATATGTTTGGGTTCCTATAGTGAAATAATTTGATTGTCTCTAACCCCAAGGACCCAAAAGTTATGGGGACCTAAGATTATCATGTTCTTGTTTTGTAGGAAACTTCCAAATCCAAGAAGTCTATGTGGTATCTTGACAGTGGATGTTCAAAATATATGACCGGAGACAAAACAAAATTTGTGAGTTTCAAAGCTAAAGAACAAGGATATGTAACCTATGGGGACAACAATAAAGGAAGAATACTTGGAATCGGAAACATTGGTGGTGCAAATACTTTGGAGATAAAGGATGTACTTCTTGTTGATGGGCTAAAGCATAATCTCCTAAGTATAAGTCAACTTTGTGATAAAGGATTCAAGGTAATTTTTGGAAGTAACTTTTGCACCATTCATTTGAAGGATTCCAAAAATATAGCATTAAAAGGTATTAGGCATAATAATATCTATTTGATTGACTTGGATTGTGTATCTAACACTAGTATAACATGCTTAGTTACTAAGGAAGAAAATCCATGATTATGGCATAAGAGAGCGTCAATTAAACAAACTAATATCAAAGGATTTAGTTGTTGGTTTGCCTAAGTTAAAATTTGAAAAAGATAGATTATGTGATGCATGTCAGAAAGGTAAACAAGTGAAATTATCCTTTAAATCTAAGAATGTTATTTCCACATCAAAACCCTTAGAACTATTACACTTAGATTTATATGAACGGAGAGGAATTTTGACACCCGATCAATTCTGATGCGGTGAAGAAGTATTACGCTTAAAGACATTGCTCAAGACCCGTCAGGAATGAAAACCCGCAAAGGGCATCCCTGGGCAAAAGATAGGGTCTATATCCCTCGCTAGGATACGTCCTAGGCAAAAAGTAGAGGTAAAAAAAAAAAAAAAACTAAGAGCAATGGTTACTTCAGTCGAAAACCAAAAAGGCGGCTAAGGTAACATTCTTCCAGAAGCAAGCAGTCTGCATAGTCTTCACTCTGAGCTCAGGCATCTCAACTGAAGCAATTAGGAGAACCAGGGGGGCAGATATCATAGACATGACTGTTTAAGCTTATACAGTATGACCAACCCTGACCACCCATTCTTCTAAATACCCTTGAAATCCTTCTATAAAAGAAATAAACTTTTGCTCATTTATCAATAAAATTCCCTTTCATTTCCTTTCTCTTGACCAAATATTATGGAAATTCCTCTTTATTGATAAATCATAAATATGCGCAAAGACCTTTAATCAAAGATCAAGAATGCATCTAAAAAAGGAGGAAGCATAAAAAAGAAGAATAAATGCCTGCTAGGATATTATTAGGTAAAAATCAGGGTAGCCTGCAAGATCGAAAACCCCAAAAGAACAGTCTAGGCAAAAAATAAGGCAAAAAGCCCCCTAAGATATTCTATGCAAAAATTAAGGCAGCCCGCTAGATCGAAAACCCGTAAAGGGCGGTCTAGGCAAAAGATAAGGTTAAAAGATGAATAAAAGAGGAGCCCATCGGCATATTCATAAGAAGCCAACGGGAGAAGGCCAGTTACTTTTTAAATGCATCAAAAATAAATAAACAAATAGACTGCATCTAGAACATCCACAGACAAAGTAGTTGCACAATACGACTTTGTCAAAATCAAGAAAAATAATAATTTTCTTTAAATAAAGAATAATAAACATGCATATAGGGAGGCTAGTCTCCATATTTGTGATTGAAAACATGAGGCACCAGAACCCAGTCTCCAAATAAAAAGTTCCCCTCAAAAAAAAAAGAAGAAGAAGAAGAAGAAGAAAGAAAAGGCAAAATCAAAACCACTCCAGCAGAATAAAGAGCTTCAAGGAAAATAGCTCCAACCTTCTACCCCAATAAACGAAGGTGCACCGGAAAAAGGCCAACGAAAAGGCTCGATGATCCCCAAACGGATCCTTGCATACTCCAAAGGCAAAACAAAAATTACTCCACAACTCAGCATCACCACATGAGTCGTCAAACATAGTCATTTGAAGCTCCAACCACCATCCTTCCATCCAAGAAAAAGGAAGCCATCAACATAGAAAAGCCAACAGAAAGGCTTGATCATCCCCAAGCGGATCCTTGCCTAATCTAGAGGCAAAACAAAAAGATTACCTCATGACTCAACTTCATCACCACTCAAGTCATCAAGCACATTCATGCAAAATCTCTGCTACTTCAAAAGGAGAATAAAAATGAACCAAAGAAGGTATGAAGTCAAAATCTCCATATCCCCTGGGGTTCAACAAAAAAGAAAGAAAAGAAAAACCTTTCATTCCCCAATAGAAGCCACAACAGAAAAAGGCAAAATAATCAGAAAAACCATTCCCCAGCGGAATAAGAGCATAGGCAAAGTCATCTCAAAATAACAACAAGGAGTCAAAAACTCCATTCCTCCCTATGGGGCAAATCAAAATAGATCTCCGGGAAAGCAATCAATTCCCCGGTGAATCATCAACAAGAAAAACTACCCCCAGTGAGCCTACAACAAAGGCAAACTACAAATTCATATCCTCAGGGAGTTAATTGCCTATAACGCCAAATATGGAAATCCCCAATGGAATGCATAGGCAAGATCTAGCAAACACGAAGTCTTCATTACCAATGAAGCATCTGCCTTCTCAGAGGCATTATCAAGAGCAAATATCCCCAAGTGTTTGCCTAATCAAGAGGCACAATCAACAAAAATAAAAAATCCCCAATGGATTCCTGCCCAAATAGGAGGCAACCAACAAATAATCCCCGACAAATAACACGTCGGATGGCTAAAAAAGCCAAAAACAAGAAAACACCGGCAAAACCGGATGGCTAAACAGAAAAGCCAAGAAAAAGAATCCCTAGTAAAACTGGATGACTAAAGACAGAAAAGTCAAAAATAAAATCAATCAATTTCCATGAAAATAGGCGCATGATCAGAAACAGTAAGCCGCTAATATATCTCGTACCGGGTGAGGGTAAATACTCATCAGAATCTAGCAAAAAGCAGATTCATACCAGGTGGGGTAGGTACCCACAAGAGCCTTGCAGAACGAGGTTCGTACCAGGTGAGGGTAGATACTCATCAGAATCTAGCAAAATGCAGATTCATACCAGGTGGGGGTAGGTACCCACAAGAGCTTTGTAGAACGAGGTTCGTACCAGGTGAGGGTAGGTACTCATCATAATCTAGCAAAAAGCATATTCATACCAGGTGGGGGTAGGTACCCACAAGAGCCTTGTAGAACGAGGTTCGTACTAGGTGAGGGTAGGTACTCATCAGAATCTAGCAAAATGCAGATTCATACCAGGTGGGGGTAGGTACCCACAAGAGCTTTGTAGAACGAGGTTCGTACCAGGTGAGGGTAGGTACTCATCATAATCTAGCAAAAAGCATATTCATACCAGGTGGGGGTAGGTACCCACAAGAGCCTTGTAGAACGAGGTTCGTACTAGGTGAGGGTAGGTACTCATCAGAATCTAGCAAAATGCAGATTCATACTAGGTGGGGGTAGGTACCCACAAGAGCCTTGTAGAACGAGGTTCGTACCAGGTGAGGGTAGGTACTCATCAGAATCTAGCAAAATGCAGATTCATACCAGGTGGGGGTAGGTACCCACAAGAGCCTTATAGAACGGGGTTCGTACCAGGTGAGGATAGGTACTCATCAGAATCTAGCAAAAGCAGATTCATACCAGGTGGGGGTGGGTACCCACAAGAGTTTAGCAAAATGTGGACTCGTACCTGGTGAGGGTAAGTACTCACCAGAGCCTTATAGAAGAAGGCTCAAACCTGATAGGGGTTGGTACCTATCAAAAAATATTTATCATTCGGAGGACCAGCGAACTTTAGCAAAGGAGCATCTGAAGGATGATCGGGCAAAAAGGGTTAACTCCTTCACCTACCAACTAACTTTGTGGGCACATTAGGCCAATAGTTAGGCAGGCAGGTGAAGGGGGGGCAGCTGTAGACCCCTAATTTTGCCCGGCCTCTCAATAAAGACCAGAAGACTTTCTATTTGAAGATGAAGCTTCGGTGGACGTCTATCGGCATCAATCGGCTTCCGTCTGAAGAAAGGAAAGCTTCCCAGGAGTCCCAGAACACAAAATTTGGCCAAAACACTCGAGACAGCCGTCCCAGAAGCCGGGACAGTCGTCCCAGACAAGCCAGACGGCCATCCCACATATGAGACGCGCGTCTCACTCAAATTTGACACTTAGGACGACCGTCCCAGATCCCAGACGGTCGTCCCAACCTCTGCAGATGGCGGTCCCTATTTTCTGCACCCCAGACGGCCGTCCCGAGCTGCCCGGCTGAAAAAACTATAAATAGGAGCTCATTTGAGCGTTTTTAGACACACCTCACTCTTCTCTTCTCTCCCTCTTTCGAATGAACTCTCCGATTTCCTATAAGGTATCAATCGGTTAAGGAAGTTTCTTCCGGCATTCGATTCTTCTTAGAATTTTAGTAAAGTCGGTCCTGTATTCGGGGAGGAGAGTCCTTGTAGTGCGGGTGATTGCCAAAACGCATCCTCACAGTTGAAGAGTTATAATAAAAAGCTTGCTACGAAGGTTCTTTTCACTTCTCTTCTCTTTTATTGCTTTATTTACTGCTTTATGTATGCAATAGAAAATAGAATCATGTAGATAGCCATTTTTTAATATTGTAATAAAATAGGGTAATAACGTAATTTCTCTTAATCTTTACTTTATGAATTAATCCGTCATAGGGAACCCGAAAGGGGCGTCGTGGGGGTGCTAACACCTTCCCCACGTGTAACTAACTCCCTTACCTAACTCTGGTTATAATGACCAAGTTCGGTTTTTCTTAAAATCAACGCCTTTTTATCGTTTTCCAATGTTTATGGTCAAAACATTTGTGACGACTCCATAAGAACCCTTTTACGAAAACCTTGCTTTTATTAGAGGATAGTTCAGTTGTTGAGCACCTCGGGAGAAATGATCACATTTTAAAATAAAACGCGAGTCTAAACCATCTTTTCGTGACCGCTCGCATAAACGTTCAAGATGTCCCTAGACGTCGGAATGGACGGCGGCGACAGTGCAACATGGAGAGCACAACCCCGGCTGTGTGGATCCATGGTCGTCCTAACAAACAACTATATGCGGGAAAAATATCCATTACTTGGAAAGTAACCTGGAAGGTGCACAGATCAACCTGAATTGGTAGTTCCATCTCTCGCATAACTTCTCTCTTGCTTCCATCAAACGCTCTTACCACCTATAGACCCTAAATCTTGCCTGGCCTCAAAATAAGAGCAGCAGACATCCTATTCGAATATGGATGAAGCCTAAAAAGCCACTAGGAAATACTATTAGGCCCCATGTTAGAGTAGGAAGGATTTTTTGTACAAAAATAAGGATTTTCGCCTTCAGGAGTCGAGACCGCCGTCTCGCTTTTCGGGACCGCCGTCTCGACCAGTGGCAAGTCGAGACCGCCGTCTCGCCACTTACCATTGGCGAGACCCCCCTCCCGTTTGGCGAGAACGCCTTCTCGCCACTTGGCAAGTCGAGACCGCCGTCCCTCATGGCGAGACCGCCGTCTCGACCTGACAGGCGCGAATCCCTATAAATAGTGAGCGCTCCCCCCTTCATTTCACACAGTTGTTCCACTTTCCCTTCTACACTTTCTCCAAATTCTTTTCCTAGAGTCCCTCTGAAGCATTTCCGGAGTTTCTGAGTGTCTAAGAGAGTTTTTTATAGCGTTTTTGAGAGCGATTTCGGTGTTATAAGAGCGAAAGGCTGCCAAAACGCACCCTATTTTTCAAGAGAATTAATCAAAAGCTTGCTCTTGAGGTTTCTTCACTCTCTCCCTTTTTTTTACTACCTTTTTACTTATATTAAATTATGTAATAGATACTAGGGCCATGTAGTCATCATTTTAATTCCGCAAATAAAAGGGTAAAAGCGTCTTTTCAAAAGTTTATTTATAAAATAATTGGCCTATCATAGGGAACCCGAAAGGGGCGTCGTAAGGGAATTAATACCTCCCTTACACGTAACTAACTCCCTTACCCAACTCTGGTTTTAACTACCAAAGTTGGTTTTCGAAAAACCAACGCCTTTTTATCTCCTTTTTCAATGTTTCTGGTAAAAACATCGGTGGCGACTCCATAAGAACCCTTTCAAACTTGTTCTTAGATCAGCCCCGTTATCGGACGATCTAAAAACACCCTTTTGAAAACCTCGCCCTTAGGTTCAGCCCGGTTATCGGACAACCTAAAGGCGTTGTAACATCACCCATAAAAACGTGAAAAACGGAAAGTCGTAACCATTGCGTCACTCTGATCGCCTCTTTTTTATGGCGGTGACAGATGGCGACTCCACTGGGAAGCCTAGAGAGTTGATCCCATTTAGTGATGGACCGGTTTAATAAATAAACTTAATAAATTTCGTTTTTACCCTACCTTGTATTATAACATGCTTTAATTGCTTGGCTTTAATAACTGTTGTTTGTTTATTTTACGCAATTGTTTGAAATAAAAACTGTACACAGACCTTTGCACACAAAAGTTCCCTCTATACCTGGGGGCAAGTGAGAAATCCATAGGGAGTGGGTGGCAGGTACGGTTTGCCGTAGTGATGGCCATGAGCCCACCGGTATGATCGGAAACCACCACTCAAGGTGATAACCTTCCTCTTTTAGCACAAAGACTGACTATGGCCTTAGTGCTAAGCATGGTCGGAAGGCTGGAGAGTGGGGACCCTATAATGGGGGCACCTTAGGGGCCTAAGCCTTGGTGAGAACAGTTAGAACCTACCTTTGCCAATGCACTTTTCTGCAGGAAAACCCTACCTCATGATTAAAACGAATTCTCTCCTGTTCGTGGATGAGTGAATTGTATGTGCATTTGTTTGTTGCATTTGATTGCATAGCATAACTAAACAACAGATAAAAAAGAAAAAATATCTTTTACAATAAAACACCCTTACCTCGGACAGTCTGCCTTTTAGCTAGCCTAGTTTCAGGTTCTTTGTAAGCTAAGTAGCCATGCAGTCCGACAGAAGAGATAAGGGACGCTAATATTATTCTTTCGCAATAAACCATTTTATCTTGGATAGTCTGCCTTTTAGCTAGCCTTGCTTCAGGTTCTTTGCAAGCTGAGTAGCCACGCAGTCCGACAGAAGAGATAAAAGGCTCTAAAAAATAATAAATAAAAACCCAAATAAATGCGACCTTGCTCACAAATATTAAAATTCATAAATCATCCATATAGGTAGTTTATTTTTCCAAAAAAATAAATACACAAATACCATCATACATCATGTAGAAATAAAACATGATAAATAGGAAAAATAAACACTCGCATTCATACCCACAATAAGCATCATGTTCATAAATCATACATTTTTGGCTTTTAGAAAATGGAGGGGACTAGTAGACAATTGAAGAAAGTGGACATTCTCCAGTACCATACTAAGAAGCTAGAACGAATTTGTACGATAATACCGCCAGAGATCCGCTCCGACTTCGAAAAATCCTACAGATGGATTCTTGACCTGCTGAAGATCTGTGTCGATCCCATTTTTATCAGGGTTCTAGTTCATTTTTGGAACTCTAGTCTGCACTGCTTCGAATTTCCGCAGTTCGATATGGTGCCTACTTTGGAGGAGTATGAGATTATGCTAAAATGGTCCAAATCAGCCGGGGTCCATATTCGCCAAGGGGCATATACTTCTGCAACACAAGTCGCTACCATCATCCGATTGTCTTTTCGGAAGACTACCCTGATAGAAAAAGGGAACATCCAGGGATGGAAAGTCTCAATGCTAGAAGACCATTTGTCCTCTTTGGCTGAAAGGGCAGAATGGGATGCTTTTAACAAAACCCTGGCTTTAATCATATTTGGAACAATCTTGTATCTCTTCCATATCGACACAGTAGACCAAGCCGTCATAGACGCCTTCTTCGCTTGGGACGTGAACTCGAAGAGTCCCTTGCCTGCACTTCTTGCCGACACCTTGCTCTCTGTGGAATTTTGCCGCCAGAAGCAAGGAAAAACACTTAGATGTTGCTCTTCACTACTTTTTGTGTGGGGAATCACACATTTCTACACCTCTAGTCACATGGGGATGTTCCCCAACCCTTTGAGAAGCTTCTCCAAAATCCCTCTCCACCGACGCTTAACCTCAGAGTGGAAGGTCGAGTTGGAACAATGGGACGCCAACCAATTATCCTAGGTTTGCCCTTGGTTCCGACCTGGCCCCGTCCTCATCAGATGTGGGGATTACCCGAGCATACCGTTGATAGGACTCAGGGGTTGCATAGCCTATTCACCGAGAGTAGCTATGAGACAACTCATGAGGACTCAAACTACAATATCCCGGGGGGAGCTCGGAGGACTGTGCTTCTTCAGAGACCGATGCGCTATTGCCAACTCACTGGTTGTGAGAAGAGCATGGGAGAAACCAGTCTTTATGGGAGATAGAGAGCTAGGAAAAGCTCGAGTAGCTGTCTCCGGTGACTACGAGGAGTGGAGACGGAAAAGAGGGATGTCGCAACCATCCACCTCACTCGCCACATGTTCAAACAATGAAGAGCTGCGAAATCAAGTCGATGCCTTGACCCAGAGGATAGAAATCATGGGAGCCTAGATGAGGACCCTTGAAGAAAGAGAGCAAGAATTTATCCTCACCATAGACGGTCTACATAGGCAATGCAAGAAAAACGATCATGAAATAGAGTGCCTCAAGCATCAGTGTGTTGATTCTAACGAGCAAGCTATCCGAGCATCCAAAGCTGCTAGAACGAGCTCGAATAGCCAATTTCAAGAATTAACCGCGAAATCAGCACACCTTGAGGCCGAATGCGTAAAACAGGCTCAGACGATCAAGGACTTGTTACAAGATCTCACAAGGACTCCGTCAGAAATATGCCAAGAGCGAGAGGCCAACCGGAGACTCAACAAAAGTCTCACTGAGCTACGTTGCAAAGAAAGAGACGGGTTAGCTCAGTACGGTCAAGTACTGCAAGAAAAAGACTGAGCCCTTGCAAGGCTCGACAAACTGCAAGCCTTGATCGTCCATCAAGAGGCGAAGATCAAAGAGGTTCAAAAGTACAGTGAAGATATGAGCCAGGCGGTCCAGAAACAAAGCGAAACACTCGCTCGTCAAGTCTGGGAAGCCGAAAGGGAATTACATAGAGATCAAGACCCGCCTGTGGGTTTCTTTAGGCTTTTTTGCTTCTGTCAAAAGTTACTTCGTAGTATGGAATAGGGGGAATGTACACCTTCTATGGATAAATGAAATTTTTCTTTATTCAACGATTGTCTACTTGCATGCATATCATTCATTTGCATATTTAATTTCCCCTCCTTCACTTTTAATAATAAACAACATAATAAAAAGGAAGGATTAACTGACACGTCTTCCAAATCAGAAGAATGGAGAGAACGCCGCTTTTAATCAAGCTTTCCCCAACGGTTGATCCACCACGAGAGGATAATAAGCTTCGACCGTTGGTCCTCAAAACCAATAAGGAAGAGGGGGCAAGGACGCTCGTGCAACTATTTATGCCACGTCCTTTCCCCTACGAATCAAATAAAGTTGTACCATGGAGATACGGAGAATCTTCACCAATAAAGGAGGATATTTCCAATATAACCGGCATTGGGGGCACGACTAGAAGTGGAAGGGTCTACTCCCCCAAGGACTTACAAGAGGACACCCCCAAGAATAAAGGGAAAAATAAATAGACCGAAGAAAAAGAAAATAAGGAATCCAAGGAGGAGACAGACGAATTACTCCAGTTCATAAGGCAAAGCGAGTATTCCATTATCGATCAGCTCAATCATACACATGCAAAGATAATGTTATTATCTCTAATGATGAGCTCGGAACCAGATAGAAATGCCCTGGTGAAGGTCTTGAGCGAAGCGCATGTACCTCATAGTATATCCCAAGAAAAGGTCAAGAGGATCGTCGGTCACATTACGGCAAACGATCACCTCACCTTCACAGAGAAAGAACTCCCCTTCGAGGGGTCAAGCCACAACAAGCCCTTGCACATTTCCATCAAGTGCAAGTAGTACCTCATTGCCAAAGTTCTTGTGGATAAACGGGTCATCCTTGAACGTGATGCCCAAGTGCACACTCGACAAGTTGACTATTCAAGGAACCCGTCTGCGCCCAAGTAGCACTATCGTTTGAGCCTTCGACGGATCCAAGCGAGAAGTAGTTGGGGAAGTCAATCTGCCAATCCAAGTCGGACCCACTATCTTCAACGTCGATTTCCATGTAATGGACATTACTCCGGCATATAGTTGTCTCCTCAGCAGGCCTTGGATTCATGACGCTAAGGCAGTACCTTCAACGCTCCACCAGAAAGTCAAGTTTATAGTGGATGAAAAACTGGTCACGGTCCAAGCAGAAGACGATATCCTTATCAGTAGACCGTCTACCCAATATCTTGGTTCGAAAACCCAAAGGGCGATCTAGGGAAATCGATCAGCCATAAAAAGCAATGGAAATAGGCTAAGGCGCAAATCCAAACAAAAGAGAGAAAAACGCTTGCTTAGACAAAAGCTTAAACACCTAAGCCTAACCCTAGCCAACCATACATACAAAATCCTTTCCGAATAAAATCAACCATCTAAAACACAAGCCGTTGAATTTATCCTTTACTTCTTTTCTCTTGACCCTCACAACATTATTCTAATAATTAGTTTGAGAATATGGAGGCGTATAGTCAATAAGAGGATTGAAACCCCTAAAGTGAAGAAAAAGGGACACCAACATAGCAAAGCGTGCTCTCCGAAAAAAGAAAGAAAAAGGAAAAAGAAAAGAAGAAAGAAAAAAGAAAGAGAAAGTCATTCTTCGGTCACATTAAGTCCGGAACGATACAGCCAACTACAGCAGAAAACGATCATCAGAGGGCATCCATCTCTACAAGACACACCAGTTAATCCTTCTGAAAAACTAATGAAATAGGCATTATAGGACATCAAACATGAAAACATTGCATGCATAAAATGTTTTTGAACAAGGTCCTATTTTCTTCACTCAAAAAAAGAAAAAAAATCCTTCTAAAAAGCGAGATCGCCGTCTCGACTCGCGCTGAAACGAGACTGCCATCTCGACATTCGAGACTGCCGTCTCGATTGGGACAAAGACGAGACTGCCTTCTCGCTTGGTGAGAGGGTTGTCTCGACCTAAGACCAAACAAGACCACCGTCCCGAAGTTCCAGAAGGCGGTCCCGAACCTCGCCAATTCGAGATGGCGGTCCCGATCTCCCAGACGGCGGTCCCGATTTTGGTGCGAGGGCCTATATATAGGAGGCCTTGGGGGGGGGGGGTTCCTAGGCACCCTTTTCTGCACTCTCCCACCTATTTCCTACATATTTGAGCATTCTACTACCAAAAATGCATAGAGGTGAAACTTCCAGGAAGAGAAGGGGTTCTTCTGGCCCAAGTGCTTCCACGGCCCCAACTCCACAAGATCCAACTCAACTCTCGCCCCTACACCAGGCCCGCCTGGAACACATTCAAGGGTACACATGGCACCCTATGCTGAGTTTAGACTTCGATATCCTCGCCGAGTTCGGTTGGGAAGATAAGGTCCGCGCCTACCTCAACAGCATTGGATGGCATTTCCTCCTCCAGTCTCCCCCCACCCACGTCTACCCACAAGCAGTGATGGAATTTCTCGCCTCCATCACATATTATGAGCTCCCCACAATGGTTCTAGGACTCCAACCGGCCAAGGTGGTGTCCTACTTCATGGGTGGGTCGTACCAGACGACGACCCTAGACGAGTTCAACGTGTTGATTGGATTCGTTCGACCCGAGGATGTCCTGACTCAGGAATACCGAGAGGCCATCTACGAGCGCCCACCTACCCTCACCGCCGACGAGATTTGGGAGGAACTCATCGGGATGCACACCTTGCCATCCCTGCTGAAGGGGTCCGCACTCACCCCCGCTCTCCGCATCTGCCACAAACTGCTGACTGGGACTGTCCACAGGCGGAAGGAGAGCCAGGGCAAGGTCACCTACCCCAGACCTCTTCGCCCTTTACTGCATGAGCCTAGGATGTCGGTGCAACCCCGACTACTTCTTCATGAAGGCCCTCAAGGACTTCGGGAGCCGTTACATGGGAGCCATCCTGATGGCTCCCCTCATCACCCCACTGGAAGAAAAATGGGGGTGCAGTGGCAGAGAGGACCTCTCCTCCAATTTTCGACCCGAGACTATCAACGAGTCCATCCTGGTCAGCATGGGGATGCTGATCTGCCAAGGGTCCCGATTGGCCCTCCACCCCTCGCTGGCTATGACTTTTGACCTCCAGGACCTGGTGGCGATGCAAGATCTCCCGACACCCCCGGAGTTCCAGCAACAACAACAACAGCAACAACAACAGCAACGATTTTGCTAGGCATCAATCGCAACATCTACAGCCTACGCCAGCAATTCGACCAAATGTCCCTAAGATAGGACCAGATGTCTCAAAGGCAGGATGTCTTCGAGACGAGGATGGAGACCTTCAGCCAGATACAAGAGGGAATAAGGCAAGACCTAGTAATGTTTCGACAAGAACACCTCGACGCAGTCTGAGACCAGGCAGAATTTCAGAGACACATGTACCGGCAATTCCCTCCTCCCGGATTGTCTCCCGGCTCAAGTCCACCGTCTTAGGGATAATGCTCAAGAAAATAAATGTTGTAACCAAAATTTTATCATAAATAAAAATTCCTTTCATTCATTTTTGTTCTCTTTTCTAAAAAGTCAACATAGCAAAAAGAAACTAAAAAGTAAAAAGACTTACGCTTAATCCCAGAAAAGCCAAAAATCCGAAATCACGAGAAAAGAGTTAAAACTGCGGAAAAAGGCAGGATTAAAAACAAGACAAGTCAACCACGTTGGCCAAGAATTTTTCAATGACCAACAAAAGTCAAGTAACAAAATAAGCAAGACTACCCAGCAACCAACAAGTTGGATGACCACCAAAGAAATCCTCGGCACAAACCGGATGACCACTCCAGAAAAATAAAAAACAAAGAGAATAAATCTCAACATCGGCGCATGAGCCACTGAACAATAAGCCACCACTACCACAAGTCCTACACAGCGGACTGTACCAGCCTGATGGGGGGTTCATACCCATCAACTTGCGCACGAAGTGCGCCTGATCTGCACACGAGCCAGACCAGTAAGTCGCAACTACCAGCCTGATGGGGGGTTTATACTCATCCAGTCCTACGCACAGTGGACTGCAACTACCAGCCTGATGGGGGGTTTATACTCATCCAGTCTTACGCACAGTGGACTGTAACTACCAGCCTGATGGGGGGTTTATACCCATCAACCGAAGGATCGACTACCGTCAGAAGGAGTATCCTGAGGTTCTACCACGTGTCAACCAAAGGGATCGGCTACCATCAGAAGGAGCATCCTGGAGGCACACAACACATTTTTCTCTAGAAGATCAGTCGCCGCAAGACGCAACATCTGAAGGGAAACCGGGCAAGAGGGTTAACTCCTTCACCTTCCAGCCGATCTTCTTGGCACAACAGGTCAACAGTCGGCTAGTCAGGTGAAGGGGGGGGGGGGGCAGCTGTAGACCCTAAATCTTGCCCAGCCTTAAAATAAGAGCAGAATACCTCCTATTCGAAGATGGATGAAGCCTAAAAAGTCACTAGGAGAGACTATTAGGCCCCATGTTAGAGTAGGAAGGATTTTTTGTACAAAAATAAGGATTTTCGCCTTCAGGAGTCGAGACCGCCGTGTCGCTTTTTGGGACCGCCGTCTAGACCAGTGGCAAGTCGAGACCGCCATCTCGCCACTTACCATTGGCGAGACCCCCCTCCCGTTTGGCAAGAAGGCCTTCTTGCCACTTGGTAAGCCGAGACCGCCGTCTCGCCAAACGAGACCGTCGTCTCACCATTGATGCAAGTCGAGACCGCCGTCCTGAATGGCGAGACCGTCGTCTCGACCTTGCCAGTCGAGACCGCCATCTCGACCTGATAGGCGCGAATCCCTATAAATAGTGAGCGCTCCCCCCTTCATTTCACATAGTTCTTCCACTTTCCCTTCTACACTTTCTCCAAATTCTTCTCCTAGAGTCCCTCCGAAGCATTTCCGAAGTTTTTGAGTGTCTAAGAGAGCTTTTTATAGCGTTTTGAGAGCGATTTCAGCGTTGTAAGAGCGAAGGGCTGCCAAAACGCACCCTATTTTTCAAGAGAATTAATCAAAAGCTTGCTCCGGAGGTTTCTTCACTCTCTCCCTTTTTTTTACTTCCTTTTTACTTATATTAAATTGCGTAATAGATACTAGGGCCATGTAGTCATCATTTTAATTCCGCAAATAAAAGGGTAAAAGCGTCTTTTCAAAAGTTTATTTATAAAATAACTGGCCTATCATAGGGAACCCGAAAGGGGCGTCGTAAGGGAACTAATACCTCCCTTTCACGTAACTAACTCCCTTACCCAACTCTGGTTTTAACGACCAAAGTTGGTTTTCAAAAAATCAACGCCTTTTTATCTCCTTTTTTGATGTTTTCGGTAAAAACATCGGTGGCGACTCCATAAGAACCATTTCAAACTTGCTCTTAGATCAGCCTGGTTATCAGACGATCTAAAAACACCCTTTCGAAAACCTCGCCCTTAAGTTCAACCCGATTATCAGACAACCTAAAGGTGTTGTAACATCACCCATAAAAACGTGAAAAACGGAAAGTTGGAACCATCGCGTCACTCTGACCGCCTCTTTTTGACGGCGGTGACACCACCATAGTGTTTGGTTGCATATGCATTTCTCCGCATGGCAGCTTATTGAGTGTGGCTTTTGGCATGACATTCACAGATGAGTCATTGTCGATGAGTACCCGTGCAATGATATGGTCTAGGCACTTGATAGAGACATGTATAGCCTTATTATGTCCTCTTCCCTCGGTTGGGATCTCCTCCTCAGTAAAAGTGAGGTAATTGTTGGCGGTGATCTTACTAACAATCCCTTCAAATTTATCCAATGATATTCCCTGCTCCACATGAGCATTACTCAAGACCTCCATTAACAACTTCCTATGAGTGGCGGAATGCATCAATAGCTTGAGTAGAGAGATTCTGGCCGACATTCAATTCAATTGATCGACCACCTTGTACTCACTCTATTCGATAAATTTAAGGAACTCGCAAGCTTCTTCATCAGATACATTTTTTCTTGTCTTAATGTCTTTTCCTTCTGGCTTCACATCCCCCTGTGTAGCCTTTCCTTTTAGGGATTCTTTTTCGCCCTCGGTCACTACCTTTCCAGCTTGGACCTTTCCTTCTTGGTTTCCTGTCGTCCTCATATTAGGTGGTGAAAAAAAATGACCACTCCTCGTCACACCCCCTATACCAGAGATATTATCGACCCTTGAGGTTTCTGCATAAAGGGTATCGTCCGTCCTCCCCTCTTTTAACACATTTACGCCATACTTCCAAGGGACCACCTTTTCGCTCTCGTACGGGAAAGGGGAGGGTACTTGAATTACAATGGGTTGCCTTCCCTGAGATAGAGGTGGATGTGAAGTTTTAGTGAAAAGGACCACTAACGGTTTTGGCAACACCAGCTCTTGCTCCCCGCTTGTTTGCATGAACACCTCCCTTTCTTTCCGCGCACTACTGATCTGGATTTTATGGGTGTCTATGAGACATTGTAATATCCTCTCGGCTTCTGAACAATGCTCTAAAGAATGTTTCACTCTTGGATGAAGATCGCACACCTCTCCTTTAACATACCTCTGGTGCAACATCTTGTACTCCTGTAGTTCTCAAAGATGATACCTTTCGGGGTTTTAATCCTACTTGCCCTTTTCATGAATGAGTATTCGTCTTCCCCCCCTACAGCATTGGCGGAAGCACCTCCATGTCCTGTTAGTTGATTATTCTCAATATTGGGCTTGTCCTCTTGGAAGCTCAACCACCCGCAATTAATTAGTGCTTATACCTTATGCTTAAGGCCAAGGCATCTCTCGGTGGAGTGTCCGGCAGCTCCGCCATGATATTCACATTGCGCATTAACATCGTAATTTGGTGGGAACGGGGGTTGTGCAGGATTTAAAGGGCAAATGGAAACCAAACCATTGCGCAGGAGATTGGGCAACAACTCTGTGTAAGTGACCGGAATGGAAGTGAAATGCACAAAGTTCTTTTCCTGCCCAGAGTTCCTCATTGGGGTTGAATTGTGGCTCGACCCATTTTGTGTTAGAATAGTAGGCTGAGATCAATAAGGGGGAGAATTGATCTTTGAAAGATTTTCGCAAATTACAGATTATCTATTCCAAAGATTAAGAGTTTTGACCAATTCTTGAATTAAAAAAAACAATTAATCAAAATAAAGACTACAGCAGAATTAAAGAGAGAAAGGTTTAGAAAGATACAACCAAGATTTATACTGGTTCACTCAATCTCAGGGCTACGTCCAGTTCCCAGCCAAATTCCAGCTGAGTTCCACTAGATTGAATGTGTTACAAATTACAATTCAAATCACACACTCAATCTACCACAAGAACCAAAATTCCAGTCTTTGCACCTACACCTTCACCAAGAACCAACTTCCAGTTCTTGAACAACCCTGTAGCCAAATTCCACCCATAGAAACCAGTGCCCACACTTCCAGACACCCACAATAAAGTAAAGAAACAAAGAGAAGAAACAATAACACTCAAACTCGGATTATGCACCTCTGTAGAATGAGTTTCTTCACCAAAAGAATGCAAAATTTGCCTCAAGAAAGAGCTTCGAAAAACTTCACAAAACTTGCGCGATTCTTTCTTGAAAGTAGCACTTATGATTGCTTGGTTGATTGCTCAAAGATATGTTTTAAAAGACTCAAGCATTCCTGTTTATATAGAAGATTTTTCAAACTGCTGGTTTAATTAATCTGTTAAAACAATCTTTTAATCTGTTATAAGTCTTGAATTAATCTGTTAAAACTTCTTTTAATCTGTTAAAATGTTCTTGATCATTTTTTAGATTTGTTTTAACTGATACGACAATGTTTATATCAATTAAAACACTTTGTAAAAAATCCTTTAAATTGTTTTAATCGATTATTTCGCCTTTTAATTGATAACAATCTGTTTTAATCGATTAAAACACTTTGGAAAAAATCTCTTAGTTGTTTTAATTGATTATTTCGCATTTTAATCGATTATAATTCTGCCAAAAAGTTTCATAAAACTTTCTAAGTTATTTTAACTGAAAACAGACTTGTTTTAATTGATTAAAACACTCTGGAAAAAAATCTCTTAGTTGTTTTAATCGATTAATTCGCATTTGCATCGATTAAAATACTAACAGAACATCTTTCAAAACACTTCAAGTTATTTGAATCGATTATTTCAAGTTTGTATCAATTAAAATTCTGCTTGAACACTTTTCAAAACATCTTAAGTCATTTTAATCGATTATTTCGATTCTACATCAGTTAAAATACTGGCAGAAGGTTTTCAAAAACTCTTTTAATGAAAACAATCGATTAATTCAAAGATATATCAATTAAAACAGTTCCAGTGTATGTTTTAAAAAGGTTTTAATCGATTATTTTGAAAACCTATCAGTTAATAACCTGTTTTTCATGTTAAGAACATTTTAACTGATAAAGCTCATATAATATCAGTTAAAACAGTTTACTTAAAAACCATTTAACAAATTACTTTGTTTTTAACAGTTTAAACACGTTTTAGAGGCAATTGCAAAATCTTTTAAATGAAGAAACCTCATGCAGCAGAGAGATAAGAATGATTATACCTAAGTATAGATGTAGACTCACTAACCACTCTACCCTTTTATCCAAGTAACCTTTGACTACACCATAATAGCCTTTGACTTCATCAAATCAACAAGATCTTTGTTTCATCAAATGATTCAATAAAATCTTCATTACTTTCAGTCTCCCCCTATTTGATGAAAACAAACACCTCTTTGAATAATATCTTTGCAGAAGAAGTCACTTGAATATATAGATTAGGGAGTGTTCAAAAATTAATCATTTCTCCCCCTAGATTATTTCTCCCCCTCAAATAGTGAGTATAAAAACAATTATTATCTAAAACCAATTCTTTCTCCCCCTTTGACTTCATCAAAAATAGGGAATAGAGAAGCAAAACAAACACTATGCAAGATATATACGAAATTATTTTGAAAATAGTATTTAAACAAAAGTATGACACTATTGAGATGTATTACTCTTTTAAGAACCAATTAAAGTTGATTCAAACTTATCTTCATTAACACGTTTGTAATGAATACAATATGTTGAACATTCAAGGAGTTGATGTTGCACTTGATGAACATGAAGATTGTTGATTTTGATGATGATCCAAGAACTCAAAGACTTAGTGTGTTGAAGACTTATTTTGTATTGTAATAACTCTGTTTTAATTAGATTGAGTCTGTAATATTAGAGTTTAAGATAGCCGGTACATAGTCTGCACCTTAGAAGCTTCAAAAAGCCCAAATATATCATTCAGGCTCGGCTTTAATCGATTATATAGGGAAATAATCGATTAAAACAGTGAGAAAACCATTTTCTGTATAAACTCACTGCTTTAATCGATTAAACTTCAAAATAATCGATTATTACGTCTGATAATCGATTAAAACGCCTAATAATCGATTAAAATAGAGAGGTTTTGGGTTCTATTGTTTTTGGCTCTGTTTTAATCGATTATAACTCCATTTAATCGATTATTTCAGTCTGTTTTTGATTTTAAACTTCAAATTAACCCTAGTTTCGAAATCCCCAATTCCTAAACCCTAATTTCTCTACTTAAACTCTTCTTTGGCACTCAGAAAAGAAGAACAACCTTTTCCATACAAAAGTTAAGTGTTGTGAGTGCCAGAGAACTGTTTGTTGTAAGGAAAAGGGGCTTTTGGAACCTGGTGTGGGCTAGAAGCGATAAGAATCACTAAGTGGAGTTCTTAGTGGATTGTGTGTTGTGCCGTCTCTAGGGAAAGTTGTTCATCATCTCTTGTGGATTTCAAGAGAGGTGTTTTCGTATCTTTATCTTTTCAATTGTAATCTGTTTGTAACAACTTGTTTATAGAGACAGCGTTAATCCTCTATTGAGTGATTAGCAACTGGACGTAGGGTCTTTTGATCCGAACCAGTATAAATCTCCTGTGTAAGATTCTCTTCTCTTCTCTATTTACATTTACGCAGTTTTTAATCGGTAAAATTTGGGGAAAATTTTGAAAACCTAATTTTTATTAAGAAACCAATTCACCCCCCCTCTTGGTTTTTGTCCGACCACGCGATCATTCCGCTGCGCGATTCTAACACAATAGACACGTGTAAAGGTAAGGGAACCATGCTTTAGTAGCATGTTACAAGAACAACCATTAACTAAAGCCTTTAATTCTCTTTCCAGAGTAATAATCTATTAAGAATAGGACATAATCGATTAAATTGTTCTTGTTACTGATTTTAATTGATACAAATAATGTTTTAATTGATTAAAATAGTAATGAAAGTTGAAATCTAAAAACTTAAGTGCATTTAATCGATTAAATCGACATTTAATCGATTAAAACAGTATGAAAAATTTTGTATAAGTGCTTTTAATCGATTAAAGCTTGTTTTTGTTAGAATCGCGCAGCGGAATGTTCGCATGGTCGGACAAAAACCAAGAGGGGGGTGAATTAGTTTCTTAATAAAAATTAGGTTTTCAAAATTTTCCCCAAATTTTACCGATTAAAAACTATGCAAATATAAATAGAGAAGAGAAGAGAATCTTACACAGGAAATTTATACTGGTTCGGATCAAAAGACCCTACGTCCAGTTGCTAATCATTCAAACAGAGGATTAACACTGTCACTATAATCAAGTTGTTACAAACAGATTACAATTGAAAAGATAAAGATAAGAAAACACCTCTCTTGAAATCCACAAGAGATGATGAACAGCTTTCCCTAGAGACGGCACAACACACAATCCACTAAGAACTCCACTTAGTGATTATTATCGCTTCTAGCCCACACCAGGTTCCAAAAGCCCCTTTTTCTTGCAACAAACAGTTCTCTGGCACTACAGCACTTAACTTTTGTATGAAAAAGGTTGTTCTCGGAATTAGGGTTCTTGGAAATAGGGTTTTCGAAAATAGGGTTGATTTGAAGTTAAAATTCAAAATCTGACTGAAATAATCGATTAAATCAAGAGTTAATCGATTATTACAGAGCCAAAATCAACAGAACCCTGAAACTCACTGTTTTAATCGATTAAAAGGGGTTTTAATCGATTAAACCGCCTGTTAATCGATTAACAGGAGTTTTAATCGATTAAACCAATGAGCAGATACAGAAAATGGTTTTTCTCACTGTTTTAATCGATTATTTCCCTATTTAATCGATTAAAGCCGAGCCTGGATGATAAATTTGAGCTTTTTGAAGCTTCTAAGGTGCAGACTATGTACCGGCTATCTTAAACTCTAATATTACAGACTCAATCTAATTGAAACAGAGTTATTACAATACAAAACAAGTCTTCAACACTCTAAGTCTTTGTGTCCTTGAATCATCATCAAAATCAACAATCTTCATGTCCATCAAGTGTAACATCAAGTCCTTGAATGTTCAACAATCTCCCCCTTTTTGATGATGATCAAAATTATCTTTTAAAGCCTTGTAATAACCTGTTTTATCTGTCATACTAACAAACACATTAAACATACCAGATAATATTTAAAAACAATAATATTACGCTTTAAATATTTCTCCCCCTATTTTGATTATAATAAAAAATAATTCTTCTATGACAAGCATAAGAGCTCCCCCTCAAAATATGCATAACTTAGAGAAAACTCCCCCTCAAACATAGCAAAAACAGAACACCACATTTTATTTCAGATAAAAGCATTCATTACAATATAAGAGAAAAATTACAAATTTTAAAATTCTTCACTATCATCACTATGAAAGTGTGCATCAAATCTATTTTCTAAATGACACACTTTATCATCTACATCAGATATACGGTGAATTATTTCCTCATGTCGTACTCCAGAAAGAGTGAAGAAAGACTGCATCCTCTGATTCATGTCAGATAACATGTCTTCCATGGATTTTCGGGTTTCATGATGAGTAGAGGAAGTTCCAACACTTTGGATTTGATCAGAGGGAAACTCAGCAGCAGGAGGCATATCTTCATCAGAATCTTCATTGTCACCATCTTGATTCGGAACATCATCCTTGTGAACATAGATGTCGTTGACACGCACCATTTGTAGTTGGATCAATGTGCTCGTCAAGCATGCGATTTAAGTTATTTGTTCTTACTCGTTTGTTCACCTTCGACATTGACTCCCTTATATTCAACAATCCGAGAGACAAGGAGGGCATATGGTATTTTGAAGGTGGGATGACGTTTGGATTTTAACATAGTCATGGTGACAAGAACGCCCCAATCTAAAGGCTCATAATTCATTATGGCATGAATAATCCTAAGATCAATTGAAGAACATTGAGCGTGATTTGTAGCCCGAGGACATAGGATCCAGACAATTAGATGTAGAATCATGCGTTCCTCCTTCTTTAAAGGTCCAGCAAGAAGGAGACGTCCAATCTCCATGGAGGGATTTCGCAGAAAAGAACGGTAAGCTAAGAACCTGTCAAAATCATCTAGCTCACCATAAATGTTAATAGCATCTTCTCTAATTGGAAAGTGAGCGACGTTTTCCCAAATATCATCGTCAAGAATAATTGTGACGCCTTTTACTCTAGAGGTAGCAATTTGATCTCTAAATTTAAATCTAGAGTAAAATACCCTAACAAGGTCAGGATAATACGTACCTTGCATTTGGATGAAGGGGAGAACTCCTTGAAATTCAAGAAGGTTGGGAAAGTTGAATCCCCTATTGATGAATTGCTCACCAATAAGGAACTTTGGAGAGATAATAGCACGTTCCTTCCAATAGGTCAGAAATTCTTGTTGGCCATCTGTATCAAAAATCCATCCTTCTACAGAATTAGGACGGGGACGAGATGAGGGTGCAGATCTTCTTCTAGTAGGGATCTTAGCACGAGAAGATGAGGCCATTGAAAGATTTGAGGAATAACAAGAAGATTTAGAAAGCTAAATGTATTGAGAAGAGGGCAAGATTGCTAGAATAAGGCAAGAAAGCTTGATTGCAAGAGATAGAACTGAGTAGAAGTGAAATGGAGGCCCCTATTTATAATCAAGCATGTCTAACGGTCATATGGAAGTGAATATAGGTCAAGAGATCCGTTGGCAATGACTAGGAGGCCAAACTTGTCAGGTTTAATTGATTAAACCAGTGCCAGAACCATTTAATCGATTATATTGTGCAGATAATCGATTAATTTTGTATTTAATCGATTAATTATCGAATTAATCGATTAATCCAGAGAGGAATGCCCTGTTTTGAGTGTTTTGGATGCAAATAATCGATTATAACTCCAATTAATCGATTATTCCAGAGAGTACATCATATTTTTGAGGTTTTAACACATGATAAACTATGAACATCCTGTATAATGAATTTTAACATTACAATCATCCAAAAACTGTCTCAATAAGCAGAATTTAAGCTATTTCTAAAATCCCTAAGTCTCTTCTAAGATCATAAAATATATCTTTGGGTAGAGGCTTAGTAAAAATATCTGCTAATTGATGCTTTGTATCAACGTATTCTATTTTACAGTTTCCTTTGCTGATATGATCTCTCAAAAAGTGATGCCTAATTTCTATGTGCTTAGTCCTAGAGTGCATTACTGGATTCTTAGTAAGATTAATTGCACTCGTATTACCACACATTAAAGGTATGTCATTTAAAAATATACTATAATCTTCTAACTGTTGTTTCATCCACAGAATTTGAGCACAACAACTACCAGCTGCAATATATTCAGCTTCAGTGGTAGATAAAGCAACACAAGCTTGTTTCTTAGAATGCCAAGATACTAAGGATGAACCTAAAAAATGACATGTCCCACTAGAACTTTTCCTATCAATTTTGCATCCACCATAATCAGCATCAGAATATCCTATTAGACTAGTGCAAGCATCAGATGGATACCATAAACCAAAACCACTAGTTCCTTTTAAATATTTTAAAATATGTTTTACTGCAATTAGATGAGATTCTTTTGGACAAGCCTGAAATCTAGCACACACACATACAGAATGCATAATATCAGGTCTACTTGCAGTTAAGTATAACAGTGAACCTATCATACCTCTATACATAGATTGATTAACTTCCAAACCTGATTCATCCTTGGCTAGATAGCATGAAGTTCCCATGGGTGTGTTAGCTTCCTTAGAGGTGTCCATTCCAAACTTTTTAAGTATCTCTTTGCAGTATTTGGTTTGAGAGATGAAAATGCCATCTTTAAGTTGCTTGATTTGTAGTCCAAGGAAGAATGTCAATTCTCCCATCATAGACATTTCAAACTCTCCCTGCATTATCTTAGCAAATTCTACACATAATGAATTATCAGTTGATCCAAAAATAATATCATCAACATATACCTGGACCAATAAGATATGTTCTTTAACTTTCTTTATAAACAGTGTAGAATCAATTTTTCCTCTAGAAAAATCATTTGAAGTAAGGAAACTACTTAGCCTTTCATACCAAGATCTAGGAGTTTGTTTCAACCCATATAATGTTTTCTTTAATTTAAAAACATGATTAGGAAAACTAAAATCTTTAAAACCTGGGGGTTGCTCCACATAAACTTCTTCTTTAATAAAACCATTCAAAAATGCACTCTTAACATCCATTTGATATAATTAAAATTTCATTAAAGATGCATAAGCAAGAAGTAGGCGTATAGCCTCTAACCTGGCAACAAGAGCATAAGTTTCATCATAATCTATACCTTCCTCCTGACAATAGCCTTTGGCAACAAGTCTGGCTTTATTCTTTGTTATATTTTCATCTTCATCAAGCTTATTTCTAAACACCCATTTGGTTCCAATAACTTGATGTGATTCTTCCCTTGGAATTAATTCCCAGACTTGATTCCTTTCAAATTGGTTAAGTTCTTCTTGCATAGCTATGCACCATTGTTCATCTTTAAGTGCTTCCTCCACATTTTTGGGTTCTATCTGAGACACAAAAGCTACAGACATACAAAAGTTAGACATGTTTCTAGTTCTTACCCCTTTTGAAATATCACCTATGATATTATACATTGAGAGTCCTCTTGGTGATTGTCATTCTTTTGCTAATTCAGGTGTTTGAGAAGGCTCATTTTCTTCCAAATACAATTCATCAAGAGCCTCTCTTATATACTCATCATCACCTGCAAGTTCTTTATTTGACTCAAGAGGATTTCCCCCAAGGTCTACAACTTCATCAAATGTAACATGAATAGATTCTTCTATATTCAAAGTTCTTCTATTAAACACCCTGTAAGCCTTACTAGTTAATGAATAACCTAAGAAAATGCCCTCATCGGCTTTAGAGTCAAATTTTCCTAAGTTATCTTTTCCATTATTTAACACAAAACACTTACATCCAAAAATTTTCAAATGAGCAACATTAGGCTTTCTACCATTAAACAATTCATAAGGAGTATATTTAATAATTGACCTAATGATCATTCTATTCAAAACATAACATGCAGTACTAACCGCATCAGCCCAAAAATATTTAGGAACATTAGATTCATTTAACATAGTTCTAGCAAGTTCCTCTAATGACCTATTTTTCCTTTCAACTATACCATTTTGTTGGGGAGTCCTAGGAGCATAAAAGTTATGTAATATTCCATTTTCTTCACAATAACTTTCAAACTTTTCATTTTGAAACTCACCACCATGGTCACTTCTCAAAACTTTAATTCTTAAGTCTTTCTCATTTTGAATTTGTTTTGCAAATTTTCTAAAGACCTTAAAAGCTTCACTTTTCGTAGTTAGGAAAAATGTCCATGTATATCTAGAATAATTATCAACAATCACAAGACCATAATAATTTCCACCAAAGCTTTTTATCCTAGAAGGTCCAAATAAATCTAAATGTAATAATTCTAGGGGTTTTGAAGTGGAAATAACATTCTTTGATTTAAATGATGATTTTACTTGTTTACCCTTTTGGCATGCATCACACAATCTATCTTTTTCAAATTTTAACCTAGGGAAACCAATAACTAAGTCTTTTGAAATAAATTTATTCAAATGATGCATATTTATATGAGCAGCTCTCTTATGCCATAACCAAGGGTTCTCTTCCTTAGCAACTAAACATGTTATGCTAGACTCATATAAACAATCCAAATCAATCAAATATATGTTGTTATGCCTAATACCTTTTAATTCTATATTTTCGGAATCTATCAAGTGAATGGTGCAAAATTTACTTTCAAAAATTACCTTAAAGCCTTTGTCACATAATTGACTTATACTAAGGAGATTATGCTTTAGTCCATCAACAAGTAGCACATTCTTGATCTCCAAAGTGTTTGCACCACCTATGTTTCCAATTCCAAGAATCTTCCCTTTGTTGTTGTCCCCATAAGTTACATATCCTTGTTCCTTAGCTTTGAAACTCACAAATTTAGATTTATCTCCGGTCATATGTTTTGAGCATCCGCTATCAAGATACCACATAGACTTCTTTGATTTGGAAGTTTCCTACAAAACAAGAATATAGTAAACTTAGGTCCCCACAACTTTTGGGTCCTTGGGGTTAGAGACATAACAAACTATTTAACTATAGGAACCCAAATGTATTTACCTTTAGGTACACCAAAATGTTTAATTTTACATCTATTTGACATGTGTCCTTGTTTCATGCAATAAAAACATACTTTTGATGTAGCATTTGAAAATGATGCATTTGTAATCATAGATGCTTTAGTTCCTTTTTCTACCCATACTCTTTTATTTTTCCTTTTAGGCTTTTTCAAAGGAACTTGATGATTTACATTATTTTGAGCAAACATCATTTCATGCTTCTTAAGATCATCTATTTCCTTTTCGGCTTTGTCTAGCAGATGATTAAGAATATCTATGTCATATTCATGCTCTTTACAATTTGCACATTCTAGGTTCTTATCATTTTCCTCATCTAAACATACAATTTTCGTTTCTAATAACTCCTTTTCTTCTAAACATGTGATTTTCACTTTTAAAGAGTCTATTTCCTTTTCGGATCTACTTAGATTCTTCTTTACAACTTTATATTCATTCTTCAAGTTCTTAAAAGCACTAAACAATTCATTATAAGCATCTTGCAATTCATCATAATTATTTTCATCATCACCTGAAGATGAGTCAGAATCACTTACCTCAAAGTCGGAAGAAATGTTGTCATTTGTCATTAAGCAAATATTTGCTTCTACTTCCGAGTCACTTGATTCCGAGCTTGAGTCACTGTTATCCCAAGCAATATAGGCTTTCTTCTTGAAGACCTTTTTGCCTTTGAATTCATCATTCTTCTTATTTGGACATTCAGTCTTTACATGTCCTGCTTCACCACAACCATAACATTTTATATTTACAGAAGAATTTTCCCTTACCTTTCCTTTACCTTTGAAGGGATGTCTTCCTTTGGCTTTCATGAATTTGGTAAACTTCTTTATCATAAGACTCAACTCTTCTTCTTCATCGTTAGAGTCTTCTTCTTCCCTTTTATTTTTACCTTTGGAGATTTCGGTTTTGAAGGCTAGATTTTTCTTTTGAAATTGTCCTTCTTCATCATTTAGCCTACCAAGCTCAAGCTCATGCTCTCTTAGCTTTCCGAATAGCGCCGCCATTGACATTGTGGAAAGATTTTGTGACTCCGAGATGGTCGTCACCTTAGGTTGCCACTTCCTATCCAAAGATTTCAAAATTTTAACATTTAATTCATCAACGTCAAATACTTTACCTAATCTAGTGAGATGATTCACAATATGAGTGAAACGCTTTTGAACGTCGAAAATCATTTCTCCTTGCTGCATCCGGAACATCTCATATTCTTGGATTAGGGAGTTTTTACGTGCTCTCTTGACGTCGTCAGTACCTTCGTGGGTCACTCTAAGCATTTCCCACATTTCCTGGACACTTTTACAAACAGAAATCCTGTAAAACTCGTCAAGGGTTAGAGCAGATGAAATTATATTTCTAGCCCTAACGTCAAATTGTGCTTTTCTGTTTTCTTCTACAGTCCATCTAGAAAAAGGTTTAAGAACGTCAACACCGTTCTTTGTAACTTTAGGAACAAAATAGCGTCCCAAACGCCTCTATCAACAGACTCTAAAAAGATTTGCATTCGTACCTTCTAAAAAGGATAATTTTGACCTGCAAAAAGTGGAGGTCTGTTGATAGACGCACCTTCGGCAAAAGTTTGATTTTGTCCGGCCATTTTTGAAAATTTGAATGACTATCAAAGCAAGCTCTGATACCACTTGTTAGAATCGCGCAGCGGAATGTTCGCGTGGTCGGACAAAAACCAAGAGGGGGGTGAATTGGTTTCTTAATAAAAATTAGGTTTTCAAAATTTTCCCCAAATTTTACCGATTAAAAACTGTGTAAATGTAAATAGAGAAGAGAAGAGAATCTTACACAGGAAATTTATACTTGTTCGGATCAAAAGACCCTACGTCTAGTTGCTAATCACTCAAACAGAGGATTAACGCTGTCACTATAATCAAGTTGTTACAAACAGATTACAATTGAAAAGATAAAGATAAGAAAACACCTCTCTTGAAATCCACAAGAGATGGTGAACAGCTTTCCCTAGAGACAGCACAGCATACAATCCACTAAGAACTCCACTTAGTGATTCTTATCGCTTCTAGCCCACACCAGGTTCCAAAAGCCCCTTTTTCTTGCAACAAACAGTTCTCTGGCACTACAACACTTAACTTTTGTGTGAAAAAGGTTGTTCTCCTTTTCTGAGTGCCATAGAGAAGCTTAAGTAGAGAAATTAGGGTTTGGGAATTGAGAATTTCGGAATTAGGGTTCTTGGAAATAGGGTTTTCGAAAATAGGGTTGATTTGAAGTTAAAATTCGAAATCTGACTGAAATAATCGATTAAATCAAGAGTTAATCGATTATTACAGAGCCAAAATCAACAGAACCCTGAAACTCACTGTTTTAATCGATTAAAAGGGGTTTTAATCGATTAAACCGCCTATTAATCGATTAACAGGACTTTTAATTGATTAAACCAGTGAGCAGATACATAAAATGGTTTTTCTCACTCTTTTAATCGATTATTTCCCTATTTAATCGATTAAAGCCGAGCCTGGATGATAAATTTGAGCTTTTTGAAGCTTCTAAGGTGCAGACTATGTACCGGCTATCTTAAACTCTAATATTACAGACTCAATCTAATTGAAATAGAGTTATTACAATACAAAACAAGTCTTCAACACTCTAAGTCTTTGTGTCCTTGAATCATCATCAAAATCAACAATCTTCATGTCCATCAAGTGTAACATCAAGTCCTTGAATGTTCAACAGTTTTTATCAATTAAAACAACTAGATTTGGAAACTAAGTGATGTTTGATGCATCTAAAATGCCTAATTCAGTTCGTATTTTATAAAATCGATCACGAGCAAGAGGTTTTGTGAAAATATCAGCTAATTGTTTTTCAGTTTCTATAAAGAAAATTTCACAATCACCTTTCAAAACATGATCTCAAATGAAATGATGTCTAATTTCTATATGTTTTGTCCTAGAATGTTGAATTGGATTTTTTGTTAATATAATGACACTGGTATTATCACATAAAAGAGGAATTTTAGTGAGAATTAAACCATAATCTTCAAGCTGTTGTTTGAGCCAAAGGGATTGAGCACAACAACTTCCAACTGCAATGTACTCGACTTCAGCTGTAGAAAGAGCAACACATGCTTGCCTTTTACTATGCCATGAGATTAGACTGCTTCCAAGGAGATGACAAGTGTCACCGGTTCTTTTCCTGTCAAGCTTACACCCTTCAAAATCTGAGTCAGAGTATCCAATAAAATTTAGTTTGGACTCACCAGGATACCATAACACAACATTTAAAGTCCCTTTGAGATATTTGAGGATCCTTTTTGCAGCAGTAAGATGAGATTCTTTTGGTGCAGATTGAAACCTGACACACATACAAACACTAAACATAATGTCAGGTCTACTTGCTGTGAGATATAGTAAAGAACCAATAAGCCCTCTATATTTAGTTTCATCTACTGGTTTTCCTTTTTCATCAGAATAAAGATAGCAATTGGTGGGCATTGGTGTTGATGCTTCTTTGCAATGTTGCATCTCAAATTTCTTTAAAAGCTCTGTGCAGTATTTAGATTGATGAAGAAAACTTCCTCCTTGAAGTTGTTTAACTTGTAATCCAAGAAAATAGTTGAGTTCCCCCATCATAGACATCTCAAATTCGCCCATTATCTTGGGGCTTGCTTGAGACCATAAAATGCTTTCTTTAATCTGTAAACATATTCTGGATGAATATGATCTTCAAAACCAGGTGGTTGTGTATCAATAACTTCTTCATTCAAGTATTCATTTAAGAAAGCGCTTTTGACATCCATTTGAAATAACCTGAAATTCTTTATTGAAGCATAAGCAAGTAGAAGTCTAACAACCTCTAATCTAGCAACAGGAGTATATGTTTCATCAAAATCAATTCCTTCTTGCTGATTATACCCTTTAGCAACTAATCTAGCCTTGTTTCTAGTAATTATACCATTTTCATCCATTTTAGTTCTAAAACCCCATTTAGTTCCTACAATATTGACATCATCTAGTTTTGGAATTAATTCCCATACTTCATTTCTTGTAAATTGATTTAATTCACAATGCATAGCATTAATCCAGTTATTATCTTTTAATGCATCATATATGATTTTTGGTTCTATTTGTGATACAAATGTCATGTGATTGCAGAATTTATTTAAAGATCTTCTAGTGGAAACTCCTAATTTATTTCACCAATGATGTTGTCTATTAAAAGATTTCTTGGAGTCTTCCATTCTTTAGGCAACTACTCTTCAGATTCTTCAATAGATTCTTCCTGTTTTTGAAAAATTGCTGATTCTGGCAATTTTAACTGATACATTTTATCAGTTAAAACATCATCTTCTGTACTATACTCAAAATTATTCTGCATACTTGGGTTAGTCTCGTCAAACACAACATGAACAGATTCTTCTACAGTATTTAGTCTTTTGTTAAAGATTTTATAGGCATGGCTATTCAATGAATAACCCAAGAAGATACCTTCATCTGATTTGGAATCAAACTTTCCAAGATTTTCCTTTCCATTGTTTAAGAAAAAACCTTACATCCAAATACTCTAAAATAGTTTATGTTAGACTTTTTACCTTTGTATAATTCATAGGGAGTTTTTTTAAGAAAAGGTCTAATTAAAACACGATTTAATACATGACAAGCAGTACTAACGGCATCAACCCAAAAATATTTTGGTAATGCTTTCTCATTAAGCATTGTCCTAGCTAACTCTTCAAGAGAACGATTTTTCCTTTCAACTACACCATTCTGTTGAGGAGTTCTAGGAGCAAAAAAGTTATGCTTAATACCATGTTTATCACAAAACTTATTAAAATTTTCATTTGAAAACTCTCCCCCATGATCACTTTGAATACAAGAGATGAAATAGCCTTTTTCATTTTGAATTTGTTTCGCAAATTTCTTAAACATATGGAAAGTATCAGCTTTTAATTTTAAAAATATTGTCCAGGTAAATCTTGAGTAATCATCTACTATAACCAGTGCATATAGATTCCCCCCTAAACTCAGTTCTACAAGGACCAAAGAGATCCATGTGCAAAAGTTCAAGAGGTCTTGATGTTGAAACAATATTTTTCTGCGAAAAGGAATTATTTACTTGCTTGCCCTTTTGACATGCATCACATACTTTGTCTTTCACAAACTTAAGTTTAGGTAAGCCAATTATAAGATCTTTAGAAATCAATTTATTAAGGTGATTCATATGAATATGAGCTAACCTCCTATGCCACAACCAGAAATCATTCTCTTTAGAAATTAAACAACAATTTTTAGCAGAATTAGTATCTAACATGTAAATATTGTTGATTCTCTTACCAGTGATCAGTACCTGTTCTGAATCTTATTTGATAATTTGACATTGATCTTGACCAAAGATAACTTTGTGTCCTTTATCACATAGTTGGCTAATACTGATAAAATTATGTTTTAAACCCTCAACATATAATACATTGTTAATAATACCTGATTCTGTGCATTTGATGTCACATATTCCAAGAATTCTTCCTTTATTATTATTATCCCCATAGACAACAGTCCAACCATTCTTTGGTTTTCAATTGTAAAACTTTGTAATATCACCTGTCATATGTTTAGAACAGTCGTTGTCAAGGTACTAAAGATCTTCAGTTTGTTGTGCCTGAAAGAGAAATTAGTATAGTTGTAGTACAACTGATATAGAATCAAAATAATCAATTAATTCTGCACTGAAAGCAGAATATTAATATATTACTTTGTTATTGAATTGATTAATCTTGTTCTGGAAAGAATATATCTGAATAATAATCGATTAAATCAAGAAATAATCGATTAAATTTGGCCTTTTAATGATTTTAACTGATGTAAATACTTTTTAATCGATTAAAACAATCATACTAAATATCCTGAAGGCATTTTAATTGATTATTTCATATTTTAATCGATTAAAATTGTACGGACAACTTTTCTGGTATACTCTGTAAGTGGAATTAATCGATTAAAACAGTTTTATATCAATTAAAATACACAGTCCATGAATCCATAAACAAAATTTGTTGATTGGGTACCAAAGATCTTCCAGATTTTGTTCCTGCAAAACAGATTTCACATATATCTGGTACCCTTTTTATAGTCATTGGGTCCAATCAGGTTATTTGAAATGAATTCTTGGGAATCTACTTCATTCTACCTCTTGGTATAGCATAATTTTTTATTCTACAAAATTTAATAGAATGACCTCTTTTCATATAATAGAAGCATGTAATAAATGCTGACGAAACAGATTTACTATATGCAAAATAGTTTTTAAATGCTCTAGTTTTCTTTCCAACAAGAGGTGTAAAACCAATACCACCACGATCAATAACCAACTTTTGAGAATCAAGTATAACATCAAGACTGGTTTTTCCTTGTGCAAGTTTAGATACAATTTTTATTAAATATGCTAATTTCTTTTGTAACTCAAGACAATTTTCACAATCTTTTTTATCATTACACATGTAATCCAAATTATTACCTATTTCCTTATTTTCATTCTTAGTTCTTTATCAAGAATTTCTTTTTCAAGATGAATGATTTTGTTTTCTAATAAACTATTCAAGCTTTTTAATCTTTTGTTTTCAATTTCTAATTTTTTTGCTACTGCATGCATTTCATAAAAAAACATCTTGTAATGAACTATAATTCATAGTAGTTGTTGAAGAATCAGAACTTACACTGGACATGGGAGAATTCAAATTGACCATCAAACATATCTCTGTTATTTCTTCATAAGCCATTTCAAGAGTTTTTCACATCTGTGCAGCAGTTTGACAATGAGATATCTTAAAAAATTCATTTCTGTTAAGTGCAGATGTGATGATATTCTTAGTAGTACAATCATCTTGAATTAGTTTCTTTTCACAATCATTCAAACTAGACAATTCTTTGTTAAAAACATAGGAACCTTGTTCAATAATATTCCAAACACTTATATCAATAGATTCAATAAAGATCTTCATTCTTATCTTCCAAAATGAATAATTTGTTCCACAAAACAGTGGAGGTCTATCAATACAAGCACCTTCAGAAAAAATATTTCCAGCCATTTGGATCGAAAAACTTGAATAAATCTCAAGAACCTTGCTCTTGATACCAATTTTTAGAATAATAGGCTGAGATTAAGAGGGGGGGGTGAATTGATCTTTGAAAGATTTTCGCAAATTATAGATTATTTATTCCAAAGATTAAGAGTTCTGACCAATTATTGAATCAAACAAAACAATTAATCAAAATAAAGAATGCAGTAGAATTAAAGAGAGAAAGGTTTAGAAAGATACAACCAAGATTTATACTGGTTCACCCAATCTCAGGGCTACGTCCAGTTCTCAGCCAAATTCCAGCTGAGTTCCACTAGATTGAATGTTTTACAGATTACAATTCCAATCACACACTCAATCTACCACAAGAACCAAAATTCTAGTCCTTGCACCCACACCTTCACCAAGAACCAACTTCCAGTTCTTGAACAACCCTGCAACCAAATTCCAGCCATAGAAACCAGTGCCCACACTTCCAGACA
The DNA here is from genome assembly GCA_963425845.1 of Sphenostylis stenocarpa. Classification (NCBI taxonomy): domain Eukaryota; kingdom Viridiplantae; phylum Streptophyta; class Magnoliopsida; order Fabales; family Fabaceae; genus Sphenostylis; species Sphenostylis stenocarpa. The sequence continues at coordinate 68,053,942 of OY731403.1, read as the reverse complement.
CCCATAATACAGTAAAGAAAAGTAAAGAAACAAAGAGAAGAAACAAGAACACTCAAACCCGGATTATGCAGCTCTGCAGAATGAGTTTCTTAACCAAAAGAATGCAAAATTTGCCTCAAGAAAGAGCTTCGAAAAACTTCACAAAACTTGCGCAATTCTTTCTTAAAAGTAGCACTTATGATTGCTTGATTGATTGCTCAAAGATATGTTTTAAAATACTCAAGCAATTCTGTTTATATAGAAGATTTTTCAAACTGCTAGTTTAATTAATCTGTTAAAACAATCTTTTAATCTGTTAAAAGTCTTGAATTAATCTGTTAAAACTTATTTTAATATGTTAAAATGTTCTTGATCATTTTTCAGATTTGTTTTAACTAATATGACAACGTTTATATCAATTAAAACACTTTGTAAAAAATCCTTTAAATTGTTTTAATCGATTATTTCGCCTTTTAATCGATTAAAATACTGCAAAATGTTTTCATAAAACTTTCTAAGTGATTTTCACTGATAACAATCTGTTTAAATCGATTAAAATAGTTTGGAAAAAAAAAATTTAGTTGTTTTAATCGATTATTTCTCATTTTAATCGATTAGAATTCTGCCAAAAAGTTTCATAAAACTTTCTAAGTTATTTTAACTGATAACATACTTGTTTTAATCGATTAAAACACTTTGGAAAAAATCTCTTAGTTGTTTTAGTCGATTAATTCGCATTTGCATCGATTAAAATACTGACAGAACATCTTTCAAAACACTTCAAGTTATTTTAATCGATTATTTCAAGTTTGTATCGATTAAAATTCTGTCAGAACACTTTTCAAAACATCTTAAGTCATTTTAATCGATTATTTTGATTCTAAATCAGTTAAAATACTGGCAGAAGATTTCCAAAAACTCTTTTAATGAAAACAATCGATTAATTAAAAGATATATCAATTAAAATAGTTCCAGTGTATGTTTTAAAAAGGTTTTAATCAATTATTTCGAAAACCTATCAGTTAAAAACCTGTTACGAAAGTGTTAAGAACATTTTAACTTATAAAACTCATATAATATCAGTTAAAACAATTTACTTAAAAACCATTTAACAAATTACTTTGTTTTTAACAGTTTAAACAAGTTTTAGAGGCATTTGCAAAATCTTTTAAATGAAGAAACCTCATGCAGTAGAGAGATAAAAATGATTATACCTAAGTATAGACGCAGACTCACTAACCACTCTACCCTTTTATCCAAGTAACCTTTGACTACACCAGAATAGCCTTGACTTCATTTTGACTTCATTAAATCAACAAGATTTTTGTTTCATCAAATGATTCAATAAGATCTTCATCACTTTCATTTTGGAGATTCGAGTTAATCCTCACAGGCTAGGATTGGGTGGACAGACCTTGGGCGGCATGTACCTGATGCGTAGCTTGTTGGGATTGCGGGCGGTAAACAGGCATGGAGTTGATGACAGAGGGAAATTGGGATGTAGACTGTTGGTAATCCTTCCCGTAGTGGACAGAGGCTCGCCTGACCCAAGCAGATGCACAAGACGTTGCGTGCGCCTCACCTTCTTTCTTCTTCCCTAGATTGTGTCCAGTCTTTCTTGCAGTTGGAGATGTAGATGAGTTGTGTACAATTCTCCCATTTCTGAGGCCGACCTCAACCCTTTTGCCAATTATGACGATGTCCACAAAGTTTGACGAGACATTGCCTATCATGTGCTCATAAAACAGAGATTGCAATGTGTCAATAAACATAACCACCATTTCTTTATCGTGTAACAGAGGCTCCACTTGTGCTGCCACCTCTCTCCATCTCTGGGCATATTCCTTCAGAGTTTCCTTCTCACATTTCCCCATACTCTGCAATTACAACCTATTGGGTTCCATGTCAATGTACTGGTACTACTTTAAGAATGCATTCACCAGATCCTTCCAGCAACGAATACGGGTGGGCTCGAGGTTGATATACCAGTTAAGAGCCACACTAGCTAAGCTATCCTGAAAAAAGTGGATTAACATCTTATCATCGTGAGCATAGGTTGCCATTTTTCTACAATACATGTTCAAATGGTTCTTAGGACAAGTGTTCCCTCGATATTTTTTAAAATATGGCACTTTGAATTTCGGAGGAACCATGATGTCAGGCACAAGACATAACCTAGTGACATTGCCAAAACCAAACCCTCCACCCTCAATGGCTCTCAACCTTTCTTCCAGAACGTCAAATTTGTCCATGGCTTCAATAACCTGAGCGGTTACCTCGGGCTTGATAGTCTGGTATGGAGGCTTCATTTGTAGTCCCTCCCCGACCATTACACGCACAACTTTTAGCGGTATATTCATTTGGGGCCCATCTGGGGCGGCTTCCATACTTTCTCCCAAGGTGTGGGTCGGAGGCACATAAGTTTCAGATTCTTGTGCCTGATAAGAGACCCAAAGCAGCTCTTGTGTATTTGGCAAAGGTTCAACCACGTCTGCGGAGGCCCTGGCAAATGCGGCAGTGCCTTCCTCCTGGTACCCCGCAGTGGGCAGGGTATAACCAGGGGGTAGGCCATATTGAGGGAACTGTTGAACTTGGGCGCTACTGGATGGTGGCATTGATTGACCGGGGAAGAAACCAGGGGGGAAAAGCTTCATCCGAGTTCTTGAGGGCCTTCAGTGCCTCGAGGATCTGGCCCATCTAGTCTTTTAGCTGATTAATGTCAGCCCTCATCACCTCTTATGCAGTTTCCCATTCTTCCATCCTCCTATGATTGGCTCGGGTCCTATAGGGGTGTCGCGGTAGCTTAGCTGTTATTTGTTTGCCCAGACACTTCCTCCCTATTATTTATTTTATTAACATAAATTAGAAAAATGCGATAAGAAAAGTGAAGATGACAAAAATAAGTTAGAAATCATAAAGTCATATGAATATATTGGCATTAATGGTGGAAATTAACATGGGATTCGACCATATCCTCTAAAATGTCTACTCATCCTCTAAAGAGACAGGATCTAGTACATTCGTCCTGGAAATACAATCAATCCTTGGCACTAAGGATCAAGTTGTTCATCCTACCCACTAACTCCTTGCAATGATTAATAAAGTTCATGATCTCCTTGGGCTGGTTAAAAAATGGCATTACAGATTCAGCATCACACAACATCTGGGGAATGTCATGGATCGCCCCATTGGCCAGGGCAGTGAGTTGCGAGAAACTACTTTTCCAATGTCGCGCTATATCTCCTTGCTCAATGATGAGATTCTCCATTCGTGCTACCAATAATCGGTACCTTTCTTCCATCTCCATTGCCTCCCAATGTTCTTTGTTCGTCTTATCTTCGCATGTTGCGGCCATCTCCCTCATTTGTTGTTCTAAGAGGTTGATCTAGATTTGTGCATCTCGCCACTTTCTTAGTGCTTCTTTCTTATCCCTCTTCATGAAGACGTTTCCATTGATGCTCAGCTGTCAATGCCTCGTCTTTTTCCTGCACTCTCATCATTAGTTCAGTGTTTGCTACAACAAGATCTTGCTTGATCCTGAAAGTGTACTCTCTTTCTGATTTTTTCTTTATCAGGATTCTCTCGTATGCTTGCACTTTTTCTTCCTTTTCTCCTTTGATTTTTGCGTAGTCATGACGCAAAGTTTTAAGATCATCCGACATCTTTGTATTCTCCAACCTTATCTTCTCCATCTCCACTTTTAAGCGTTCTATTTCCTCGGTAATAAGATCTTGGGACTGTTTCGCTGCTTCAGCGCTAGGAGTAATCAGCCTGAATGGCAATTTAATTACTTTCATCCTTTCTGTGATCCATTGCCTATAATTGGCTCTTTCATCCATACTTTCAATTTTGGGCCTTTTGTCAATGTATATCTTTCCCCATGCGCTCCTGATGCGTCGGAGTACCTCCATGAAATGGCCATCCTCATAATAAATTGCCAGAGGAGTAATAGAATTTGGTGTAGGCACCCCCCTTAGAGGGTAACCGAACTGCCTTTGGGCTAGCACAGGATTGTAGTTGATGTAACCCCTAGTACCTATAAGGGGTACATTGGGATAGTTCCCACAGCTGTAGGTGAAACTTGTTCTTTGATGCCATGTCGGATGCCACTTGATCTTTTCTTCATTTAAGCCAGCCAAGAACTGCGCCCATCCATCCCCACTCATCATATCCAATTTGCCCCTCAATGATTCTTCTATTGGGTAGCTGGCTCGGATAGACCTGTTGGATACTCGAGAGGTGAGCCAAACATAAAGTGCAGGGACGCAGCATAAGATCTTTTTCCTTTTTCTATGGTATGCAAAGTTCATCATTCCATATACGTCTACTAGTACTGCTGTGACTGGATTCTCTGATCGGGTCTTGCTTGCTACGAAGACATCAATCGCCGCAAAATCCACGAAGCCCTCAAAATTAGGAAACACCATGATGCCATAAAGAGTGAGGGCCAATATGTCGCCAAATGTCTCCCAATCCTCGGTGTCGCTCAAGTGGTGCAAATATTGCTCCAGGTATCGTCGAGAGAAGCCCCTTACTTTATTTCTAACTTATAAGCAACTTTCCAGTTCCCTGGGTCATAAATTCATGATACTTTCTAGCATCAGGATGGAAGTAGAGTGTTCCATGTGTTGGTATGGAACTCGATTCTCTAAAGACAGGTCCAAGATTTTTTCAAATTCCTCTACCGTCGGAGCCAACTAAAAATCCGAAACAGTGAAACATCTTAAAGGGGGGTCATAATATTGGACCAAGGCAGTGATTGTTGCTCCCTGTACCTCCACCTCCATCAGATTCAGCAAATTCCCGTATTTCTTTCTAAAGGCATCCCTCCGTACTGTCTTCAACTTTTACCCCAATTCCACTAGACTACACATATTCTCTTCCTTGACCCTTATCTGCAATTTCTTCCTCAGAGTACTTGGATTAAATTCTTTCTCTTCTCGAGACCCCATATTAATTTTCACCTTTTGCCGAAATATTTAAACTACTCTATGATTTATTTCTTGCGTAAGCCCAAAATAGTCAGAAAAAAATCATGGGATGAATGCGAATGCAAACAGACTTAAAGATGTGAATGCATTTAAATAAGGTGGGAGGTAGGAATGCAAGATTCTCCCTTTGTGCCTTATCATGGTTCAAAGTAAGGACCTAGGGCAACTCATGTATACTCACCAGGTGGGCTCCCTGATCTTAATGGTAGAAAGTCACTAGAGTTATGGCTCACTTCACAGCATTTCCCACGACAGTCGGTAAACAACCAGAGGTAAGAGTACCAATGAAGCAAACATACTCTAGCTAGGGTTCTCATAATGACCAGCAGAAAAGTACATTCCAAGCGGCATTGCTACACAACCCCTCTAGTTCTAAGCTTGCTCAGACCCGGATATAGGGTCGCACTCAATATGAAATGCTTAAGTGTGTGTGTGTGTGTGTGAAGGGAGGAAAATGCATACCCAACCCTCACCTGCAAAACAACCAGAAAAATCCCAGGCAGATATAACACATGCCATCTACTCTAAGATTCAATAGTTCAATAATTTTATTAGTAACACTAACAAAACATCAAGAACAAACAAGGTAAAAAATAGAAGGAAACAAACATTTAAAACTGACATATCTCACACACTCAACTAATTAGGCTTGACTCTCTAATTTGTCCCCAGTGGAGTCGCCATCTGTCGCAACCGAAATCGTGACGGGACGATGAACCAAAAAATTTAAAAGATTTAAAAAAAATCAGAATTAGAGTTTTGGAGTCGCTACCATATTTTATTCAGGAAAACTATGGAATCACCATAAAGATAAGACAAGGTCTACGAAGACCAAATTCAGGTTCAGGAGTTGATTACGAGTAGGAAAGATATTAGCACCCTACAACGTTCATCCTAAGATTGTTACCCTTAGTTAAGTGTACGAAATTAAACATCATTTTAAAAATGTTTATTTTCCTCCAAAATTAGAAAATAGAGAAAGAGAAAGAAAAAAAAAAGAAATGGACTAAAATATTTTTTAGTTTTTTGGGGTCCTACAAGAATTGACCTTGCTCGTACGTATTCTCACTCAGAATGAGAAATCAGGGTTACGTAATTCTTTGGAGAAAAAGTTTATGTGTTGAATAATGTTCTGAGAAATCAGGGTTACGTAGTTCTTTGGAGAAAAAGTTTTTTTAAGTTTTGTATTTTGTTTTGACGTTTTGAAGACACATGATAACATGTGCAACTATACCCGTATTTCCAAGTTTATTTAAAATAAAAAACATGACGATACGAATGGTCATACCCATACTTCAAATTCATTTAAAAGGAGAGAATATTACGTGAGCGATCGTACCGGTACCTCAAAAGGAAGAGGATATGATGATAGAAACGGTCATACTTGTACCTCAAAGTTTATTTAAAATAAAGGACATTACGATGCAAACGGTCATATCTATACCTCAAAATTTATTTAAAATAGAGAACCTAACAAACGAACGGACATATCTATACCTCAAAATTTATTTAAAAGAAGACTACATAATGATACATGCGACCCTTATCCCATAGTTTATTAGAGAAAATTGTAAATAGCTAACAATCCTAAGTCCATTAGCGGGGCCAACAACCCTTAGTCAGAATCAACTCTCACCGTCATACTTTCTACTAAATGTCCAATATACATTCAAATTACCCCACCAAAGTAAATCAATTATCAACCTAAAAAATGATTTAGACCCTAACTGTGAACAAAATTTCAGCAACATAACCGCAACAAATGTCACCCAACCAAAGGACCAGTGCCCTTAACATATTGTCCATCAAATCACAAGGATCCACAACCCATGATAGATAGATTCCAATAATTAAAAACAATACAAAAAGGGAATAGATCAAACATCTCAGAGAATAAGCAAAGTCGAGATACAATCCAACTAAAGGTTAAGGTTAGATCCAGGCGAAAAGATACATTCCGGCTAAAAGCATATGCAAACAGAGACATGAAAAAAAAAAAAAAAAAAAAAAAAAAGAAAGGAGGCGGAGAAGACTCGCGATTGTGCGGGGTCAACCACCACCCCTGCGCAGGACCCTTAGGGCACAACATGGAGGAGACCGAAGGCCGGTGAGTAGAAATTCGCGTGGCCAAGGCTCCCGATAGTCGCGATTCTAGCTGAAGGCGCGAGCCGCGGTAGCTCGCGGTGAGGATGAGGTTCGGGGAATAAGAGTAGGGAAGGCGCGAGGGTTTGATGGTGGTGAGGCACGGCCGATTAGTCAGCTTGGTGGGGGGGCGGCCAAACCCAGCGGTGGTTGGTCATGCGGTGGAGGGATTGGGCGATTCGGGTTCTGTGCGAACTAGGGCTTCAGGAGGATAGTGAACAAGCTAGTGAAGGCCGCGGGTTAGGGGTAAGGGGAAGGACAGTGGGTGACAAGCTCACGGTGGTTGAGCCGGTTTGCGGAGGATTGGTGAGCTGATGACCAGTTCCGGTGTGGGCAAAATGGTGGTGGGGGGTGAGTGAGGGTGCAACGTAGTGGGTGGTGAGGTGCGGCGACCACGTGATGGTGTGACCATAGTGGCCATGAATGGTGGTTCACGGTGGCTATAGATGAAGGATAAGTGACTGGTCCGAGTGAGGCTAGCTGCGATGATTGGGAGTGAGGGTGAAATGATGTGGGGGTTGGGCTCGCTATGGTGTGTCGTCTAGGAGGAGAATGGTGAGCTCAAATGGCTCGGTTCACGGGGTGAGAAAAAAAAGAAGGTGGAGGAAGTTAACAGGTCAAGGATGAGAAGAAAAAAAAAAAAAAGGAAAAGAAAGAAAAGAAAATAATAATAATAATAATAATAATAACAAAAAAAAAAAAATGTTAAACACAAATGAAAGGAGACAATAAAAATGATTACATGAAGACGTGCTACCTTATCTCCTAATTTCTGCCTCCACTTGTCTCGCACGACTCTCCAAAAATCTTTCATTTACTCTACTTACCATCCTCTTATTTAAAACCTTATTTAAAGGCTTTTTGTGACCTAGCATAGGAAAATGGGCTGGGCTAAAAAGTAAATTTATAAAGAGAAATTATTTTTTTTTCTTCTTAAAAATATGTAAAATATTATTAAAGGAAATTATTATTATCATATTATTATATATATTTTTTCCTTTTTTTATTTTAAAGTGTTTAAAAATAAATAATTTTCTCTTTTTTTCTTTTTTATATTTTAATATATATTTTTTTTAAATAAATTATTATCTATTCATTATTTTATGTGTATCTAGATGAAATTGGGTGCTAACAACTATCCATGAAAAATTGAAAACGTAGAAGAAGAGATATATGCGGGACAAATTTTGTAGTGAATTTTTGACTTCAATTTTAGTCACCTTCTGGTTGGAATTTAACAATACTCATGAGCGAGACAATTGTAGCCTTGCCTCTTAGCTTTACAATACACTTTGAATCGCTCAATTTGGAGTGTCGAAGCTCCTGATATGTCCTTCTCACTCGACAAAGGTCGGCTGCGCGATGTGGCTACGCATTTTTTCCTTGTGTTTCTTTGATGTGTGGTTGCCTCTACTTTATATAGATAATCCTAACCCTAACATTAATCTAGGTTTGAGTCCAACTAGCTAACAAAACACATTATAAAAAAATAAAAACAAAAAAACTAATTATAATGGACAGTTGGCATGACATCTAACCCAATCTTCCAAGCCCAATATTAATTTAAACTGTATAGAATAAAATATGACATTTGACCCAACCTTCCAAGCCCAAAATTGCTTTAAATTGTCCTGAATAATAAGCAAAAATTAGATAAAATAGATCCAAATTAATTAAAATTTGAATTATTGGCCCAATGAATCCCAATTAATAAAAATTCACTAATAACAAAAAGTTAAGCCCAAAACACTAATTAAAATAAATATAGAAAGGTAAGAAAATATGGGAATATAATGACTCATCAAATAACCCCACACTTAGCCTTTTGCACTCTTGGGCAAAATTAAGAAGCAAAGCAAGGAAATAAATCCAAAAACATTAAAGAAAATCGTGCAAAGGATAGAAACAAAAACAACGACAAACAAAAACATAAATAGAATTACATATAACTTAATGAAACCTGGGAAACGAAAGGAATAGACAACCTCCGACACTCAAAGAGTGAAAGTGTTGAACATTCAAGGACTTGATGTTGCACTTGATGGACATGAAGATTGTTGATTTTGATGATGATTCAAGAACTCAAAGACTTAGAGTGTAGAAGACTTGTTTCGTATTGTAATAACTCTATTTCAATTAGATTGAGTCTGTAATATTAGTGTTTAAGATAACCGGTACATAGTCTGCACCTTAGAAGCTTCAAAAAGCTCAAATTTATCATCTAGGCTCGGCTTTAATTGATTAAATAGGGAAATAATCGATTAAAACAGTGACAAAAACCATTTTCTGTATCTGCTCACAGGTTTAATCGATTAAACCTCCTGTTAATCGATTAACAGGCGGTTTAATCGATTAACAGCCCTTTTAATCGATTAAAACAGAGAGTTTCAGGGTTTTGTTGATTTTGGCTCTGTAATAATCGATTAACTCTTGATTTAATCGATTATTTCAGTCAGATTTCGAATTTTAACTTCAAATCAACCCTATTTTCGAAAACCCTTTTCCCAAGAACCCTAATTCCGAAATTCCCAATTCCCAACCCTAATTTCTCTACTTAAGCTTCTCTATGGCACTCAGAAAAAATAGAACAACCTTTTTCATACAAAAGTTAAGTGTTGTAGTGTTAGAGAACTGTTTGTTGCAAGAAAAAGGGGCTTTTGGAACCTGGTGCGGGCTAGAAGCGATAAGAATCACTAAGTGGAGTTCTTAGTGGATTGTGTGTTGTGCCGTCTCTAGGGAAAGCTGTTCTTCATCTCTTGTGGATTTCAAGAGAGGTGTTTTCTTATCTTTATCTTTTCAATTGTAATTTGTTTGTAACAACTTGATTATAGTGACAGCGTTAATCCTCTGTTTAAGTGATTAGCAATTGGACGTAGGGTCTTTTGATCCAAACTAGTATAAATTTCCTGTGTAAGATTCTCTTCTCTTCTCTATTTACATTTACACAATTTTTAATCGGTAAAATTTGGGGAAAATTTTGAAAACCTAATTTTTATTAAGAAACCAATTCACCCCCCTCTTGGTTTTTTTCCGACCACGCGAACATTTCGCTGCACGATTCTAACAAGTGGTATCATAGCTTGCTTTGATAGTCATTCAAATTTTCGAAAATGGTCGGACAAAATCAAACTTTTGCCGAAGGTGCGTCTATCAACAAACCCCCACTTTTTGCGGGTTAAAATTATCCTTTTTGGAAGGTACGAATGCAAATCTTTTTAGAGTCTGTTGATAGAGGTGTTTGGGACGCTATTTTAAACGGTCCATTTGTTCCTAAAGTTACAGAGAATGGTGTTGACGTTCTTAAACCTTTTTCTAGATGGACTGTAGAAGAAAACAGAAAAACACAATTTGACGTTAGGGCTAGAAATATAATGTCATCTGCTCTAACCCTTGACGAGTTTTACAGGATTTCTGTTTGTAAAAGTGTCCAGGAAATGTGGGAAATGCTTAGAGTGACCCACGAAGGTACTGACGACGTCAAGAGAGCACGTAAAAAATCCCTAATCCAAGAATACGAGATGTTTCGGATGCAACAAGGCGAAACGATATTTGACGTTCAAAAGCGTTTCACTCATATTGTGAATCATCTCACCGGATTAGGTAAAGTATTTGACGTTGATGAATTAAATGTTAAAATTTTGAAATCTTTGGATAGGAAGTGGCAACCTAAGGTGACGGTCATCTCAGAGTCACAAAATCTTTCCACAATGTCAATGGTGGCGCTATTCGGAAAGCTAAGAGAGCATGAGCTTGAGCTTGGTAGGCTAAATGATGAAGAAGGACAATTTCAAAAGAAAAATCTAGCCTTCAAAACCGAAATCTCCAAAGGTAAAAATAAAAGGGAAGAAGAAGACTGAAACGATGAAGAAGAAGAGTTGAGTCTTATGATAAAGAAGTTTACCAAATTCATGAAAGCCAAAGGAAGACATCCCTTCAAAGGTAAAGGAAAGGTAAGGGAAAATTCTTCTGTAAATATAAAATGCTATGGTTGTGGTGAAGCAGGACATGTAAAGACCGAATGTCCAAATAAGAAGAATGATGAATTCAAAGGCAAAAAGGTCTTCAAGAAGAAAGCCTATATTGCTTGGGACAACAGTGACTCAAGCTCGGAATCAAGTGACTCGGAAGTAGAAGCAAATATTTGCTTAATGGCAAATGACAACATTTCTTCCGATTTTGAGGTAAGTGATTCCGACACATCTTCTAGTGATGAGGAGAATAACTAAGATGAATTGCAAAATGCTTATAATGAATTGTTTAGTGCTTTTAAGAATTTGAAAAATGAATATAAAGTTGTAAAGAATAACTTAAGTAGATCCGAAAAGGAAATAGACTCCTTAAAAATGAAAATCACATGTTTAGAAGAAAAGGAGTCCTTAAATACGAAAATTGTATGTTTAGATGAGGATAATGATAAGAAATTAGAATGTGCAACTTGTAAAGAGCATGAATATGACATAGATATTCTTAACCATTTGCTAGACAAAACCGAAAAAGAAATAGATGATCTTAAGAAGCATGAAATGGTGTTTGATCAAAATAGTGTAAATCAACAAGTTCCTTTGAAAAAGTCTAAAAGGAAAAATAAAAGAGTATGGGTAGAAAAAGGAACTAGAGCATCTATGATTAGAAATGCATCATTTTCAAATACTACATCTAAAGCATGTTTTTATTGCATGAAACAAGGTCACACGTCAAATAGATGTAAAATTAAACATTTTGGTGTACCTAAAGGTAAATACATTTGGGTTCCTATAGTTAAATAATTTGTTATGTCTCTAACCCCAAGGACCCAAAAGTTATGGGGACCTAAGTTTACTATGTTCTTGTTTTGTAGGAAACTTCCAAATCAAAGAAGTCTATGTGGTATCTTGATAGCGGATGCTCAAAACATATGACCGGAGAGTTTGAAATGTCTATGATGGGAGAATTGACGTTCTTCCTTGGACTACAAATCAAGCAACTTAAAGATGGCATTTTCATCTCTCAAACCAAATACTGCAAAGAGATCCTTAAAAAGTTTGGAATGGACACCTCTAAGGAAGCTAACACACCCATGGGAACTTCATGCTATCTAGAGAAGGATGAATCAGGTTTGGAAGTTAATCAATCTATGTATAGAGGTATGATAGGTTCACTATTATACTTAACTGCAAGTAGACCTGATATTATGCATTATGTCTGTGTGTGTGCTAGATTTCAGGCTTGTCCAAAAGAATCTCATCTAATTGTAGTAAAACATATTTTAAAATATTTAAAAGGAACTACTGGTTTTGGTTTATGGTATCCTTCTGATGCTTGTACTAGTTTAATAGGATATTCGATGCTCGATTATGGTGGATGCAAAATTGATAGGAAAAGTACTAGTGGGACATGTCATTTGTTAGGTTCATCCTTAGTATCTTGACATTCTAAGAAACAAGCTTGTGTTGTTTTATCTACCACTGAAGCTGAATATATTGCAGTTGGTAGTTGTTGTGCTCAAATTCTGTGGATGAAACAACAGTTAGAAGATTATAGTATATTTCTGAATGACATACCTTTAATGTGTGATAATACGAGTGCAATTAATCTTACTAAGAATCCAGTAATGCACTCTAGGACTAAGCACATAGAAATTAGGCATCACTTTTTGAGAGATCATATCAGCAAAGGGAACTGTAAAATAGAATACGTTGATACAAAGTATCAATTAGCAGATATCTTTACTAAGCCTCTACCCAAGGATAGATTTTATGATCTTAGAAGAGACTTAGGGATATTAGAAATAACTTAAATTCTGCTTAATAAGACAGTCTTTGGATGTTTATGATGTTATAATTCATTGTGTAGGATGTTCATAGTTAATCATGTGAAAAAACCTCAAAAATTTGATGTACTCTCTGGAATAATCGATTAATTGGAGTTATAATCGATTATATGCATCCAAAACACTCAAAACAGGGCATTCCTCTCTGGATTAATCGATTAATTCGCCAATTAATCAATTAAATACAGAATTAATTGATTAACTGCACAATTTAATCGATTAAATGGTTCTGGCACTAGTTTAATCGATTAATCTGAGTTTTAATCGATTAAACCTGGCAAGTTTGGCCTCCTAGTCATTGCCAACGGATCTCTTGACCTATATTCACTTCCAAATGACCGTTGGACATGCTTGATTATAAATAGGGGCCTCCATTTCACTTCTACTCACTACTATCTCTTGAAATCAAGCTTTCTTGCCTTATTCTAGCAATCTTGCCCTCTTCTCAATACATTTAGCTCTCTAAATCTTATTGTTATTCCTCAAATCTTTCAATGGCCTCATCTTCTCGTGCTAAGATCCCTACTAGAAGATGATCTGCACCCTCATCTCGTCCCCGTCCTAATTCTGTAGAAGGATGGATTTCTGATACAGATGGCCAACAAGAATTTTTGACCTATTGGAAGGAACGTGCTATTATCTCTCCAAAGTTCCTTATTGGTGAGCAGTTCATCAATAGGGGATTCAACTTTCCCAACCTTCTTGAATTTCAAGGAGTTCTCCCTTTCATCCAAATGCAAGGTACGTATTATCCTGACCTTGTTAGGGTATTTTACTCTAGATTTAAATTTAGAGATCAAATTGCTACTTCTAGAGTAAAAGGCGTCACAATTATTCTTGACGACGATATTTGGGAGAATGTTGCCCACTTTCCAATTAGAGAAGATGCTATTAACATTTATGGTGAGTTAGATGATTTTGACAGGTTCTTAGCTTATCGTTCTTTTCTGCGAAATCCCTCCATGGAGATTGGGCGTCTCCTTCTTGCTGGACCTTTAAAGAAGGAGGAACCCATGATTCTACATCTAATTGTTTGGATCCTATGTCCTCGGTCTACAAATCATGCTCAATGTTCTTCAATTGATCTTAGGATTATTCATGCCATAATGAATAATGAGCCTTTAGATTGGGGCGTTCTTGTCACATTGACTATGTTAAAAGCCAAACGTCATCCCACCTTCAAAATTCCATATGCCCTCCTTGTCTCTCAGATTCTTGAATATAAGGGAGTCAATGTCGAAGGTGAACAAACAGTAAGAACAAATAACTTGAATCGCATGCTTGACAACACATTGATCCAACTACAAATGGTGCGTGTCAACGACATCTATGTTCACAAGGATGATGTTCCGAATCAAGATGGTGACAATGAAGATTCCGATGAAGATATGCCTCCTGTCGCCGAAGTTTCCCTCGATCAAATCCAAAGTGTTGGAACTTCCTCTACTCATCATGAAACCCGACAATTCATGGAAGACATGTTATCCGACATGAATCGAGAATGCGATCTTTCTTCACTCTTTCCGGAGTACGGCATTAGGAAATAATTCACCGTATATCTGATGTAGATGATAAAATGTGCCGTTTAGAAAATAGATTTGATGCACACTTTCATAGTGATGATAGTGAAGAATTTTAAAATTTGTAATTTTTCTCTTATATTGTAATGAATGCTTTTATCTGAAATAAAATGTGATGTTCTGTTTTTGCTATGTTTGAGGGGGAGTTTTCTCTAAGTTATGCATATTTTGAGGGGGAGCTCTTATGTTTGTCATAGAAGAATTATTTTTTGATTATAATCAAAATAGGGGGAGAAATATTTAAAGCCTAATATTATTGTTTTTAAATATTATCTGGTATGTTTAATGTGTTTGTTAGTATGACAGACAAAACAGGTTATTACAAGGCTTTAAAAGATAATTTTGATCATCATCAAAAAGGGGGAGATTGTTGAACATTCAAGGACTTGATGTTGCACTTGATGGACATGAAGATTGTTGATTTTGATGATGATTCAAGAACTCAAAGACTTAGAGTGTTGAAGACTTGTTTCGTATTGTAATAACTATGTTTCAATTAGATTGAGTCTGTAATATTAGTGTTTAAGATAGTCGATACATAGTCTGCACCTTAGAAGCTTCAAAAAGCTAAAATTTATCATCCAGGCTCGACTTTAATCGATTAAATAGGGAAATAATCGATTAAAACAGTAAGAAAAACCATTTTCTGTATCTGCTCACTGGTTTAATCGATTAAACCTCCTGTTAATCGATTAACAGGCAGTTTAATCGATTAACAGCCCTTTTAATCGATTAAAACAGAGAGTTTAAGGGTTTTGTTGATTTTGGCTTTGTAATAATCGATTAACTCTTGATTTAATCGATTATTTCAGTCAGATTTTGAATTTTAACTTCAAATCAACCCTATTTTCGTAAACCCTATTTCCAAGAACCCTAATTCCGAAATTCCCAATTCCCAAACCCTAATTTCTCTACTTAAGCTTCTTTATGGCACTCAGAAAAAATAGAACAACCTTTTTCATTCAAAATTTAAGTGCTGTAGTGCAAGAGAACTGTTTGTTGCAAGAAAAAGGGGCTTTTGGAACCTGGTGTGGGCTAGAAGCGATAAGAATCACTAAGTGGAGTTCTTAGTGGATTGTGTGTTGTGCCGTCTCTAGGGAAAGCTGTTCTTCATCTCTTGTGGATTTCAAGAGAGGTGTTTTCTTATATTTATCTTTTCAATTGTAATTTGTTTGTAACAACTTGATTATAGTGGCAGCGTTAATCCTCTGTTTGAGTGATTAGCAACTGGACGTAGGGTCTTTTGATCCGAACCAGTATAAATTGTTGAACATTCAAGGACTTGATGTTGCAAATAATGATCATGAAGAATGTTGATTTTGATGATGATCCAAGAACTTAAAGACTTAGAGTATTGAAGATTGAAGATTGATGATTTCTGTATTGTAATAACTCTGTTTTAGCTTGATTGAGTCTATAATTTTAGAGTCTAAGATAGCCGGTACATAGTCTGTAACTTAGAAGCTTCAAAATGCTCAAATTTATCATGCAGGCTCGGCTTTAATCGATTAAATAGGTATATAATCGATAAAAACAGTGAGAAAACCATTTTCTGTCTAAAACTCACTGTTTTAATCGATTAAACAGCAAAATAATCGATTATTTCGTACAGTTCCGTACAGATAATCGATTATTTCACCAAATAATCGATTAAACCAGAGAGGATTGGGTTTTGACGTATTTGGCTTCGTTTTAATCGATTATTACTCCAAATAATCGATTATTTCAGATCTGCTTTCGATTTTAAACATCAAACAAACCCTATTTTCGAAAATCCAATTACCAAGAACCCTAGTTTCGAAATCCCCAATTCCTAAACCCTAATTTCCCTACTTAAACTCTGCTTTGGCACTCAGAAAAGAAGAACAACCTTTTCCATACAAAAGTTAAGTGCTGTGAGTGCAAGAGAACTGTTTGTTGCAAGGAAAGAGGACTTTCTGAACCTGGTGTGGGCTAGAAGCGATAAGAATCACTAAGTGGAGTTCTTAGTGGATTGTGTGTTGTGCCGTCTCTGGGGAAAGCTGTTCTTCATCTCTTGGGGCTTTCTGAACCTGGTGTGGGCTAGAAGCGATAAGAATCACTAAGTGGAGTTCTTAGTGGATTGTGTGATGTGCCGTCTCTGGGGAAAGTTGTTCTTCATCTCTTGTGGGTTTCAAGAGAGGTGTTATCTTTTACTTTATCTCTTCCATTGTAATTTGTTTTGTAACAATTTGTTCTTAGTGACAGCGTTAATCCTCTTTTGAGTGATTAGCAACTGGACGTAGGGTCTTTTGATCCGAACCAGTATAAACCTACTGTGTAATCTTCTCTACTCTTCTCTATTTACATTTACACAGTTTTTAATCGGTAAAATTTGGGGAAATTTTTGAAAACCTAATTTTTATTAAGAAACCAATTCACCCCCCCTCTTGGTTTTTGTCCGACCACGCGAACATTCCGCTGCGCGATTCTAACAAGTGGTTTCAGAGCTTGCTTTGATAGTCATTCAAATTTTCGAAAATGGCCGGACAAAATCAAACTTTTGCCGAAGGTGCGTCTATCAACAGACCCCCACTTTTTGCGGGTCAAAATTATCCTTTTTGGAAAGTACGTATGCAAATATTTTTAGAGTCTGTTGATAGAGGCGTTTGGGATGCAATTTTAAACGGTCCATTTGTTCCTAAAATTACTGAGAACGGTGTTGACGTTCCTAAACCTTTTTCTAGATGGTCTGTAGAAGAAAGTCGAAAAGCACAATTTGATGTTAGGGCTAGAAATATTATTTCATCTGCTCTAACCCTTGATGAGTTCTACAGAATTTCTATTTGTAAAAGTGCACAGGAAATGTGGGAAATGCTTAGAGTAACCCACGAAGGAACTGATGACGTCAAAAGAGCGCGTAAAAACTCCCTAATCCAAGAATATGAGATGTTCCGGATGCAACCCGGCGAAACGATTTTCGACGTTCAAAAGCGTTTCAATCATATTATGAATCATCTCACCGGATTAGGTAAAGTATTTGACGTTGATGAATTAAATGTTAAAATTTTGAAATCTCTGGATAGGAAATGGCAACCTAAGGTGACGGCCATCTCGGAGTCACAAAATCTTGCCACTATGTCTATGGCGGCGTTATTTGGAAAGCTAAGGGAGCATGAGCTTGACCTTGGAAGGCTAAATGAGGAAGAGGGTCAATATCAAAAGAAGAACCTAGCTTTCAAGACCGATATTTCAAAAAGCAAAAATAAGAAAGAAGAAGAAGAAGACTCCGAAAATGATGAAGAAGAGATGAGTCTTTTTATGAAGAAGTTCACCAAATTGATGAAAGCAAAATGAAGACATCCTTTCAAAGGTAAGGGAAAGGTAAAAGAAAATTCTTCCGTTAATATAAAATGCTATGGTTGTGGTGAAACAGGGCATATGAAGACCGAATGCCCAAACAAGAAAAATGATGAACACAAGGGCAAAAAGCAATTCAAGAGGAAAGCATATATTGCTTGGGATGACAGTGATTCAAATTCAGAATCAAGCGACTCGGAAATAGAAGCAAACAATTGCTTAATGGCAAATGACAACATTTCTTCGGATTTTGAGGTTAGTGATTCCGATTCATCCTCTAGTGAAGAAAATGACCATGATGAATTGCAAAATGCTTATAATGAGTTATTTACTGCATTTATGAATATGAAAAACGAATTTAAAGTTGTAAAGAAAAATCTAAGAAGATCCGAAAAGGAAAATGAGTACTTAAAATTGAAAATTGCATGTTTAGAAGAAAAGGAGGTAGCTAATACGAAAATTGTATGCTTAGATGAGAATAAGGACTTAGCTTGTGCAAATTGTAAAGAGCATGAATATGACATAGATATTCTTAACCATTTGCTTGACAAAGCCGAAAAAGAAATTGATGATCTTAAGAAGCATGAAATGGTATTTGCTCAAAATAATGTAAATCATAGAGTTCCTTTGAAAAAGAGTAAAACTAAAAAGAAAAGAGTATGGGTAGAAAAAGGAACTAGAGCATGTCATGTTAATAATGTATCTTGTTCTAAAACTACTTCAAATGCATGCTTCTATTGTATGAAACAAGGTCACACTTCAAATAAGTGTAAAATTAAACATTTTGGTGTTCCTAAAGGAAAATATATTTGGGTTCCTATAGTTACATGAATTGTTTCTCTCTTTTATTTATTCAAAGAAAATGGATCATTTAGTATGTTTTAAACAGAATGCTTAGGTAAAATCATTTTATCTTTTCTACTGCATGAAGGTTCTTCACTTAAAGATTTTGCGAAATGCCTCTAAAATCGTTTTAAACAACTAAAAACAAAGTATTTTTACAAAAGCTTTCTTAAACATGTTTTTAACTGATATAGTTGTGAAAGAACTGATCAAAATCACTTAGAATGTTCAAAGAAGTGTTTTTACAGCATTTTAATCGATACAACTTGTTTTTAATCGATTAAAACCATTTAGAACTCATTATGATCGATCAGAATACTAATATGACCGATCAAAATCAAATGTGATCGATCAGATTTTAATTATGAGCGGTCAGAATTTTTTCAATCGATTAAAACACGTTTCAATCGATTAAAATCACTTAAAGGGTCAGATGATCGATCGAATCCAATTATGACCGATCGAATCAGATGTGATCGATCAGATTTTAATTATAAGCGATCAGAATTTTTCAATCGATTAAAACACGCTTTCAATCGATTAAAATCACTTAAAGGATCAGATGATCGATCGTAATGCAATTATGACTGATCGAATCAGTTATAATCGATCGAATTTAGTTATGACCGATCGAACTCTTTTAATCGATTAAATCTCCTTTCAATCGATTAAAACAACTTAGAAATTTTCTACACAACGTTTTAATCGATTAAAACTTATTTTTATCAGCTTAAAATAACTTGAAAAGTTTTATAAGAAAGTTTTGCAGTATTTCAATCGATTGATGAGGGCATTTTCTTAGGTTATTCATTAACTAGCAAGGAATATAGAGTGTTTAATAGGAGAACTTTAAATATAGAAAAATCTATTCATGTTATCTTTGATGAGATTGTAGACCTTGGGGGAAATCCTCTTGAGTCAAATAATAGACTTGCAGGTGATGATGAATATATAAGGGAGGCTCTTGATGAACTGTATTTAGAAGATAATGAGCCTTCTCAAACTCCTCAATTAGCAAAGGAATGGCAATCACCTAGAGGACTCTCATTGGACAACATTATAGGTGACATCTCAAAAGGGGTAAGAACTAGAAACATGAATAATTTCTGTATGTCTGTTGCTTTTGTGTCACAGATTGAACCTAAAAACATTGAGGAAGCACTTAAAGATGATCAATGGTGCATAGCCATGCAAGAAGAACTTAACCAATTTGAAAGGAATCAAGTCTGGGAATTAATCCCAAGAGAAGAGTCACATCAAGTCATTGGAACTAAATGGGTATTCAGAAATAAGCTTGATGAAGATGGAAACATAACAAAGAATAAAGCCAGACTTGTTGCAAAAGGGTATTGTCAGGAGGAAGGTATAGATTATGATGAAACTTATGCTCCTATTGCCAGGTTAGAGGCTATACGCCTACTTCTTGCTTATGCATCTATGATGAAATTTAAATTATATCAAATGGATGTAAAGAGTGCATTTTTAAATGGTTTTATTAAAGAAGAAGAATATGTAGATACCAAACGTCAATTAGCAGATATATTTACTAAGCCTCTACCCAAGGATAGATTCTATGATCTTAGAAGAGACTTAGGGATATTAGAAATAGCTTAAAATCTGCTTAATTTGACTGTTTCTGGATGATTGTTATGTTAAAATTCGTGGTGTAGCATGTTCATAGGTTATTATGCATATAAATCTCAAAACTTGATATAGCCTCCGGAATAATCGACATCTGGAAGTGATAATCGATTATTTCCCTTCAAAACGTCCAAAATAGGGTATTCTCCTTCGGAATAATCGATTATTTCGTGAAATAATCGATTAAATGCCTCGTATAATCGATTATTTGCTGGAAATAATCGATTAAAGTCGCTCGATATAGAGATAATCGATTATTTTGAGATATAATCGATTAAATGCGACCAGTCTTGCCTCCTAGCCGTTGCCAACGGATATTTTGCCATGGAATCTCTTCTATATGACCGTTGGAAGTGTTTTCCCTATAAATAGAGACCTCTAGTTCAATTATACTCACTTCTAACTCTTGCAATCTATACTCTCTTTGCCTCATTATTCCCTCATTTGTCTCCAAATCTTCTTCATACTTCATCTATTCTTTCAAATGGCCTCATCCTCACGCCCTAAGATTCCTACAAGAAGAAGATCTGCACCTTCTTCTCATTCCCGTCCTAATTCTGTTGAAGGATGGATTTCTGATACGGAAGGACAACAAGAATTTCTGATGTACTGGAAGGAACGTGCCATCACTTCTCCTAAGTTTCTCATTGGTGAGCAGTTTATACATAGAGGGTTTAATTTTCCAAATCTTCTTGAAATTCAAGGAGTTCTCCCATTTATCCAAATGCAAGGTACTTACTATCCTGACTTAGTTAGGGTATTCTTTTCTAGATTTAAGTTTAGGGATCAAATTGCTACATCCCGTGTCAAAGGGGTGACCATAATTCTAGATGATGATATTTGGGAAAATGTTGCTCACTTCCCAATTAGAGAAGATGCTATTAACGTTTATGGTGAGCTAGATGATTTTGACAGGTTCCTAGCTTATAGATCTTTTCTCGTGAATCCCTCCATGGAGATTGGACGTATTCTTCATGCTCGGACCCTTGAAGAAGGAAGAACGCATGATTCTTCATTTGCTTGTCTCGGATTTTATGTCCCCGGCCACAAATCATGCCCAATGCTCTTCTATTGATCTTCGCATTATTCATGCCATAATGAATAATGAACCTTTAGATTGGGGTGTTCTTGTCACAATGACAATGTTAAAGGCCAAACGTCATCCAACATTCAAAATTCCATATGCTCTTCTTGTATCCCGAATTCTTGAATATAAAGGAGTCAATGTCGAAGGTGAACAAGTTGTCCGAACTACTAACTTGAACCGCATGCCGGACAACACTTTGATTCATCTACAAATGGTGCGGGTCAATGACATCTATGTTCATAAAGATGACGTCCAAAATCAAGGTGATGCAATTGAAGACTCTGATGAAGATATGCCTCCAAAGAATTGAATTTCCCTCTACCCAAATCCAAAGTATAGGAACATCCTCTTCTCATCAAGAATCAAGACAATCCATGGAAGATATGCTTTCCGACATGAATCAAAGAATGCAATCATTCTTCAATCTTTCCGGTGTACTGCATGATGAAATTATTCGCCGTATATCCGATGTAGATGATAGAGTGGGTAGATTAGAAAATAGATTTGATACTCACTTTAATGATGAGGATAGTGAAGAATTTTAGATTTTATTAATATCTTTATATTGTAATGAATGAATGATTATGAAATAAAATTTGATGTTTCTTTCATGCTATGATTGAGGGGGAGCTTTCTCTAACTTATGCATATTTTGAGGGGGAGCTCTTATGATTGATGTTGCAGAGTTCTTTTTGATTATAATCAAAATAGGGGGAGAAAAATTTAAAGCCTATGATTCAATTTTAAATTTTATCTGGTATGTTTAATGTGTTTGTTAGTATGACAGATAAAACAGGTTATTACAAGGGCTTTAAAAAGATAATTTTGATCATCATCAAAAAGGGGGAGATTGTTGAACATTCAAGGACTTGATGTTGCAAATAATGATCATGAAGAATGTTGATTTTGATGATGATCCAAGAGCTTAAAGACTTAGAGTATTGAAGATTGAAGATTGATGATTTCTGTATTGTAATAACTCTGTTTTAGCTTGATTGAGCCTCGTAATTTTAGAGTCTAAGATAGCCTGTACATAGTCTCGTAACTTAGAAGCTTCAAAATGCTCAAATTTATCATGCAGGCTCGGCTTTAATCGATTAAATAGGTATATAATCGATTAAAACAAGTGAGAAAACCATTTTCTCGTCTAAAACTCACTGTTTTAATCGATTAAACAGCAAAATAATCGATTATTCCGTACAGTTCCGTACAGATAATCGATTATTTCACCAAATAATCGATTAAACCAGAGAGGATTGGGTTCTGACGTATTTGGCTCTGTTTTAATCGATTATTACTCCAAATAATCGATTATTTCAGTCTGTTTCTGATTTTAAACATCAAACAAACCCTATTTTCGAAAATCCAATTACCAAGAACCCTAGTTTCAAAATCCCCAATTCCTAAACCCTAATTTCCCTACTTAAACTCTGCTTTGGCACTCGTAAAAGAAGAACAACCTTTTCCATACAAAAGTTAAGTGTCGTGAGTGCAAGATAACTGTTTGTTGCAAGGAAAGGGGCTTTCCGAACCTGGTGTGGGCTAGAAGCGATAAGAATCACTAAGTGGAGTTCTTAGTGGATTGTGTGTTGTGCCGTCTCTGGGGAAAGCTGTTCTTCATCTCTTGGGGCTTTCTGAACCTGGTGTGGGCTAGAAGCGATAAGAATCACTAAGTGGAGTTCTTAGTGGATTGTGTGTTGTGCCGTCTCTGGGGAAAGTTGTTCTTCATCTCTTGTGGGTTTCAAGAGAGGTGTTATCTTTTACTTTATCTCTTCCATTGTAATTTGTTTTGTAACAATTTGTTCTTAGTGACAGCGTTAATCCTCTTTTGAGTGATTAGCAACTGGACGTAGGGTCTTTTGATCCGAACCAGTATAAACCTACTGTGTAATCTTCTCTACTCTTCTCTATTTACATTTACACAGTTTTTAATCGGTAAAATTTGGGGAAAATTTTGAAAACCTAATTTTTATTAAGAAACCAATTCACCCCCCCTCTTGGTTTTTGTCCGACCACGCGAACATTCCGTTGCGCGATTCTAACATAAATTTCCTGTGTAAGATTCTCTTCTCTTCTCTATTTACATTTGCACAGTTTTTTATCGGTAAAATTTGGGGAAAATTTTGAAAACCTAATTTTTATTAAGAAACCAATTTACCCCCCTCTTGGTTTTTGTCCGACCACGTGAACATTCCGCTGCGCGATTCTAACAGAAAGAAACCAGAAATCTATGGACATCGTTCAAACAATTCAAAACATGTTAAGAAAATCAATCTGCTCAACAAGTGAATGAAAAGTAACAGAACCTCACAAGATATGTACTTTCTCACTCAAGTGTTTAGGCTACTATTTACTCTCAAAGCACCCATGAAAAACAAGCACCACATAGACTTGGCAAGCCTCTAAAATCATCAACCAAAAACACATGCACATAAAGATCAAAAGGACTTTCAAAGGTTGTAATCGGGCTAAGGACAAAGTATGGAATGTATGTATGGATAATTAGCTTAAAGACCAAAGAAAATAGAAGAGCAATGGGAAATGAGTCAAAAATACACATGAAAGTAAATCCACCAATTTCAATCCTCACACAATGGCCAAGCCCAAACATATTTCTCTCTTTATTTTCTTTTTTTTTCTTCATTTTTTTTCAATTTTTTTTAAACCTCAAAGATAAAAGATAGTCACTCATATATACACAAATGAAGAATCCAAGAACCAACACAACTAGGTACAACCCCCTACTATTTTAGCACCCATTCCTAAAATAATTCCAAAACAATGAAAAAAAGGCCATGGGCTCAAAGGGGCTATTAAAGGGAATGATTCAAGGTAGGCTCATTTGGCTAGAGGCTTATAAGAGAAAAAATGTCTAAATCATCTCCAACATGCATGTGAATCAAGAAGCATAAAAAAGAGTCAAGTCAAGGTCACTGTGCAAGCAATCAATAGACATAACACATAAGAAAGAAAGAATCACTAGTACAGAAATCACTTTTAACATCGGTCTTTCCACATCGGTTCTTTAAGAACCGATGTAGAAAGTGGATTCAAGACTTTCTACATCGGTTCCCAGATGAACCGATGTAGAAAACACTTTCTACATCGGTTCCCAGATGAACCGATGTAGAAAATACTTTCTACATCGGTTCTCAGATGAACCGATGTAGAAAGTCATTTTATAAAATTAAGAGAACTGTCACTGGCAAGATTCGAACCCAGCACCTTAGAGTCGAAGGCCGATACTCCAACCACTAAGCTACTAGGATTTTCTCGATAAATGTATATCCATGTAAATATATAAATATAAAATATATAAATACAAATACAAATATATTTATATATTTATATGTTGGATGTGAGAGCGCGCTCGAGAGTGAAAGTGTGTGTCAAGTGGGTTTTCAAAATTTGATGTCAAATTTGTGAGCGAGTCTCTTTATATGAATTTGTAATTTAATGATAGAATATAATCTTTATAATTTATTTATAATAATATAGCATATAATCTTTATACACTACTAGAAAAATGGTTAATAGTGACCGAAATTAGTGACCGAAAAATTCAGCTTTAATATATTTATAAAAAAATTAAAATTATTTTAATTACTCGAATTGATATTTTAAATTTATATTAATATTTTGGATAATTTAATAGTTAGATATATATTTTAAGTTTATATTAGTTATTTTTATATAAATTGTAAAGATTAAGTAAATTTATTTTAAAATTTAATTAAACATAATAATATAATATACTATTAACCATATTATTAGTTAGAAATTAATTTTAAGTTTTATCATATTTATTTGAAAAATATTTTTTAAAAATTTAAAATAATTAATTAAAATAAAGAAATTTAATTTAATAAATGTGTTAATATTATTAGTTATTAGAAAATTAAATTTATAATAATAATAATTATATAAAATTATAGAATTAATAAATGTTTCGCTTGAGCGAAAATCCCTCGCCGAGCGAAACGCCCTCAGCACAAAATATGATCGGTCATAATTGCATTCTGATCGATCATAATTGAACGATATCATAGCTGCTCCAGGTTAACCGCTATCTAAGTGAGTTTTAAAAGCGTTCCCGTGTAACCGCTTATCTAAAATGTCTTTCGCTTGAGCGACAGTCTTATCGCCGAGCGAAACGCCCCTGCACAAAATTGGCATTCTCGGTTGTGTTTCGCTGAGCGACAATCGTCTCGCTCGAGCGAAACGCCTCGCACAAAATTATGATCGGTCATAATTGCATTTTGATCGATCATAATTGAACGATATCATAGCTGTTCTAGGTTAACCGCTATCTAAGTGAGTTTTTAAAAGCTGCTCTCGTGTAACCGCTATCTAAAATGTCTTTCGCTTGAGCGACAGTCTTCTCGCTCGAGCGAAACGCCCCCGCACAAAATTGGCATTCTCGGTTGTGTTTCGCTTAAGCGACAATCCTATCGCCGAGCGAAACGCCCCCGCACATATAAAAATATAAATATATAAATATATTAATATATAAATATATCAATATATAAATATATATAAATATATATATATATATATATACAAATATATCAATATATCAATATTATCCCCTCATATATTAATATATCAATATTATCCCTTCATATATCTGTCATCGAATCGATCACTAATATCGCTGACCAAGGAAATAGTGATCGATTCCAGTTGGTCACCGATTCTGGCCACCGAACCTGGTCACCGATTCTGGTCACTAATTCTAGTCAATGAATCTGTCACATCGAATCTGGTCACTAAAATATATTTTAATTCCTCACATCCAACATATAAAATATATAAATATATTTGTATTTGTATTTATATATTTTATATTTATATATTTTATATTTATATATTTACATGGATATACATTTTTATTTGTATATAAATATAATTTATGTATAAGTTATTATCGTAAAATCCTAATAGCTTAGTGGTTGGAGTATCGCCCTCCGACTCTAAGGTACTCGGGTTCGAATCTTGCCAGTGACAATTCTCTTAATCTCGATAATAAATCAAATTTCTAAAAAATATAAATAATATAATAAATAATAAAAATATAATATAAAAGGGAGAGGAGACCTCTAGATCAATAGATAGGGTAATTGGAGAGGGGTTATGAATAAATAAAATAAATAAAATAAATAAAATAAATAAAATATATAAAAATATTAGACTTTCTACATCGGCTCCTTAGGAACCGATGTAGAAAGTGGAAAGTCACACTTTCTACATCGGTTCCTTAGGAACCGATGTAGAAAGTGTGACTTTCTACATCGGCTGTATCTACATCGGTTCTAGAACCGATGTTAAAAGTCCCTGGGAACCGATGTTAAAAGCCTGTTTTGTACTAGTGAATAGAGAGTGGCTCAGAACCTCACACAGGGTAAATCTGTCACTTCCAAATCAACCTCTCAAACCACAAAATCAACTTGACATGCAAAGAAGAACAATGATTTCAATCCATAGAATATCAAGCAACTCATATCCAAGAGTGAAGTAAGTGCCTACTACCTATACAAAACCCAGAAATCAAAGAAAAATATACAAAACTATACACAAAACATAGAATATAAACCTACAATCCTACATCTCCCACCTCACACTTAAATCGGGCATTGTCCTCAATCTAAACACAATTAAGTAGAATGGAAGGGGAAAGAAGAACTCCCTGATCATGGTGGGTCCCAGATCTATCTCCTCAGATGGTACAGGTATTGAGGCCATGAAGTAGCAACTTTGTTAAGCTAAAACAAACAAAGTCTTCTTCTACATTAAGCTGGAAAGAGGAAATGTCACCTTCTTCTTTACCACATCAAGAATCACTAGATTGAGCCTTCTTTGTGGCTGTCTCACTGGTTTTGCTTCATCCTCCAAGAGTATCATATGCATGCATGTAGATGGGTTGATACCAGGAATGTTAGCTAGAGTCCAACCAATAGCTCTTTTATGCTTTCTCAACACATGCAACAACTTTTCTTCTTGTTGGACATCAAGTGAGGTGGATACTATCACCGAGAGTTTCTCATTCTCATCTAAATATGCATACTTGAGATTTTCAAGTAGAGGTTTAAGCTCCAAGGTGGGTGGTTGAACAATAGTAGTGGACTCGCACCTCAACAATCAAGTCGATTCACATGTACTTCCTTCAACATGGTTAGTGCATTCTGATCTGTATAAAATCAAAACCAAGTGGTACAACACCGAAAGCATCATGTTCATGTGCATGATCGAATATGTATCAACATTTATATCAGTCATATTAGCAGCTTGTATCAATATCAATATTCGAAACTGATCAATGCAAGAACTACACACTTCAGAATCAGTACATGTGAGATAGGTGAAGGAATTATGCAAAGATGGGAAGTCAACATCATGAAAGAATTCAAGTACATGCTCATCAATTAATTCATCAATCAAATCAACATGAAAGATAGAATGATCCTCATATGGGTGTTTCATAGCATCATGGATGTTGAACCTAGCCACACAATCATCAAATTCAATAGAAAGTGCACTAGCATGGACATCTATCTTAGTTCGGGTTGTACTTAAAAATGGTTTGCCTAATATAATGGGTACTGAACCATGGGAATACCCTTCTTCCATTTCAAGAACATAAAAGTCAGCAGGGAAATGAGTTTATCAACTCGAACCAAAACATCCTCAATAAAAACAGCAGGGTGGGCAATACTTCTATTTGCCAATTGAATAACCACACCTGTGGGTTTTAAGGGTCCAAGGGACAAATAATTGAAAACAGACATAGGCGTGACATTTATAGATGCTCCTAAGTCTAGCATGGCCTTTTCAAATTTCGTATTGCCTATGATGCAAGGTATGATAAATATGCCAGGATCCATACACTTTTCAGGAGTATGAGGAACAGGTGCACCTATGAGTGTAGACACATTTCTGCCTAAACTGATTCGCTCATTACCTTTAAGCCTCCTCTTGTGAGTGCACAACTCCTTGAGGAACTTGCCATACCTCAGAATTTTCTTGATTGCATCAAGGAGAGGTATATTGAACTCAACTTTTTTGAAAGTCTCCAAAATCTCCTTATCCACCTCTTCCATTTTCTTACTTGGAACTGCTCTTGGTGGAAACGGAAGGGGGATGGAAAACTGTTGCTGCGACAGGCTTGTTGGAGAAGGGCTGGTTGACTGATTTCTACTACCAATTTTCTCCTCTTCTGGTTGCATAGGACCCTTCCCTTTTGCTCTTTCAGCTCCATCACTAATCTGAACAGGGACATAAGGTACAGGTGCAACAGGTGCATTAATTGTCTTGCCTGACCACAAGGTGATGACACTAACATTCTTCGGATATGCTTTGTCTGGGATGGCAATTTATCAGAATCTGGGACTGTGCTTGGTTAAGCTGAGTTGCCATCTGCCCCATCTGATTTGTCAAACTCTAGATGGAAGTTCTTGTCTCCTATTAGAACTGCATATTTTGTAGGGTCATCTGCCTGACCAGCTCTTCTAATGAAGGTTCAGAAATGGAAGGTTGAGGGGTTGAAGCTGGTACTGTTGTTGGATCTTCATTTTGTCTTTGATACTGCTGCTAAAAAGGTGGAGCCACGTATCTGCTCTGCCCAACATTGTTTTGGAAGGTGGGAGGATGTTGTTGCTATTGATTGGACCATCTCAGGTTTGGGTGATTTCTCTAACCTGGATTGTATTTATTTGAGGTCAAGTTAAAATTTTGTTGCTGCTGTGGACCTTTGTTGTTGTAAATGTTTGTAGCATAAGCTTGGGGAGCATCAGAACCTATAATTTGTTGCAATGATGGACAAACATCTTTATAATGATTATTTAAGGTGCAGATGCCACAAACTCTTGCAGTAGGTGCAGTTCTCTGGTTTGCAGCAAATTGGTTGACCAGTGTGGTGAGAGCATCAATCTTACTCTCCAACTTCTATGCAGTTGCATCCGAGGAACAAACATCATGAACTCCTCTCAAAACTATAACATCACTCCTCATGTTGAACTATTGCGAGTTGGATGTCATCTTCTCAATCATACCTCTAGCAGCAACAGGTGTCATATCTCCTAAGGCTCCTCCACTGGCTGCATCAATCATGCTTCTGTCCATTATGTTTAGCCCCTCATAAAAAATACTGTAGTAACAGTTGCTCAGAAATATGATGATAAGGACAACTAGCACAAAGTCTCTTAAATCTTTCCTAATACTCATACAAGCTCTCTCCAGTAGTTTTCCTGATTCCAAAAATATCCTTTCGAATAGCAGAGGTCCTAGATGCAGGGAAGAATTTGTCCAGGAACACTCTCTTCAGGTCATCTCAGCTTGTAATTGAAGTAGGAGCCAAATAATACAGCCAGTCCTTAGCAAGATCCTCCAAAGATCAAGGAAATTCCTTCAAGTATATGTGGTCTTCTGGAACATTTTGAGGTCTCATGGTGGAACAAACTATGTGAAACTGCTTAAGTTGCTTTTGTGGATCTTCACCTGCACGATAACAAAAGGAACATCTTCTTCGGGATATTGAATGCACAAATTCGCATATGTAAAATCAAGTGCAGGCATCTCCCTAAGTGTTCTCTCACGAGATCCAACAGGTTGATCATCCATGTTATCAGTTTGGAAATTATCAAAAGAAGGTGTATTAGATGCAGGACTATCAGGATTATCACTAAGACTATCTAATGGTACGGACTCAAAAGATGAATTCCTAGAATGCCTAACAAATCTATGAAAGGTCCTATCTATTTCAGGATCAAAAGGTTGTAAAAGGCAAGGATTGCTCCTAGTCATGCACTATATGCAACAATTTATGTATTTCCCAAGAGTCAACAAACATGTGAGATCATGCAAAAATAGGGGAGGACAACTAATTAGTATGTGTAAATATGCCAATGGTAAACCATGAACAAGTACACCAGGTAGGTTCCCAGGAAAGAGAGGTGGGTCACTAATGGACACGCTTAAGTACCAAGTTTTTCCTAGCCAGAACCCTCCTAGACATGCACTCTCACACTACCAAGCTATATCCAGAATTTCCTACGAGAATGGTTTTCAAGAATTTTCTAGCAAGGATGACTTATTAAAAATTTCCTGCAAGAATGGTTAGGGAGCACACAAGAAAAAATTATAATAATTTTTTTTAAATAAAGCTAGAAAAAAAATTAGAAAAAAAAATTGAATTTTTGAAATTTTTTTATATAAAGCTAAATAAATTTGAATTTTTTTTTCAATAGAGTTTTTGAAGGAACCCAACAACGGGTTATCAAAATAGCATTGAGATAAGTAATAATGTTAAATTAAACATCAAATAAAAAAATTCAAATAACTAAAAATATAATAAAATATTCAAATAACTCGAAAATAAAATAAAATATTCAAATAACCGAAAATATAATAAAATATTCAAATAACTGAAAATAAAATAAAATATTCAAATAACTCGAAAACAAAATAAAATATTCAAATAACCGAAAATAAAATATTCAAATAAGAACCCAATTATATACTTATGGTAAAAACTCTTTCCAACGTATTGCTTATAGGGGTTTGAATAAGAGAAATTAAGCTTAAAAACGGTTGAACATTCAAGGACTTGATGTTGCACTTGATGGACATGAAGATTGTTGATTTTGATGATGATTCAAGAACTCAAAGACTTAGAGTGTTGAAGACTTGTTTTGTATTGTAATAACTCTGTTTCAATTAGATTGAGTCTGTAATATTAGTGTTTAAGATAGCCGGTACATAGTCTGCACCTTAGAAGCTTCAAAAAGCTCAAATTTATCATCCAGGCTCGGCTTTAATCGATTAAATAGGGAAATAATCGATTAAAATAGTGAGAAAAACCATTTTTTGTATCTGCTCACTGGTTTAATCGATTAAAACTCCTGTTAATCGATTAACAGGCGGTTTAATCGATTAAAACCCCTTTTAATCGATTAAAATAGTGAGTTTCAGGGTTCTGTTGATTTTGGCTCTGTAATAATCGATTAACTCTTGATTTAATCGATTATTTTAGTCAGATTTCGAATTTTAACTTCAAATCAACCCTATTTTCGAAAACCCTTTTCCCAAGAACCCTAATTCCGAAATTCCCAATTCCCAAACCCTAATTTCTCTACTTAAGCTTCTCTTTGGCACTCAGAAAAGTAGAACAACCTTTTTCATACAAAAGTTAAGTGTTGTAGTGCTAGAGAACTGTTTGTTGCAAGAAAAAGGGGCTTTTGGAACCTGGTGTGGGCTAGAAGCGATAAGAATCACTAAGTGGAGTTCTTAGTGGATTGTGTGTTGTGCCGTCTCTAGGGAAAGTTGTTCATCATCTCTTGTGGATTTCAAGAGAGGTGTTTTCTTATCTTTATCTTTTCAATTGTAATCTGTTTGTAACAACTTGATTACAGTGACAACGTTAATCCTCTGTTTGAGTGATTAGCAACTGGACGTAGGGTCTTTTGATCCGAACCAGTATAAATTTCCTGTGTAAGATTCTCTTCTCTTCTCTATTTACATTTACACAGTTTTTAATCGGTAAAATTTGGGGAAAATTTTGAAAACCTAATTTTTATTAAGAAACCAATTCACCCCCCCTCTTGGTTTTTGTCCGACCACGCGAACATTCCGCTGTGCGATTCTAACAAGTGGTATCAGAGCATGCTTTGATAGTCATTCAAATTTTCGAAAATGGCCGGACAAAATCAAACTTTTGTCGAAGGTGCGTCTATCAACAGACCCCCACTTTTTGCGGGTCAAAATTATCCTTTTTGGAAGGTACGAATGCAAATCTTTTTAGAGTCTGTTGATAGAGGCGTTTGGGACGCTATTTTAAACGGTCCATATATTCCGAAAGTTACTGAGAACGGTGTTGACGTTCCCAAACCTTTTTCTAGATGGATTGCAGAGGAAAACAGAAAAGCTCAATTTGACGTTAGGGCTAGAAATATAATTTCATCTGCTTTAACCCTTGATGAGTTTTACAGAATATCCATTTGTAAGAGTGCTCAAGAGATGTGGGAAAAACTAAGAGTAACCTATAAAGGAACCGATGACAGTGATTCAAGTTCGGAATCAAGTGACTCGGAAGTAGAAGCAAATATTTGCTTAATGGAAAATGACAACATATCTTCCGATTTTGAGGTAAGTGATTCCGACTCATCCTCAAGTGATGATGAAAATGATTTTGATGAATTATAAAATGCATATAATGAATTGTTTAGTGCTTTTAAGAATTTGAAAAATGAATATAAAGTTGTAAAGAAGAATCTAAGTAGATCCGAAAAGGAAATTGACTCTTTAAAAATGAAAATCACATGTTTAGAAGAAAAGGAGTCCTTAAAAACGAAAATTGTATGTTTAGAGGAAAAGGAAACCTTAGAAACGAAAATTGTATGCATAGATGAGAATGATGATAAGAATATAGTATGTGCATCTTGTAAAGAGTATGAGTATGACATAGATATACTTAATCATCTACTTGATAAAGCCGAAAAGGAATTGAGTAATAATAATAAAGTTGTTGTAACTCAAAAGAGTGTAAACCATCAAGTTCCTTTGAAAATGCCTAAAAAGAAAAATAAAAGAGTATGGGTAGAAAAAGGAACTAGAGCATCTATTGTTAGAAATGCATCTTATACTAAAGCTATATCTAAAGTATGTTTTTATTGTATGAAACATGGTCATACTTCAAATAGATGTAAAATTAAGCATTTTGGTGTTCCTAAAAGAAAATATATTTGGGTTCCTATAGTTAAATGAATTGTTTGTCTCTTGTATTTATTCAAAGAAAATTGATCATTTAGTATGTTTTGAATAGGATGCTCATTAGGCCAATTATAAAATCAACTCCCTATGAATTGTTAAATGGTAGAAAGCCTAATGTTGCTCATTTGAAAATTTTTGGATGTAAGTGCTTTGTGTTGAATAATGGAAAGGACAACTTAGGAAAATTTGATTCTAAAGCCGATGAGGGCATTTTCTTAGGTTATTCATTAACTAGTAAGGCTTACAGAGTGTTCAATAGAAGAACTTTGAATATAGAAGAATCTATTCATGTTACTTTTGATGAGATTGTAGACCTTG
Source organism: Sphenostylis stenocarpa (assembly GCA_963425845.1). Lineage (NCBI taxonomy): Eukaryota > Viridiplantae > Streptophyta > Magnoliopsida > Fabales > Fabaceae > Sphenostylis > Sphenostylis stenocarpa. The sequence goes on along the minus strand of OY731403.1, from coordinate 68,020,471 downwards.
GGGGAAATCCTCTTGAGTCAAATAAAGAACTTGTAGGTGATGATGAATATATAAGAGAGGCTCTTGATGAATTATATTTGGAAGAAAATAAGCCTTCTCAAACGCTTGAATTAGCAAAAGAATGGCAATCACCTAGAGGACTCTCAATGGACAATATCATAGGTGACATCTCAAAAGGGGTAAGAACTAGAAATATGACTAATTTCTGTATATCTGTAGCATTTGTGTCACAGATAGAACCCAAAAATGTTGAGGAAGCGCTTAAAGATGACCAATGGTGCATAGCTCTACAATAGGAACTTAACCAATTTGAAAGGAATCAAGTCTGGGAATTAATCCCAAGAGAAGAATCACATCAAGTTATTAGAACCAAATGGGTGTTTAGAAATAAACTTGATGAAGATGGAAACATAACAAAGAATAAAGCTAGACTTGTTGCCAAAGGCTATTGTCAGGAGGAAGGTATAGACTATGATGAAACTTATGCTCCTGTTGTCAGGTTAGAGGCTATACGCCTACTTCTTGCTTATGCATCTTTGATGAAATTTAAATTATATCAAATGGATGTTAAGAGTGCATTTTTGAATGGTTTTATTAAAGAATAAGTTTATGTGGAGCAACCCCCTGGTTTTGAAGATTTTAGTTTTCCTAATCATGTTTTTAAATTAAAGAAAGCATTATATGGGTTGAAACAAGCTCCTAGATCTTGGTATGAAAGGCTAAGTAGTTTCCTAACATCAAATGATTTTTCTAGAGGAAAAATTGATTCTACACTATTTATAAAGAAAGTTAAAGAACATATCTTATTGGACCAGGTATATGTTGATGATAATATTTTTGGATCAACTGATAATTCGTTATGTGTAGAATTTGCTAAGATAATGCAGGGAGAGTTTGAAGTGTCTATGATGGGAGAATTGACATTCTTCCTTGGACTACAAATCAAGCAACTTAAAGATGGCATTTTCATCTCTCAAACCAAATACTGCAAAGAGATACTTAAAAAGTTTGGAATGGACACCTCAAAGGAAGCTAACACACCCATGGGAACTTCATGGTATCTAGCCAAGGATGAATCAGGTTTGGAAGTTAATCAATCTATGTATAGAGGTATGATAGGTTCACTGTTATACTTAACTGCAAGTAGACCTGATATTATGCATTCTGTCTGTGTGTGTGCTAGATTTCAGGCTTGTCCAAAAGAATCTCATCTAATTACAGTAAAACATATTCTAAAATATTTAAAAGGAACTAGTGGTTTTGGTTTATGGTATCCATCTGATGCGTGCACTAGTCTAATAGGATATTTTGATGCTGATTATGGTGGATGCAAAATTGATAGGAAAAGTACTAGTGGGACATGTCATTTGTTAGGTTCATCCTTAGTATCTTGGCATTCTAAGAAACAAGCTTGTGTTGCTTTATCTACCACTGAAGCTAAATATATTGCAGTTGGTAGTTGTTGTGCTCAAATTCTGTGGACGAAACAACAGTTAGAAGATTATAGTATATTTTTAAATGACATACCTTTAATGTGTGATAATACGAGTGCAATTAATCTTACTAAGAATCCAATAATGCACTCTAGGACTAAGCACATAGAAATTAGGCATCACTTTTTGAGAGATCATATCAGCAAAGGAAACTGTAAAATAGAATACGTTGATACAAAGCATCAATTAGCAGATATTTTTACTAAGCCTCTACCCAAAGATAGATTTTATGATCTTAGAAGAGACTTAGGGATTTTAGAAATAGCTTAAATTCTGCTTATTGAGACAGTTTTTGGATGATTGCAATGTTAAAATTCATTATAGAGGATGTTCATAGTTTATGATGTATTAAAACCTCAAAAATATGATGTACTCTCTGGAATAATCGATTAATTGGAGTTATAATCGATTATTTGCATCCAAAACACTAAAAACAGGGCATTCCTCTCTGGATTAATCGATTAATTCGATAATTAATCGATTAAATACAGACTTAATTGATTATCTGCACAATATAATCGATTAAATGGTTCTGGCACTGGTTTAATCGATTAATCTGAGTTTTAATCGATTAAACCTGGCAAGTTTTGCCTCCTAGCCGTTGCCAACGGATCTCTTGACCTATATTCACTTCCAAATGACCGTTGGACATGCTTGATTATAAATAGGGGCCTCCATTTCACTTCTACTCACTAGTATCTCTTGAAATCAAGCTTTCTTGCCTTATTCTAGCAATCTTGCCCTCTTCTCACTACTCTTAGCTTTCTAAATCTTCTTGTTATTCCTCTAATCTTTCAATGACCTCATCTTCTCTTGCTAAGATCCCTACTAGAAGAAGATCTGCACCCTCATCTCGTCCCCGTCCTAATTCTGTAGAAGGATGGATTTCTGATACAGATGGCCAACAAGAATTTCTGACCTACTGGAAGGAATGTGCCATTATCTCTCCAAAGTTTCTTATTGGTGAGCAATTCATCAATAGGGGATTCAACTTTCCTAACCTTCTTGAAATTCAAGGAGTTCTTCCCTTCATCCAAATGCAAGGTACGGATTATCCTGACCTCGTTAGGGTATTTTACTCTAGATTTAAATTTAGAGATCAAATTGCTACCTCTAGAGTAAAAGGCGTCACAATTATTCTTGACGATGATATTTGGGAAAACGTCACTCACTTTCCAATTAGAGAAGATGCTATTAACATTTATGGTGAGCTAGATGATTTTGACAGGTTCTTAACTTACCGTTCTTTTCTACAAAATCCCTCCATGGAGATTGGGCGTCTCCTTCTTGCTGGACCTTTAAAGAAGGAGGAACGCATGATTCTACATCTAATTGTCTGGATTCTATGTCCTCGGGCTACAAATCATGCTCAATGTTCTTCAATTGATCTTAGGATTATTCATGCCATAATGAATAATGAGCCTTTAGATTGGGGCGTTCTTGTCACCATGACAATGTTAAAAGCAAAACGCCATCCCACCTTCAAAATTCCATATGCCCTCCTTGTCTCTCGGATTCTTGAATATAAGGGAGTCAATGTCGAAGGTGAACAAACAGTAAGAACAAATAACCTGAATCGCATGCTTGACAGCACATTGATCCAACTACAAATGGTGCATGTCAACGACATCTATGTTCACAAGGATGATGTTCCGAATCAAGATGGTGACAATGAAGATTCTGATGAAGATATGCCTCCTGCTCGTTGAGTTTCCTCCGATCAAATCCAAAGTGTTGGAACTTCCTCTACTCATCATGAAACCCGACAATCCATGGAAGACATGTTATCCGACATGAATCGGAGAATGCAGTCTTTCTTCACTCTTTCTCGGAGTACGACATGAGGAAATAATTCGCTGTATATCTGATGTAGATGATAAAGTGTGCCGTTTAGAAAATAGATTTGATGCACACTTTCATAGTGATGATAGTGAAGAATTTTAAAATTTGTAATTTTTCTCTTATATTGTAATGAATGCTTTTATCTGAAATAAAATGTGGTGTTCTGTTTTTGCTATGTTTGAGGGGGAGTTTTCTCTAAGTTATGCATATTTTGAGGGGGAGCTCTTATGTTTGTCATAGAAGAATTATTTTTTATTATAATCAAAATAGGGGGAGAAATATTTAAAGCCTAATATTTTTGTTTTTAAATATTATCTGGTATGTTTAATGTGTTTGTTAGTATGACAAATAAAACAGGTTATTACAAGGCTTTAAAAGATAATTTTGATCATCATCAAAAAGGGGGAGATTGTTGAACATTCAAGGACTTGATGTTGCACTTGATGGACATGAAGATTGTTGATTTTGATGATGATTTAAGAACTCAAAGACTTAGAGTGTTGAAGACTTGTTTTGTATTGTAATAGCTTTGTTTAAATTAGATTGAGTCTGTAATATTAGTGTTTAAGATAGCCGGTACATAGTCTGCACCTTAGAAGCTTCAAAAAGCTCAAATTTATCATCTAGGCTCGGCTTTAATCAATTAAATAGGGAAATAATCGATTAAAACAGTGAGAAAAACCATTTTCTGTATCTGCTCACTGGTTTAATCGATTAAAATTCCTGTTAATCGATTAACAGGCAGTTTAATCGACTAAAACCCCTTTTAATTGATTAAAACAGTGAGTTTCAGGGTTCTGTTGATTTTGGCTCTGTAATAATCAATTAACTCTTGATTTAATCGATTATTTCAGTCAGATTTCGAATTTTAACTTCAAATAAACCCTATTTTCGAAAACCCTTTTCCCAAGAACCCTAATTCCGAAATTCCCAATTCCCAAACCCTAATTTCTCTACTTAAGCTTCTCTTTGGCACTCAGAAAAGTAGAACAACCTTTTTCATACAAAAGTTAAGTGATGTAGTGCCAGAGAACTATTTGTTGCAAGAAAAAGGGGCTTTTGGAACCTGGTGTGGGCTAGAAGCGATAAGAATCACTAAGTGGAGTTCTTAGTGGATTGTGTGTTGTGCCGTCTCTAGGGAAAGCTGTTCATCATCTCTTGTGGATTTCAAGAGAGGTGTTTTCTTATCTTTATCTTTTCAATTGTAATCTGTTTGTAACAACTTGATTATAGTGACAACGTTAATCCTCTGTTTGAGTGATTAGCAACTGGACGTAGGGTCTTTTGATTCGAACTAGTATAAATTTCTTGTGTAAGATTCTCTTCTCTTCTCTATTTACATTTACACAGTTTTTAATCGGTAAAATTTGGGGAAAATTTTGAAAACCTAATTTTTATTAAGAAACCAATTCACCCCCCCTCTTGGTTTTTGTCCGACCACGCGAACATTCCGCTGCGCGATTCTAACAAAAACCACAATGCAAAAACTGTTGAAACATACAAGGATATGAATGTTGAACATACAAGGATGTGAAGCTTGTAGATTTTGATGATGATTCAAGAATAAAGGACTTAAAGATTTGAAGACTTGTAATGTTATGTAATAACTTTGTTTTTATGTTTTTGAGTCTGTAATATTAGAGTCCAAGATAGCCAGCACATAGACCACTCTTTAAAAGCTCTAAAAACTCATTTTTATCAAAAACATACTGGATTAATCGATTAAATGGTAGGATAATCGATTATTACAGAGAGAAAACCATTTTCAGCATCTGCTCTTGAATAATTGATTAAACACCTGTTAATCGATTAAATGCCCTGTTAATCAATTAACTGGAGCTGTTTTGGGTTCTCTGCAAATTTGGCTCTGGAATAATCGATTAACACTCAAGATAATCGATTATTTCAGTCAGATATGTGTTTTGAAAGTCAAAATTGGACCAAGTTTCGAAAACCCTATTCCCAATTCATCTATTTTCAAAAACCCCCAATTCCGAAACCCTAATCTCTCTACTTAAGGTTCTCTAAGGCTCTCTGCAAATTGAACAACCTTTTTCAAAAAAAAGTTAAGAGTTGTGACTGCCAGAGAACTATTTGTTGGGAGGAAAAAGGGGCTTTTGAAACCTAGTGTGGGCTAGAAGCGATAAGAATCACTGAGTGAGTTTTCTTAGTGGATTGTGTGTTGTGCCGTCTCTAGGGAAAGTTGTTCTTCATCCTTTGTGGATTCAAAGGAGGTGTTCATCTCTTGTGTGACTCAAGAGAGGTGTATTCTTACCTTATCTTTTCATTTGTAATTTGTTTTGTATAACTGTGATTATAGTGACAGCGTTAATCCTCTGTTTGAGTGATTAGGAATTGGACGTATGGTCTTTTGATCTGAACTAGTATAAATTGACTGTGTAATCTTCTATCCCTTCCCTATTTACTTTACATAGTATTTTAATCGGTGAAATTTGGGAAAAATTTTAAAACCCTAATTTTTTTTTTAAAAACCAATTCACCCCCCCCCTCTTGGTTTTTGTCCGTAAACGCAAACATTCCACTGCACAATTCTAACAAGTGGTATCAGAGCTTGCTTTGATAGTCATTCAATTTTCGAAAATGGCCAGACAAAATCAAATATTTGTCGAGGGTGCTTCTATCAATAGACCCTCACTTTTTGCGGGGCAAAATTATCAGTTTTGGAAAGTTAGAATGCAAATATTTTTGGAGTCTGTCGATAGAGGTGTTTGGGATGCAATTTTAAATGGGCCTTTTGTTCCTAAAGTAACTGAAAATGGAGTAGAAGTATCAAAACCATTTTCTAGATGGTCGGCTGAAGAAAATAGGAAAGCCCAATATGATGTTAGGGCTAGAAATATAATTTCATCTGTTTTAACCCTTGATGAGTTTTACAGGATCTTTGTTTGTAAGAGTGCTCAAGAAATGTGGGAAATGTTAAGAGTAACCCACGAAGGTACCGACGATGTAAAAAGAGCACGGAAGAATTCATTGATCCAAGAATATGAGATGTTCCAGATGCAACAAGGGGAAACGATCTTTGACGTTCAAAAGTGTTTCACACATATTGTGAACCATCTCACCGGGTTAGGTAAAATTTTTGATGTTGATGAATTAAATGTAAAAATTCTGTAATATTTGGATAGGAAATGACAACCTAAGGTGACGGCCATCACGGAGTCACAAAATCTTGCCACAATGTCTATGGCGGCGCTCTTTGGAAAGTTGAGAGAGCATGAACTTGAACTTGGAAGGCTAAATGATGAAGAAGGTCAACATCAAAAGAGGAACCTTGCCTTCAAAACTGAAATCTCCAAGAATAAGAACAAGAAGGAAGAAGAAGACTCAAAGATTGAAGAAGAAGAACAATTGAGTCTTATGATAAAGAAATTTACCAAATTCATGAAAGCCAAAGGGAAGCAACCCTTCAAAGGTAAGGGAAAGGTAAGAGAAAGTACTTCTTTAAATATTAAATGTTATGGTTGTGGTGAAACAGGACACGCAAAAACCGAATGTCCAAATAAGAAGAATGAAGACAATAAGGGCAAGAAATTTTTCAAGAAGAAAGCCTACATTGCTTGGGATGATAGTGACTCAAGTTTGGAGTCAAGTGATTCAGAAATTGAAGCTAATATTTGCTTGATGGTAAAAGACAACATATCTTCAGACTTTGAGGTTAGTGATTCCGACTCTTCCTCAAGTGATGATGAAAATGACTATGACGCTTTACAAAATGCATATGGAGAATTGTTTACTGCTTTTAAGGACTTGAAAAATGAATATAAATCTGTGAAAAAAGTGTTTGAATAAATCCGAAAAAGAGGTGGAGTCCTTAAAAACAAAAATTGTATGTTTAGATGAAAAGGAAAATAAGAATATAGCATGTGCATCATGTAAAGAGTATGAACATGATATTGATATACTTAGACATTTGCTTGATAAAGCTAAGAAGGAAATAAGTGATAATTATAAGGATAAAGTTGCTATTGTTCAAAATAGAGAAAATTGTCATGTTCCTTTGAAAAAGCCTAAAATTAGAAATAGAAGAGTATGAGTTGAAAAAGGAACTAAAACCTCAATAGTTAGAAATGTATCATATTCAAAAACTACATCTAATGCATGCTTTTATTGTATGAAACATGGTCATACTTCAAATAGATGTAGAATTAAACATTTTGGTGTACCTAAAAGAAAATATATTTGGGTTCCTATTGTGAAATAATTTGTTTGTCTCTAACCCCAAGGACCCAAAAGTTATGGGGACCTAAGATTACTATGTTCTTGTTTTGTAGGAAACTTCCAAATCCAAAAAGTCAATGTGGTATCTTGATAGTGGATGCTCAAAACATATGACCGGAGACAAAATGAAATTTGTAAGTTTCAAAGCTAAAGAACAAGGATATGTAACCTATGGGGACAACAACAAAGGAAAGATACTTGGAATCGGAAATATTGGTGGTGCAAATACTTTAGAGATAAAGGGCGTGCTTCTTGTTGATGGCTAAAGCATAATCTCCTAAGTATAAGTCAACTTTGTGACAAAGGATTCAAGGTAATCTTTGAAAGTAAATTTTTTACCATACATTTGATAGATTCCGAAAATATATCATTGAAATGCATTAGGCATAATAATATATATTTGATTGATTTGGATTGTGAACATAACACTAGTATAACATGTTTAGTTGCTAAGGAAGAAAACCCATGGTTATGGCATAAGAGAGCAGCTCATATAAATATGCATCAATTAAACAAATTAATATCAAAGGACTTAGTTGTTGGTTTGCCTAAGTTAAATTTGAAAAAGATAGATTATGTGATGCATGTCAAAAAGGTGAATAAGTGAAATCATCCTTTAAATCTAAGAATGTTATTTCCACATCAAAACCTTTAGAATTATTACACTTAGATTTATTTGGCCCATCTAGGATAAAATTTTTTGGTGGAAATTATTATGCTCTTGTGATTGTTGATGATTTTTCTAGATATACTTGGATATTTTTCTTAACATTAAAAAGTGAAGCTTTTAAGGTCTTTAGGAAGTTTGTCAAGCAAATCCAAAATGAGAAAGACTTAAGAATTAAGGTGTTAAGAATTGACCATGGTGGAGAATTTCAAAATGAATGGTTTGAAAATTATTATGAGGAAAATGGTATTTTGCATAATTTTTCTGCACCTAGGACTCCCCAACAAAATGGTGTAGTAGAAAGGAAAAATAGGTCATTAGAGGAACTTGCTAGAACCATGCTAAATGAATCAAATGTTCCTAAATATTTTTGGGTTGATGCTGTAAGTACTACATGTTATGTTTTGAATAGAATGCTTATTAGGCCAATTATAAAATCAACTCCTTATGAACTATTAAATGGTAGAAAGCCAAATGTTGCTCATTTAAAAATATTTGGATGTAAATGCTTTGTGTTAAATAATGGAAAAGATAACTTAGGAAAATTTGACTCAATAACTATCAAAGCATATAGAGTGTTTAATCGAAGAAATTTAAATGTTGAAGAATCTGTACATGTCACTTTTGATGAAATTGTAGACCTTGAGAGAAATCCTCTTGAGTCAAATAAAGAATCTATAGGTGATGATGAGTACATAAGAGAGACTCTAGAAGAAATGTATTTGAATGAGAATGAGCCATCTCAACCAACTGAATTAGCAAAAGAATGGAAATCACCAAGAGGACTTTCAATGGACAATATAATTGGTGATATCTCAAAAGGGGTAAGAACTAGAAATATGACAAATTTCTGTAGCTTTTGTTTCATAGATAGAACCCAAAAGTGTTGAAGAAGCTCTTAAAGATGACCAATGGTGCATAGCAATGCAAGAAGAACTTAATCAATTTGAAAGGAATCAAGTCTGGAAATTAATTCCAAGAGAAGAATCACATCAAGTAATTGGAACATAGTGGGTATTTAGAAATAAACTTGATGAAGATGGAAATATAACAAAGAACAAAGCTAGACTTGTTGCCAAAGGTTACTGTCAAGAGGAAGGTATTGATTATGATGAAACTTATGCTCCTGTTGCCAGGTTAGAGGCTATACGCCTACTTCTTGTCTATGCCTCATTGATGAAATTTAAATTATATCAAATGGATGTTAAAAGTGCATTTTTGAATGGGTTTATCAAAGAGGAAGTATATGTGGAACAACCCCCTGGATTTGAAGATTTTAAATATCCCAATCATATTTTTAAATTGAAGAAAGCATTATATGGTTTGAAACAAACTCCTAGGTCTTGGTATGAAAGATTAAGTAGTTTTCTAACTTCAAATGATTTTTCTAGAGGAAAAATTGATTCCACTTTGTTTATTAAGAAAGTAAAAGAACATATCTTATTAGTTCAAGTATATGTTGATGATATCATTTTTGGATCAATTGATAATTCCTTGTGTGTAGAATTTGCTAAGAGAATGCAGGGAGAATTTGAAATGTCAATGATGGGAGAATTAACGTTCTTCCTTGGACTTTAAATTAAACAACTCAAAGATGGCATTTTTGTGTCTCAAACCAAATACTGCAAAGAGATTCTCAAGAAAGTTGGAATGGACACTTCAAAGGAAGCTAACACACCCATGGAAACTTCATGTTATTTAGACAAGGATGAATCAGGTTTGGAAATAAATCAATCTATGTATAGAGGTATGATAGGTTCACTGTTATACCTAACTGCAAGTAGACCTGATATTATGCATTCTGTTTGTGTGTGTGCTAGATTTCAAGCATGTCCAAAAGAATCTCACTTAACTGCAGTTAAACGAATTTTAAAATATTTAAAAGGAACTACAGGATTTGGTTTATGGTATCCATCTGAAGCTTCTCCTAGTTTAATAGGATATTCTGATGCTGATTATGGTGGTTTTAAAATAGATAGAAAGGGTACTAGTGGAACATGTCATTTGTGTAGGATCATCCTTAGTGTCTTAGCATTCTAAGAAACAAGCATGTGTTGCTTTATCCACTACTGAAGCTGAATATATTGCAGCTGGTAATTGTTGTGCTCAAATTTTATGGATGAAACAACAATTAGAAGACTATATAGTATCTTTCTAAGTGATATTCAATTGATGTGTGATAATACAAGTGCAATAAACCTTACTAAGAATCCAGTAATGCACTCTATAACTAAGCATATAGAGATTAGACATCACTTCTTAAGAGATCATATTAGTAAAGAAAATTGTAAAATCGAATATGTTGATACAAAGCACCAATTAGCATATATTTTTACTAAACCTCTTCCCAATGATAGATTCTATGATCTTAGAAGAGACTTAGGAATTTTAGAAATAGCTTAAAATCTGCTTAACTAATCAATTTTTGCATGATTGTATTGTAATAATCGATTACATAGGGTTTTAATCGATTATCATGTGTCTAAACCTTAAAAATTTGATGATCTCTCTGGAATAATCGATTATTTTGGGAAATAATCGATTATCTACACCTAAATGACCAAAATAAGAAGTTTCTCTCTGGAATAATCAATTATTTCAAGCAATAATCGATCAACAGCATCAGTTCATCGATTAATTGGTTCAATTGATGGTTTAATTGATTAACTAAAGCTTTAATCGATTAAACTGGGACGTTTTCATGAACTAGCCATTTGAAATGGCTATTTTGGCACTCTTTCACTCAAATATGATTGTTTATGACCCTTTATGACTGTTATTTTTGTTCTCTATATATAGAAAGACTTCATTTCACTTCTCCTCACCTCAAATCCTTGAATCAAAGCATTCTTGCATCATTCAAGCTCTCTTGCCTTTTCACAATCTCACTTGCCTTCAAAATTCTCTTGTTTTCTTTCATTCTAATCTTAATGGCTTCCTCATATCGTGCTAAGATCCCCATAAGAAGAAGATCTGCTCCTGACTCTCATCTCCGTCCAAATTTTGTTGAAGGATGGATCTCAGACGATGAAGGTAGACAAGAATTTCTTACCTTCTATAAAGAAAGGGGTATCATCACTCCAAAATATATTATTGGTGATCAATTCATCAATAGGGGATTTAATTTTCCAAATCTTCTTGAAATACAAGGTGTCCTCCCATTCATACAAATGCAAGGTACTTACTACCCTGATTTAGTTAGGGTATTCTATTCTCGTTTTAAATTTAGAGATCATGTAGCCACTTCTCAAGTCAAGGGTGTGACTATCATCCTTGACAATGATATATGGGAAAATGTTGCCCACTTTAATACAAGAGAAGATGCTATCAATATTTTTGCGGAGTTAGAAGATTTTGATAGAATTATGGCTTATCGCTCGTTTCTCCGCAACCCCTCCATGGAAATTGAGCGACTTCTATTGGCCGGCCCATTAAAGAAGGAGGAACGCTTGCTACTACATCTCATTGTCTGGATTTTATGTCCCCGGGCAACCAACCATGCCCAATGCTCATCTATTGATCTTCGCATTATTCATGTCATCATGAATAATGAGCCTATTGACTGGGGTAGTCTAGTCACCATGACCATGCTTAAAGCCAAGCGTCATCCTACTTTCAAAATTTCATATGCTCTTCTTATTTCTCGTATTTTAGAATACAAAGGAGTGAATGTTGAAGGAGAGAAAACGGTCAGGACGATAAATTCAAATCGCATGCTTGACAGCATGCTCACCAAGTTACAAATGGTGTGTGTCAATGGAATCTATGTGCACAAAGATGACGCTCCCAACATGGCTGAAAATGCTGAAGATTCTGATGAAGAGATGTCTGCTGCTGAATTTCCTACTGAAAATATACATACTGCTGGGACATCATGTGCCCCTCCTACATCCCGTCAATCAATGGAAGATATACTCTTTGATATGAATCAAAGAATGCAATAATTCTTCACTATCTCCGAAGAACGACATCAGGAAATCATTCGTCGTATCTCAGATGTAGATGATAGGGTTTGTAACTTAGAGGATATATTTGATGCTCAATTCAACAACGATGGAAGTGAAGAGTTTTAATCTCTTCCTCATATCCTATTGTTTGTAATTACTTTAATTTATGGAATAAAATTAGTATTTTTTTTTGTTTTGTTTGAAGGGGAGCTATTTTATATATATATATATATATATATATATATATATATATATATATATATATCTTATGCACTTATTGAGGGGGAGCTTTCATTTTTTAATCATAATCAAAATAGGGGGAGAAATTATTTAAAGTCTCTTATGTTTTTATTAAATTTAAATGTTATTTGGTATGTTTTTGTTAGTTGTGACATATAAAATAGGTTATTACAAAAGGCTTTAAAGGAAATTTTGATCATCATCAAAAAGGGGGAGATTGTTGAAACATACAAGGATATGAATGTTGAACATACAAGGATGTGAAGCTTGTAGATTTTGATGATGATTCAAGAATAAAGGACTTAAAGATTTGAAGACTTGTAATGTTATGTAATAACTCTGTTTTTATGTTTTTGAGTCTGTAATATTAGAGTCCAAGATAGCCAGCACATAGACCACTCTTTAAAAGCTATAAAAACTCATTTTTATCAAAAATATACTAGATTAATCGATTAAATGGCAGGATAATCGATTATTACAGAGAGAACCATTTTCAGCATCTACTCTCTGGTATAATCGATTAAACACCTTGTTAATCGATTAACTGGGCTGTTAATCGATTAAATGCCCTGTTAATTGATTAACTGGAGCTATTTTGGGTTCTCTGCGAATTTGGCTCTGGAATAATCGATTAACACTTAAGATAATCGATTATTTCAGTCAGATATGTGTTTTTGAAATTCAAAATTGGACCAAGTTTCGAAAACCCTATTCCCAATTCATCTGTTTTCGAAAATCCCCAATTGCCAAATCCTAATCTCTCTACTTAAGGTTCTCTAAGGCTCTCTGCAAATTGAACAATCTTTTCCAAACAAAAGTTAAGAGATGTGACTGCCAGAGAACTGTTTGTTGGGAGGAAAAAGGGGCTTTTGAAACCTAGTGTGGGCTAGAAGCGATAAGAATCACTGAGTGGGTTTTCTTGGTGGATTTTGTTTTGTGTCGTCTCTAGGAAAAACTGTTCTTCATCCTTTGTGTATTCAAAGGAGGTGTTCATCTCTTGTGTGACTCAAGAGAGGTGTATTCTTACCTTATCTTTTCATTTCTAATCTGTTTGTATAACTATGATTATAGTGACAGCGTTAATCCTCTGTTTGAGTGATTAGCAACTGGACGTAGGGTCTTTTGATCCAAACCAGTATAAATCGACTGTGTGATCTTCTATCCCTTCTCTATTTACTTTACACAACATTTTAATTCGTGAAATTTGGGAAAAATTTTAAAACCCTAATTTTTGTTTAAGAAACCAATTCAGCACCCTCTTGATTTTTTTCCGTAAATGCAAACATTCCGCTGCGTGATTCTAACAAAAACAAATAAAAATAAAAACAAAAACACACTAACTAGTGTGAGAACCTTGGCTGGAACTGCAAGTTCCCCGGCAACGGTGCCAAATTTGATCAAAGCCGTACTCAACCAAATAAATTCAACAATTAAAATATGTAGTACTAAGAAGTGACTCCTAGGTCATCTACCAACGAATTACAGATCAAACCAATTTTCTTACACGAGTATGCAGATTAAACAACAGGAAAATAATAAAAGGGGTTTTGCATAATAATAAACAGTAAATAATAGAATTTGAATAAAAAAATGAGAAAACAATTGATTTCCTGATTCGAATGTAATGTCACTTATCCTAGGTTACGAAATTAATTTTCTCTAACCCTTATTCCATCCCGAAATTAACCAACTAAGAGAATATTAACCCAAATTATCCTTATACAATTAAACATTGTATACATCACATAATCTCAAAGAATTATTAAGCAACTTTATATTGGTTTCAGTTTATTAAGCATAAACAACTTATAATTCAGCACTGAGATTAAGAGATGAAGAGTTAAAAGAATAAACGAAATAGAAGAACAAAACCTCAAAGATCTATTGCATTCTCCTCATAAAATTAATATAAAGATTTAGCTATCCATGAAAAATCAAAAACGCAGAAGAAGAGACATATGTAGGACAGATTCCATAGTGAATTTTCGACTTCAATTTTGGAAACCTTTTGGTTGGAATTGAACAATGCTCATGATAGTGAAAATTGCAGCCTTGCCTCTTAGCTTTACAACGCACTTTGAATCTCCTAAATTGGAGTGTTGTAGCTCTAGATATGTCCTTCTCACTGGGCAAAAGTAGGCGGTGCGTTTTTTCCTTGGTGTCTTTGATGTGTGAATGCCTCTCCTTTATATAGATAGTCCTAACCCTAATCTTAATCTAGGTTTGGGTTCAACTAACCCACAAAACACATCATAAAAAAAATAAAAACAAAAAAAATTGATTCTAATGGAGAATTGGCATGGCATCTAGCCCAATCTTCCAAGACCAAAATTGCTTTAAACTGTATAGAATAAAATATGGCATTTGACCCAATCTTCAAAGCCAAAAATTGTTTTATACTGTCCTGAAAATAATAATGAGCAAAAATTAAATCAAATAGATCCAAATTGATTAAAATCTAAATTATTGGTCCAATAAAGCCCAATTAATAAAAATTCACTACTAATAGAAAGTTAAGCCCAAAACACTAATTAAAATAAGTATAGAAAGATAAGAAAATATGAGAATATAATGACTCATCAACAATCACATATCACACGTAGTACAATCAGCCACACAAACCAAACAACCCAATAATAACAAATAGTACAACCCAGTTTAGATACAAAACCACACCAGTATCCAACATAAGCATCAAAGTTGGGATGCATAATAATGAAAACCTTAGACCAATCACAACACATTAAGAGACTAAAACTGTAATCATCTGCATATCAAAATTAGGCTTTAAACGAAAATTTGGCAGCATAACAACATCCACCCAATTTTAGTATCACCCATCCAAGCAAACAATAATAATATCACCCGTTTTAAATAATAATGTTTAACAGTGAGATGAAGACAATAGTGAGATGAAGACAACTAGCTCACGACTTCATATTCAAGCAAGGGATTCGGCACTGCTGTGAGGACGCCACTCACGGTAGCTGCGATGCGAGTGGGACGCGTCGGGGCCAAGATCCAAGGTGGCTACGATTCCAGTTGAAGGCACGAGTTGCAGTGGCTCAAGATGGGTATGGGGTTCGCGGGTGGCCAATGATTAGGTTTAGAGGGTAGGCTTGTGAAGGGGAATGATTGAACTTGTAGTAGCTCTAGGTAGGTGCGTGATTGGCCGATTGTGATGAAGGAGAAACGGCTAGTGGTTCGTGATGGCGGGGATTTGGTGAGTGGTTTGGTGAAGGAGAAATGGGTGGCTCCAATTGAAGGTGGCGGTGGTCGCACGGTGGCCGAAGTTGAGGGTGAAGGAGAAGGTCAGGCTTAGAATGGTGCGCCTCAACGAGGGAGGTGGGTTGGCGCAGTGAAATGAGGGTCCACGGAGGTGGTTTGGGTCACTTGCGGAGGCTCATGGAGGTGGCAAGGTGCGAATGCGTGCGTGAGTTATGGTGGGTTTGGGGGTGATGGCTGTCACGATGAGCGCAATGGTGGAGGCAAGAAGTGTTGATTCAAGGTTTGGTTGGGATGGCTACGATGGTGTCCAAGGAGGCGGTGATGAGAGTGGGATAGGACTGGAAATGAGAGGCTTGGTGATTAGGAGATGGAGATGCGGCAGCTAGTGAAGGAGAAGTGTCAAGATGAGGGACGACGGCGCATAGGGTGGTTAGTTTGGAGGTGCGATGGCCGTTGATGGGAAGGATTGAATAATGAGGGAGATGGGTGGCCTTAGGGCACGATGACAATGGTCGTGGTGAGGTAGTAAGGAAATCGAGGTTGAAGGTGGGGGAGAAGAGTGGAGATGTTGGTGAGGAAGGGCGAAGGTGAGGAGAGGAGAAGTGAATGGAGTTGGGGTGTAGGGCCGCCACACGGGGAAAAGAATGAGGTCGAGAGAGTGAGTGCGTCATTGAAGGTTAGTGAAGGTGGAGAAAAAATGTTTCTGGCCCTCTATGTCCTGCCAGCCCCCCTTTCTTAAATGAGGTTAAAGTAAAATTAGTGCAACTTAAGTTAAAATAATGGGTCAAGCCAAAAAAGTGAAAGAAAAGAAGTAAAATGTAACATGATCAAATATATATTTTTGCCTTTTTAATTTATTTATTTTATTTCTTTTTCTTGTTTTATGAAATATACAACTTAAAAAGGAACTATTTTTTTTTCTTCATTCTTTTTCTTTTTATCTTTTTTCATATTTTCAAAATAAACAGTTCTATTTATTATTATTGTTTTATTTTTATCTACCCGGATGAAATTGGCTATTGACAGTTGCCCCTCTTTACTTAGCTTATAGCTTTTACTAGATAATATGAAAATTTAGAATTTTTGTATGATCATAGTAAAAGATAAGTAAAGATCGAAGCAGTAATTTTGTTCGGGTTTTCAAAATTACGACAAAAAAAGAGGACGTAGTTTGCTCTTGGATGAGACAAACCATCAATCTGAAATACGACAAGATATTTAAAAGGATATATATATCGTCCATGGAAGGGACTGACCATCAATCCAAAATGTAAAACTGGAAAGGGAGGTATAGATTACCCGTGGAAGGGACTGATCATCAATCCAAAAAGTAAATTTGAAAAGGATGTTTAGGTTGTCCGTGGAAGGGATATATCGTTAATCCAAAAGAAAAAAAATGTTGGTGGTCGCCCGTGGAAGGGATTGACCATAAAACTGAAAAGTAAGTTGGAGAAAGGATATATAGATCGCTCGTGGAAGGGACTAACTGTCAATTCGAACTATTTGAAAAAGGATGTATAAATCGCCCGTGGAAGGGACTGTTCATTAATCCGAACTATTTAAAAATGGATGTATAGATCGCCAGTGGAAGGAACTGATCATCAATCCGAACTATTTGAAAATGGATGTATAGATCGCTCGTGGAAGGGACTGATCATCAATCTAAACTATTTGAAAATGGATGTATAGATCGCCTGTGGAAGGGACTAACGGTCAATCCGAACTGCTTTAAAATGGATGCATAGATTGGTCATGGAAGGGACGGATCGTCAATCCAAATTATTTGAAAATGGATGTATAGATCACCCGTGGAAGGGACTGATCATCAATCTGAACTATTTGAAAATAGATGTATCGATCGCCCGTGGAGAGGACTCACCGTTAATTCCAACTGCTTTAAAATTGATGTATAGATCACCTGTGGAAGGGATTGATCATCAATCCGAACTATTTGAAAATGGATGTATAGATCTCCCGTGGAAGGGACTGATCACCAATCTGAACTATTTGAAAATGGATGTATAGATCGCCCATTGAAGGGACTGATCATCAATCCAAACTATTTGAAAATGGATGTATAGATCGCCCATGGAAATGACTGATCATCAATTCGAACTATTTGAAAATGGACGTATAGATCGCATGTGGAAGGGACTAGTCATCAATCCGAACTATTTGAAAATGGATGTATAGATCGCCCGTGGAAGGGACTGATCATCAATCCGAACTACTTGAAAATGGATGTACTGATCTCCCGTTGAAGGGACTGATCATCAATCTGAACTACTTGAAAATGGATGTACGGATCTCCCGTTGAAGGGACTGATCATCAATCCGAAATATTTGAAAAGGGTGCTTGATGCTGCTAGGGGAAATTGGACTCTGCATGTAGATACCGGGCTTAAATGCAGATTCCAGGAAGATGTTGGGCTTAATATGGGTGCCAGTTCGACTGGACTTAGATGCCAATGCTGATATGAGAGATGAGGATGCATGGATGCACATATATGTCAAGAAAGTGAGGATGTGAGGATGCGTGTGCTAATTTGAATATACGGATGCATGGAGGTGCCAACGTAAAATGTGAGAATGCATGGATCAAATTTAATGTATGTATGAACGCATGGATGATGTAAAAGCCAATGTAGATGTATATTGGTTATGTAGATAAGGATGCATGATGCATGTGGTTGATGCCACTATGACTGTATGGGTTGATGGATGGATGTTGCTGATAGGCAAACTGTAACACTTTGTTTATTTGTTTTTTTCTTTCTTTTCTCTTTCTTTCTTTTTTCATATTTTCAAGCATTTTGATTTGATTATTCCCTTTGTAATCATCAAATCCATGAAAAGTTGTCATTTTATTTTCTTTAAATAATGCAAGTGGGGGGACATTGCAAATCTTGAAGCCCAATGCAATGACTGAAGTATAGAAAAATTGACATTTTCTTTTTAAAAATTGAAGAATCAAATGTTTGGAGATATGGCTTGTTTGGTTAAGTTGACATGCTTGAAGGAAGTTGGCGATGATGTCAGGTTATGTAGGGATGTTCCTCTTTTGACATTCCTTAAACGAAAAAAACTGTATAAGGTGGAGTTATAGAAACAGGCAAAGTTGCCCTAGTTTCGAGTTATAGGGAAGCTAAATAACAAAAGGTTAGGGAAAAGTATGGGTTGCCCCCGATTATAATAGTGGTATGAAAGAGGTGGACATGATTGCCCCTATTTTGATGGTTGAAGTGACGAAAATAGAAAAAATTGGTCCCAAGGTAATGGTAGGATAGTAGAAGGATTACCCCATTTGATGGTTGGGTGATAGAAATGAAGAAGATTGCCCTAGAAGGATGGTGCGATAGGTAGGATTGCCCCCATTTTGGTGGTGGCACGACAAAGTAAAAAGATTGCCCCTTCACCTAGTTTATCGATTGTTTAAGATAGTTCAAGATTTTTTCTCTATTTTTCTTTTTTTTTATGCCTCTTTTCTTTTCTAGCAACCATGTCGTTAATCAAGATATTTTATCATAGGATCAAGCGTTGCAAAAACCAGATAACCAATCCTTAATCAGCGTGAACTTTTATTTGGATTGTAACGTGGCTATGGGTTAATGGCTATGAAAGAAAAGGGTATTAAGGCTCAAAATAGTGTTTGGAGGTTATTTGAAACAAGGATTGTCAATCCAAGTTATGCATCGTTTACAACCAAGGTTTGATTTGTCCAACATTTCCCTTTTAGTTTTCTGATTTTTTTCTTCAAGATGCTTACAGATTATTGATTCATCCTTTTTCTTGAATAATGATTTCCTTTTCTTTTCTTTTGTGTGTTTTTTTTTCTTTTAGTTAAATGCACTCGATGTAACAATGGGTTCACTTTTGATGTAGACAAATCCTTGTATGGGGTAATTTGATAAAAAATGTTGTTTGCTTTTTTGGCTCAACAAGGGTAGCAAGGGATATTGTTTATATATTTTTGGGATAAAGAAACATGGACACACGTCACTTTAAATTATGATTGTCTTGTTTTTCCAAATATTGATCATACAACAAAATTCGATGACTTTCGACATGAATTGCCTTTTTATTATGTATTTTTGTAATTCTTTTGTCCTGCTTTTTCCTTATATCGCCCTTGCAGGTTTTCAGTCTAGTGGAATTTTCTTTCTATTATTTTTTTTTCACAGACAAGATAAACCTAGTGGAGTTGCTTGAGAATAAGGTCACTTTACTCTAGGCGATGATGAACTTTATTGGAGAAAATATGTTTATTTTAAGGAGGGATGGATGGGGTGAAGGGTTTCAAGCACCATGCTTATGATTACTTCAAAGGAAAATGTCGACTTATCGTCTTTTATCAAGGCTTTGGATCGAAGAAAGCGCATGACATTCCCCACCATCATCATTTTTTTTATTATTTTGAAAAATTATTTTAAAATGTCATGAATTTTATGACTATTGAAAATAAATAATTAACTTAACATGCAATTTTACTTTTTTTTGTTCGTTTGTCATTTTTATTTTATTTTGCAACACCCCTTTAGGACTTGTTTCGAGCTAAAACCAGTATCTTTCCATGGTCTATGAAGAAAGCCATTGTGCTCATTGATAAATGTAGAATTCAAAACCTAATGTGATATAGAATAAACTTGTTAAACAAACCATTGTCATTCATATAAGGATATAACAGTCTGACATATAACAAAAGCTAACAAGACAAGAATCCTAGCAAAATCATGAAGGTGAACCAAAACTAACGTCAATCAAATAAAAATGGCCGCCAGGTCTTCCCCTAGCCCTCACTCTCCATAGCCTTTGTGGAAGTGTTGTCATGCCCTAGTAGAGGACTGTGCTCAACACTAGGTTTGTCTTCCTTGAAGCTCAACCATCCAGAATCAATTAGAGCTTGTGCCTTGCGCTTGAACTCAAAGCATTTCTCCATAGAATGTCCAATAACCCCTCCATGATAATTGCATATGGCATTCATGTTGTAATTTCTCGGGTATAGTGGCTGCATAGGCTTCATGGGGCACATAGCAACCAACCTGTTATGAAGGAGTTCAGCAACAACTTTGTATAAGTGATAGGAATGGGAGTAAAATTAAAATCTTGATTAGCACCTCCCTTTGGGTTTGATCCTCGGGCTGACCCATTATTGGAATGCTTGAGTTGAGATGTTGGACCTTGAGCGACTTGCCTTTAGGGGAAAGCTTGTTGTTGGGAATGATATGTACAGGCTGCAGGTCGCAGGTAGTTTCGTCCATAAACTAGGGCATGGTTCACCCAGGAGGGTGTGGAAGATGTTGCATGCACTTCCCCTTCTTTCCCTGGTTTTGCTATATTTGAGACCATAGACATGCCAGGTGCGATTCTTCCAGTATTCAGACCGCCCTCTACTCTTTCCTCAATTATGACGAGATCAGAAAACTTTGAAGAGAAGTTGCCTATCATATGCTCGTAAAACAGAGATTGTAGGGTGGTGAAAAACACAATCATCATCTCCTTGTCTTGTAGTGGCGGTTCTACTTGAGCAGCGACTTCTCTCCACCATTGAGCATATTCTTTGAAAGTTTCTCTTCCTTTCTTCGTCATATTCTGCAGTTGTAACCTATTAGGGGCCATATCAACTTTGTACTTGTACTGCTGCATGAATAAATCTACTAGGTTCCCCCAAGAGCAAATGCAAGCAGGTTCAAGGTGCATATACTAGTTTAGAGCCGTATTAGGCAAGCTGTTTTGGAAAAAGTGGATTAGCATCTTCTCGTCATGAGCAAAGGATGTCATCTTCCTACAGTACATGATTATGTGACTCTTGGGACAGGTTGTCCCTCTATACTTTTCGAATCCAGGCACATTGAACTGTGGAGGTATAACGACGGCTGGGGCCAGGCACAATTCGACAACATCTCTAAAGCCATGGCTTCCTCCCTCCTCAATGGCTCTTAGCCTTTCTTCCAGGATGTCCAACATCTCTTTGGCTTCGACATCTTTTGTGACCACACCAGACATGGCAGTTTGAAGTGGATGTTTCACTTGAGACTCGTGTCCTAACACCAGGTGCAAAGCTCCTAAAGGTACAGTGACCTGAGGTCCCGTGAATGGATTTGCCTCAGACATGTTTCCAGTTGCAAGATGTATTGTAGGCATATGAGTCCCATATTCACGTGTTTCAATTAGCATTTGAGTATTGTTAGCCTGCGTTCCAAACGGGAAAAGATAAAGGCAAGGAGGATAAGGAAGGTTTCCCTCTTGATTCACAATGTTTCCCTCTTGATTTTCAACAGCATGAGTCTCAGTGCTTTTGAGGGCTTTCAAAGCTTCCAGAATTTGATTCATCTGGTCTTTCAGCTAGTCGATGGCGGACTTCATCACCTCTTGAGAGCTTTCCCAATCTTCCATTATCTTCTCATTTTCTCGAGTCCTATAGGGATGTCGCGGTGGCTTAGTCGTTATTCCTCACACATAACTTCACTCTTTCTGTTAGTTTTATTAACAAGAATTAGAATATGGAAGACAAAATGCATGTGTCGTTGCCATCTCCCTGCGTCAATCGGCGTGGGGATTTTGATATTTGCGAATGGTTGCGATGAATGACTAAACTCCTTTATTTTTGTAAAATTATGTGGTCAACATTCTTAAGATACCTGATAACCAGATTGACCTTAAGAATGAGGTTTTCATAAAGGGTTATATGGAGTCGCCACCTGTGTTTTAACCTTAAACACTGAAAAAGGTTAAAAAGGCGTTTGTTTTAGAAAAAACCAACTTTGGTCATTACAACCAGAGTTGGATAAGGGAGTTACTTACGTGTGGGGAAGATGTTAGCACCCCACAACGCCCCTTTCAAGTTCCCAATCATAGACTAATTTGTAAAATAAAGACTAAGAGAAATTAAGCTTTTACCCTATTAATTTATCTACTGACAAAATTTAAATATCTACATGATCCAAATATCCAATAAATACAAGGAAAGCAGTAAAAGTAAGCAGTAAAAGAGAAGAGATATGAAGGAGAACCTCCGAAGCGAGCTTTTATAAATCTTGAACTTGAGGACTCTTTTTGGCAATCCCAAAAGGAGACTTCCTTAACCGATTTCTACCTTAAACAAAAATCGGAAAGCTCACCGGAACTCTGGAATAATGCCCAAAGTCACTCTCAAGTGCCAAAAGGCTTCCTAGAGAGTGTAGGAGTGGAAAGCTGTCTGTAAGATGTGTGAAATGAGGGGGGGAGGCTCCTATTTATAGGAATTTGCGCCAGGTAAGTCGGGACGGCCGTTTGGGCTTCTAACAGGCAAGACGACCATCTGGGATGTCGAGACGGCCGTCTCAGGCTCAAAGAAAGGCAAGACGGTCGTCTGGCCAAACAAGATGGTTGTCTCACCTTCTCTAAAGAGGGCAAGATGGTCGTTTGGCCTAACGAGACGTCCGCCTCACCTTCTCAGAGAGGGGAGACGGTCGTCTGGCCAAACGAGACAATCATCTTGACTTTCAGGGAAAGTGAGATGGCCGTCTGGCCAAAAGGGACGGTCATCTCGAGCCTCCTGTCAGCATTTTCCTATTTTTTCTTATTTTTTGTGTACAGAAAGCCCTCTTATTCTTACATGGAGCCTAGTGAACATGCCTAGGGTCCTAAAGAAGCTTTGTCCATCTTCAAACAGAGGTTTTCTGATCTTTATTGAGAAGCCGAGCAAGATTTGGGGTCTACAGCTGCCCCCCCCCTTCACCCGACCAATTGACTATGGGCTAATGTGCCATGAAATCGATTGGCGGGTGAAGGAGTTAACCCTCTTGCCCGATTGTCCTTCAGATGCTCCTCTTGACATGGTAGCTGACCCTTGGGACGATGACTGTAGCCTGGCGTTGTCTTCAGGATGCTTCCTTGTTGCGGAGGTTGACCCTTCGAACGATTGTGTGAAGCTTCAAGATGCTCCTTTGACACGGTAGCTGACCCTTCGGCTGGCAAATGAATTTTTTCCCTGGGGATGCTCCTTCGATGCGGTAGCTGACCCCTTGGGTGGTGTGCGTGAAGCTTCAGGATGCTCCTCCGATGCCGTAGCTGACCCTTTAGATTTGATGAATAGGGAACCTCGGGATGCTCCTTCATAGCGATAGCTGACCCCTTGGTTGATGAGTATGAACCCTCATCAGGTTTGATGCCTTAGGATGCTCCTTCGATGCGGTAGTTGACCCTTTGGCTGATGGAGAATCTTTCTTCTGGATACCCCTTTTGTTGTGGAGGTTGACCCTGCGGACAGAGAACAGTGGGTTGTGTCTTCTGGATACCCCTTTGCAACGGGGCTGATCCTTCGGATGATGTATGTAAATCCTACCTTCAAGATACTCCTTTGCAATGGAGTTGATCCTTCGGGCGATGATGGTGGATTGTGTCTTCCGGATACTCCTTTGCAATGGAACTGATCCTTCGGACGATGTGTGGAACTCTATCTTCTGGATGCCCCTTCTACTATGGTGGTTGATCCTTTTGATAGAGAAAGTGGTGGCAGCTTACTTCTCAAGCTCATGCGCCAACGATTCTTCGTTTTTGCATGATGCTCCTTCGGTGAGGTAATCGATCCTTTAATTTGCAGGATGCTCCTTCAGTGAGGTAGTCAATCCTTTGATTTTGCAGGATGCTCCTTCAATGAGGTAGTCGATCCTTCGGTTTTGCAGGATGCTCCTTCGTTGAGGTAGTCAATCCTTCGGTTGTGGTGGCAACTTACTGATTCTGATCATGCGCTGATGTATATAAATCTCTGTCTTTTGGATACCCCTTTTGTTGTGGTGGCTGATCCTTTCGACAGAGAAGGTGGTGGCGGCTTATTGCTCTTACTCATGTGCACACTCCATGGGGAGTAGTTATGATTAGACTTGGTTGCAGTCATCTAGTGTACCAGGGATTTTGGTTTTTGGCTTTTTCTGATAGCCATCCAACATGTTGATCGCTGAGAATTCTTTATTCTTTTTGGGATTTTTCTATAGCCTCCAGCTTGTTGGTCGCTGGGGATTCTTTGTTTTTGGGCTTTTCCGTAGCCATCCAGCTTTGTTGGTTACCGGGGATTTCTGATGAATTCCTCTTAGGTAGGCAGGAATCCACTAGGGATTCATTGATTATGATGATGATGCCTCTGAGTATGCGGATGCTTCATTGGAAGTAAAGACTTTTAATTGTAGTTCTTTTGCCTCTAAGTAGGCTGATGTTCCCTTTGGGGATGTTGGCTCTTGCTTGCCAGGTCTTGCCTATGCCCAGGCAAATGAATCTCTGAGGATGTGAGTTTTGAAGGTTGCCATTGTAGTGGGCTCACTGGGGATGTATTTCTATTTTTGGTGATCCATCGGGGAATTATTTTTCCTTGAGGATCTGATTTTGGTAGCCCTTTGGGGGAATGGAGTCTTGGCTCATTGATTGAGGTTGGTAGGAGCTGACTTTGCGAAGTCCTTATTCCACTGAGGGAATGGAATTTTCGATTCCTTGTTTTGTGACCCACTTGGGGTTTTCATTGGTTACCTAAGAGTTAGGGTTTTTATTTAATTTTGCCTTTTTCCGAGATTTATCTTTTTTTTTTTGCAATTTGAAATTTGGCTTATTTGTGGGGATAATGTGTGTGCCTTTTTACTTTTTAGTTTCTTTTATGCACGCAGGATTTTTCTTCTTTTTGGGGATCCGTAGGGGATTTCCTTTTTCATGGCCCACTTTGGGGTTTATTGGCCTTCCTTTATCATGGCCTTTTCTTTTTGGGCATCCACTAGGGAGAAAGGTTTTCCATTCGGTGATCCACCAGGGAATTAGTTTACTTCCTGGGGATCCGACTTTGATTTTTTTCTTTTCTGGGGATGGAGTCTTAGCTCCTTGATTAATGTTGATGTAAGCTGACCTTATGAAGCTCTTATTCCACTGGGGATGGGAATTTCTGATTCCTCCTTTTTGTAGATTTTTCTGATATGATCCACTAGGGGATTTTATTTCGCCTTCTTTGTCGTGGCATTTTTGGTCATCTGCTGGAGATGAAGGTTTTTCTTTTCTCTTCTTCTTTTTGTTGGACGGGTATGGAGGTTGGACTCTTTTGACTGTTGATGATGATGGGCTCTTGAAGCCTTTACTCTCCATTGGGGGATGTGGAGGAGAATTTGAATGAGTGTGCTTGATGACTCATGTCGTGGCGATGCTGAGTCGTAAAGTAATTTTTTGTTTTGCCTCTGGAGTAGGCAAAATCCACCTGGGGATATTCAAGCCTTTCCGTCGGCTTTTTTGTGTTGATGGTGCCTTCTCTTTACTGGGGTAGAAGGAGAATGGTTGGAGCTTTTGGGTTTCTGGGAACTCTTATTTTGCTCTAGAGTTGCTAGCTTATTGGTGGCAACTTGCTCTATTTTCTTGAGGGAGAGCATTATTTGGAGACTTGGTCCTGGCATTTCCTGTTTTCAATCACAAACATGGAGCCTAGTCTCCTTATATGCATGATTATTATTTTTTGTATTTTATTTAGAGAGTTTTTTATTTTTTCTTTATTTTTTATTTTTGACAGAGTCATTTTGTGCGACTACTTGTGTGTGGATGGCCTAAATGAAATCTATTCTTTTTGTTCGATGCATCTAGAAAAGTGATCGGCATTCTCCTGCTTGATTTTTATGAATATGCTGACGGACTCCTTTCTTTTATTTTTATTTTTTGGTTTAGCCCTAACTTTTTCCTAGACCGCCCTTTTGGGGTTTTCGATCTAGGGGACTGCATCCTATAATGCTAATTCAGTTAATATTTCAAAAGGATTAACTGATGTGTTTTTGCTTCTGATGTCATGCTTAGCTGTACCGACTTTGCCACTTCTGATTTGCCGTGTCCGAAAAGAGATGAAGTTTATTCTGAAGCGACTGCCATGTCAGTGCACTCCTCCCTTTTCTTAGGAATTTCAATCCTCTTATTGATCACTATATCTCCACATTTCCTAGTTAATTACTAGAATGTCATAGTAAGGGTCAAGAGAAACGAATGAAAGCGATTTGATTCAAAGGCTTGTGTTTTAGAGGGTTTTAACTTTCAAAATAATGGTATTATTAAGAATGGATAGCCAAGGTTATTCATAGTGTTTAGGCTAGTTTAAACAAACGTTTTGTTTATGAGGCAGTATCTTAAATGATTATTTTACAGTGCCTATCATGACATATTAACTTCCCTAGTCCGCCCCTTCGGGTTTTCGGGCTAGGATGTTGTGCTACGTCCTAACATTTGTCTAAGTTTTCCTCTTTTCTTGTTTTGGAGAGCAGACTTTATTTTGTAATCCTAACTTTTGCCTAGGTTACCCTTTATTATTGTTCGGGTTTCCCAGCGGGTTTACCCTAATTTTTGCTCAGCCCCCTTTACAGGTTTCCTGCCAGGTATTTTGCCCTTTTATTCTTTTGTCTTGGCCTTTGGCCTTGACGGGCTTCTTTTATATTTTTCTTTTTGCATAACATTGTCGAAGCACGACTTTAGAAAGACTTTATGTGTGCTTCTAGTTAATCAGTCATGTTATTTTTGACAAAAGCATAGTTTGATTATTTTGACGCATTTGGAAAACGTTTGCTTAGACATGGTTAATCATGAGGTATAAACATGAATAACAGGAAAAGAAGCAAATGGTAAGAATGACATTCTTTATAATTAAAAGGGAAATATGTGCCCTAATGATGCTCGGGGGTTGGGATCGCCCCGAGGAGTAATCTCTAATAGTCATTGGGTTTACATCCCTTAAAATTGGAAGAAGAACATCTAATGACTAAAGTCGCTCTTCGACGCTAATTCCCCTTGTCACTGCAATCAAAAGAGGTGGTCGGAGTGACGTGATGATCTTTTGATTCGACTCGGGTTTTAAAAAGTATGGTCATCACCCTTAGGATGTCCGATAACCGAACTATTCTAAGGGTGAGGTTTTCATAAGTGGGTTCTGGAGTCACCATCAATATTTTAACCAAAAACATGGAAAAAGAAAAAAAGAAGGTGATGGTTTTAAGAAAAACCAACTTTGGTCATTCCAATAAAAGTTAGGTAAGGGAGTTAGTTACGTGCGGGGAAGGTATTAGCTTCCCTACGACGCCGCTTTCATGTTCCCTATGATGGACTATTATTTTTAAAAATAAGAACATTAAAATTATGCTTTTACCCTTATTTATTCATTGCAAAATTTAAATTATTGACTACATGGCCCTAATAACTAATGCACAGAGATGGTAACTAATAAAAGCAATAAAATAGTGTAAGGGATATAGAAACAAACCCCACTCTCTACAAACCCCACACGCTTTTGGCGAATGGCAAGACGGCGGTCTCGCCAAACGAGACTGTGTTCTCGCTTTTGGAAAATGGTGAGACAGCGGTCTCGCCAAATGAGACAATGTTCTCGCTTTTGGAAAATGGTGAGACGGCGGTCTCGCCTTTGGCAAATGGCAAGACGGCGGTCTCGCCAAACAAGATGACGGTCTCGATCTTCTGGGCATAATTTTCTTATTTTTGTGTACAAAAAACCTTCCTATTCTAATATGGAACCTAGTGAACAATCATAGGGACCTTTAAGGCCTTGTCCATCTTTGAACGGAAGTCTTCTGCTCTTTATTTTGAGGTCAGGCAAGATTTGCGGTCTGCAGCTGCCCCCCTTCACCTGACTAACCGACTGTTTGCTCGATATGTCTGCGAGATCGGTTGGCAGGTGAAGGAGTTGATCCTCTTGCCTAGTCGTCCTTCGGAGGCTCCTTTGATGCGGTAGCCGACCCTCCAGACGATAAATGTGTGAACCTCTAGGATGCTCCTTTGATGCAGTAGCTGACCCCTCGGTTGATGAGTATGAACCCCCATCTAGTTTGACGAGTACGAACCCCCGTCTGGTTGTTATAGCCTTGGGATGCTCCTCTGATGCGTTAGCTGACCACTCGGTTGATGAGTATGAACCCTCATCTGGTTTGATGAGTACGAACCCCCGTCTAGTTGGTGTAGCCTTGGGATGCTCCTTTGATGTGGTAGTTGACCCCGTAGCTGACAAGTTGGAAACCTCAGAATGCTCATTTGATGCGGTAGCTGACCCCTTGGTTGATGAGTATGAACCCTCATCTGGTTTGGCGAGTACGAACTCCCGTCTGGGTTTGAAGAACTTGCAGCCCATTTCGTAGGACTGGATGAGTATGGACCCTCATCTGGTTTGGCGAGTACGAACCCCCGTCGTGTTTGGAAGTCCACTTTGTAGGACTGGTGCGACTTACTGATTTTGTTCATGCGCTGTCTCTGTGGGGAGTGTTTTTTATTTTGACAGAGTTGTATTGTGCAACTATTTGTGCGGATGCCCTAAATGCAATCTATCTTTTTATGAAATGTGTTTAGAAAGCGATTGTTCTTTCGCTGGTTGCAGGGGGTTGAAAGATTCCTTTACGAATCTTGTTCTGGTCTTATCTTTTGTTTGGACCACCCTTGTTTAAGTTTTCTTGATTTAGTGGACTTTTTTCCTTTTCTTATGCTTTCTTGTATTGATTCTTTATGCATGCTTATGTTTCATTAATACAGAGGCATTCTCATAATTTGGTCAAGAGAAAAGAAGTAAAAGATAATTTTATTGATATAAACAAATGGTTTATTTTTACAGAGGGGTTTCCAAAGGGATTTAGAAGCATGGCTTGCCAAGGTTGGCTACACTGTATAAGCTATAACAATAATGTCCCTAACATCTACCTCCCTGTTTCTCCTACTCGCTTCAGTTGAGATGTTCGAGCCTAGAGTGAAGACTTATGCAAAGCTTGCTCACTTCTAGAAGGATGCTACCTTAGTCCCCTTGCGGTTTTCGACTAAGGTAATCATTGCTCTCTTTTTTGTTTGTTGTTTTTTTTTTACCTCTAAATTTTGCCTAGGACGTGTCCTAGCGAGGAATATGGACCCTATATTTTGCCCAGGATGCTCTTTGTGAGTTTTCATCCTGATGGGTCATGAGCAACGCCTTCAAGCATAATATTTCTTCACCGCGTCTGAGTTGATCGGGTGACGAAGCTCTTCTCCGTCCATGTTAGTGAGGATAAGGGCTCCTCCTGAGAAAGCTCGCTTGACCACAAAGGGTCCTTCGTAGTTTGCTGCCCATTTTCCAAGTTTGTCTTTCTAGGCGGGAAGCAGTTTCTTTATTTACTAAATCCCCTTCTTGAAAAGTGCGTGGATTGATCTTCTTGTTGTAGGCCTTCTTGATCTTCTTTTGATAGGCCTGTCCATGGCATATGGCGTCCAGCCATTTTTCTTTGATCAAATTAAGTTGGTCGTACCGATTCTAGACCCATTATGCTTCAGTCAACTTTGCTTCCATAATGACTCTTAGGGAGGGTATTTCAACTTCCACTGGTAATACGACCTCCATGTTGTATACGAGGGAGAATGGAGTGGCTCCGGTGGAGGTCCGCACGGAAGTCCAATATTCGTGCAAGGTGAAGGGTAGCATTTCGTGCCAATCCTTTTATGTTATCACCATCTTTTGGATGATCTTTTTGATGTTTTTGTTGGCTGCCTCCACTGCACCGTTCATTTTGGGTCGGTATGGAGAGGAATTGTGATGTTGAATCTTGAAATCTTGGCATAATTCTTCCATCATTTTGTTGTTTAGATTGGTCCCAATATCAGTAATGAGCCGATGAGGGATACCATACCGACATAGAATATTCCTCTTAATGAAGGTGGTTACCACTTTCCTAGTCACGTGTGCATAGGATGTCGCCTCCACCCATTTAGTAAAATAGTCAATGACCACCAAGATAAAACGGTGACCATTAGATGCTTTGGGCTCGATGGGTCCGATGACGTCCATGCCCCACATGGAGAATGCCCATGGTGTAGCCAAGGTGTTAAGAGGTGCGGGCGGAACATGAACATTATCGGCATAGACTTGACATTTGTGACATCTTTTAGCATATTGGCGACAGTCGCCTTCAATCGTGGACTAGAAATACCCTGCCCTTAGGATCTTCTTTACCATGACATGCCTAGGTGCGTGAGTCCCAAAAGCTCCTTTATGAATATCCTTTATGAGGGTTTGAGCCTCCTCGCGATCCACACACCTTAACAAAGTGGAGTCGAAATTCTTCTTATAGAGGGTTTCTCCAATCAGTGCAAACCCTGTGGCCCTCTTCCAGATGGTCCTTTTGTCATTATCACTTATTCTTTCAGGATATTCACCCTTCGTGAGGTATCACTTAATGTCGTGATACCAAGGGTTTCTGTCTTGCTCGCTATTTACTGTCATGCAAAAATCTTGTTTGTCATGCAGCTTGATTTGAATAGTCGACATCTCATGCTCTTGATCTAAAGAGAACATGGATGATAAAGTAGCAAGGGCGTTTGCGAATTGATTGTCTTCCCGAGGGGTATACTTGAAAGTGACGCTTTCCAGCCTTGAAATCAAATCGCGGATATGCTCTAGATATGGGATTAATTTGGAATTTTGGGTTTCCTATTCACCCTTGAGTTGATAGATGACAAGGGATGAATCACCGAAAACTCTGAGTTTGGTCACCCCATGATCTAGAGCTGCTTGGATTCCCAATGCACAGGTTTCGTATTCGGCCATATTATTTGTACAATCAAAGTTTAGCCTGGCCATTACCGAGATATATTTCTTTTCTGGGGATATCAAGATAGCTCTGATCCCATGTCCAAGCATGTTTGAGGCTCCATCGAAAAACAAGTCCATGCATCTTCTTTGGTCTCTTCGTGTCCAATGTGCATGATATGTTCATCGGGAAAGTCGTCTTGCAGGGATTGGTACTCGTTTGTCGATCCACGTGCTAGATAGTCCGCTAGGGGACTACCTTTAATAGCTTTCTGGGTGACATGAATGATATCGAATTCTGAGAGGAGCACTTGCCACCTAGCTATTCTTTCGGTCAAGATGGGCTTTTCAAAGAGGTACTTGATTGGGTCCATTTTGGAGACCAACCATGTTGTATGTCGAGCCATGTATTGTCGGAGACGTTGAGTTTCCCACACCAATGCACAACATGTTTTTCGAATGGTGTATAGCAGGTCTCATAGTCTAGGAATTTTTTACTGAGATAATATATGGCCCACTCTTTTTTCCCTGTTTCATCTTGCTGATCGAGCACACATCCCATGGACTCTTCGAGTACTGATAAATATAAGATCAAAGGTTTCCCTTCAATGGGTGGTACCAATATCGGTGGGTTGGTTAAGCACATCTTGATCTTGTCGAATGCTTGTTGACATTCTTCGTTCCACACTATCGGCTGATTCTTACGCAACAGCTTGAAGATGGGTATACACTTGTCTGTTAGCTGTGCAATGAACCTAGCAATATAGTTTATTTGGCCCAAAAATCCTCTAACTTCCTTTTCTGTTCTTGGTGAGGGCATTTCCAGAATTGCCTTTGTTTTGTCGAGGTCTACCTTGATTCCCTTTTGGCTGACGATGAACCCTAGAAGTTTGCCTGACCGTACTCCAAAAGTACATTTTGCTGGGTTCAGTTTAAGCTGATACTTTCGAAGTCGATCAAACAACTTCTTAAGATATTGAATATGGTCCGCCTCGTTTCTGGACTTGACAATCATGTCATCCACGTATACTTCTATTTCTTTGTGGATCATGTCGTGGAATAATGTGACCATAGCCCGGTGATAGGTAGCCCCCGCATTTTTGAGCCCAAAAGGCATTACCCTGTAGCAAAAGGTACCCCACGGTATGATGAAGGAGGTTTTTTCCCTTATCTTCGATGGCCAACTTGATTTGATTATACCCCGTATATCCTTCCATGAAGGAATAAAGCGTGTTTGTAGCGGTGTGACCCACTAATGTGTCAATGTGTGGTAAGGGGAAGTCGTCCTTTGGACTTGCTCGATTTAGGTCCCTATAGTCCACACATACTCTGATTTTACTGCTTTTCTTGATGACGGGAACTATGTTTGCTAGCCATTTGGGGTATTTGGACATGAATAGGAAGTTGGTGTCTAGTTGTCTTTGCACTTCCTCCTTAATCATTAAGGACCAATCCTACTTGATTCTCTTGAGCTTTTGTTTTATGGGCCGAAATCCCTCTTTTGAAGGCAGACGATGTTCCACTATGCTTGTATCAAGCCTGGGCATGTCATGATAAGACCAAGCGAAAACGTCTACGTATTCTTTCAAAAGTTGTATCAATCCCTCCCTGATGTCACTATCAATCTGGGTGTCGATATTTATCTCTTTCTTATCATTTCCTTGTCCCAAATTGATGGCTTCTGTTTCCCCTTGATGCGGCTGTATGATGTGAGTTTCTTTCTCTAGAATTCTCTGCATGTCAGGGGAAATGGTCCCCTGCTCACTGTCAGACTCGACCCATTCGCTTTCAGCTTCTAGGTCCCACAGAGATTCATCAATCACAGAAAGAGATTCATCAATCACAGACATGATTGTTTTTAGGTTCTGTTTTAGTCATAGATTTTATTATTCAATTATTTTTGGAATAATAATAAATGGAAGAGGGAAAAGAATGAGAATGAATATGATATGACGAAAAATGGCTCATGTATTAAAAAAGAGTGTATGTACATGCCCTTTTAATTAGTGTTCCCACAGCCACGGGCGGGGACTGCGGGAAATACAAGAAAAGCTTAAAAACAAATGGAAAAAGAGCCCTAACAGCTAATCCTCCTAATCCTACCCTCTACTACTCTGGTTTTGTCAGAGGTTTGGCATCTACATCGACGGTAGGAGCGTCAAAGGTTATCCACCTGGCGTCTATTAGCTCTTAGACCTTATATTTCAAGGTCAAGCAGTTATCCGTTGAATGCCCAGGTGCATCTGAGTGGTAGTTACATTTTTCATTAGGCTTATACCACTCAGGGTAAGGAGGCTCCATTTTCTTGGGAGGAACGCGTGCCAAGAGGTTGGCCTCCAGCAATTGGGGCATCAATTTCCCGTAGGAGGTCGAAGGAGGGGTGAATTTTCTTTCCTTTCTTCGTGCACTGCCTTTGTAGACCGTCTATAGTGAGGGTAGATTCTTGCTTTTTTTCCTCAAGAGCCCTCATCTGGGCTCCCATGATTTCTATCCTCTCAATCAAGGCATCGACTTGGTTTTGGAGCTCTCCACTGGCTAAAGGCGTTGTAGGTGGGGCGGATGGTTGTGGCATCCCTCTGTTTCCCCTCCATTCCTCGTAGTCACTGGACACAGCTACTCGAGCTTTGCCTAGCTCTCTATCTCCCATGCTCTCCGTACAACAAGTGAGTTTGCAACATTGCATGTGTCCCCAAAGAAACACAGTCCTCCGAGCTCTTCCCGTGATAATGCGGTTGGGTCTCATGAGTTTTCTCATAGCCACTTTTGGAGAATAAGCTATGCAACCTTTGAGACCTACTAACTGGTTAGACGTCGGTGGACGGGAATTCTTGAGAAGCTCTTCAAAGGGTCAGGAAACATCCCCATGTGACTAGAGGCATAGAAATGTGTGATACCCCACACTGGAAACCCCAAATCTTTCCCGATCTTAAAATAAAGAGCTGAAGACTTCATTTCGAAGATGGGCAAGGCCTAAAAGGTCCCTAGAATTGATCGTTAGTCCCCATATTAGACTAGGAAGGATTTTTGTACACGAAAAATAAGAAATTCCACCTAAAGGACCGAGACCGCCGTCTCGTCATTGGCTAAGGGCAAGCTCGCCAATGGCGAGACCGCTGTCCCATTTGGCGAGATGGTGGTCTTGACCTTGTCAGGCGAGACGGCGGTCTCGACCTGACAGGTTCGAATTCCTATAAAAGGAAGGGACTTTCTCACTCTTTTCACACCATTCTACCACTTTCCCTTCTGTACTTCTTTCAAATTACTCTCCTAGGACCCCTCTAAAGCATTTCCAGAGTTTCTTAGAGTTCTTAGAAAGCATTCTATAGTGTTGCGAGGAAGAGCGATCATCATTGTAGAGCGTGGGGATTGCCAAAAAGTACCCTCTTTCAAAGAACTTACTATAAAAGCTTGCTTTGAAGGTTCCTAAATATTCCCTTCTCTACTTTACTGTTTTTTAGATAATATCGTTGTGCATTAGTCATTTAGGGTCATGTAGTCAATAATTTAATTTCCGCAATGAATAAATAAGGGTAAAAGTGCAATTTTAGAACCATTATTTCTTTATAAAAACGGTCCATCATAGGGAACCCGAAAGGGGTGTCATAAGGAAGCTAATACCTTCCCTACACATAACTAACTCTCTTACCTAACTCTGGTTGTAATGACCAAAGTTGGTTTTTCTTAAAAAACCATTGCCTTCTTTTTTCCTTTTCCAATGTTTATGGTAAAAACATTGGTGGCGACTCCTCGAACCTTTCGAAAACCTTGCTTTTAGGTCCAGCCCGGTTATGGGACAACCTAAAGGCGTTATACCACACTTGTAAAAATGCGAGTCAAACGAAACCATCACGTCGCTCCGACCGCTTCTTTTGATAGCGGTGACACACACGAATAACAGTGAAGAGCAGCATCTGAGTGTTCTCCCTTGCTTTCGGTGACAGGATTCGACCGATAGCAAGGTGTCAGCAAGAAGTGCAGGTAAGGGACTCTTTGACTTGGGCCATCTTAACGTAATCTCATACTCCTCCAAAGTTGGTACCATATCAAATTGCAGGAATTCAAAGCAATGCATACTGGAATTCCAAAAATGGACCAAAATCCTGACGAAAATGGGGTCGACACAGATCTTCAATAAGTCGAGAATCCGTCCATAGTATTTTTGAAAGTCGGAGCAGACCTCTAGTGACATCAATGCGCAGAGCCATTCTATCTTCTCCACATGGTATCGGGGAATATCCACTTTCTTCAATTGTCTACTAGCCCCCTCCATTTTCTAGAAAACAAAAATGTATGCTATGAATATGATGTTAATGCAGGCATGCATGTAAGTGTTTACTTTTCCTAAACATTATCATGTTTTATTTTCTACATGATGCATGATAGTGTTTGGTTTTTTGTATTTTTTCAAAAGAAAGATAAACTTCCTATATGGATGTTCATGAGTATAATGTTTATGAACAAAGCCTCATTTTTTGATTTATTTATTTTATTTGGTTTTTATAACCTTTTATCTCTTCTGTCGGATTGCGTGGCTACTTAGCTTACAAAGAACCTGAAACCAAACTAGCTAAAAGGCAGATTGTCCGAGATAAAAAATGGTTTATTGCGAAATAATAGTTTTAGTGTCCCTTATCTCTTCTGTCGGACTGCGTGGCTACTTAGCTTACAAAGAACATAAAACCAGGCTAGCTAAAAGGCAGATTGTCCGAGATAAGCGTGTTTATTGTGAAAATATTTTTTTGAGATTTTCTTTTATTTTTCTGTTGTATGTTTATGTTATGCAACAATCAAATGCAACAAACAAATGCACACACAATTCACTCATCCACGAACAGTGATGAAAGTGATCCTAGCAAAGATCTCAGTGATTTGATGAAGTCAAAGATAAAGTCAAAGGTCAACTCTGCAACAGTCAAACAAGTCACTCGAAGAATGGAGTCGAAGACTTAGTGTGTCTTAACGAAAGCTTAGGTAAAACCACTTTACCTTTTCCACTGCACAAAGCTTCTTCATTCATTTTGCAAAATGCCTCAAAAACAGCTTTTAACAAATCAAAAACAAAAGCATTTTGGCAAAGAATTTTCTTAAACAAGTTATTAACTGATACAGGTTTGAAAGAATCAATTTAAAACACTTAAGAATGTTTTAAAAAGTGTTTTTACAATATTTTAATCGATACAAACTTCTTTTAATCGATTAAAACTCTTTATGACCGATTAGAATTCGAATGTAATAGGTCGAATGCAATATAATCGATCAGATCTTAAATATGAGCGATTAGAATTATTTTAATCGATTAAAACACGTTTCAATCGATTAAAATCACTTTGATGTCAGGATGATCGATCAGAATGAGATTATGACCGATCAGAGTTGGATATGATCGATCGAATTGAATTATGACCGATCAGATCTGTTTCAATCGATTAAAACGTATTTCAATCGATTAAAATAACTTAGAAAATCTTTTCAATCGATTAAAACGTATTTCAACCGATTAGAACAACTTAGAAAAATTCAGTGCAGGTTTTTAATCGATTAAAACGACTTTATATCAGACTAAAATAACTTGGAAAGTTTTATAAAGAGGTTTTTAAACAAATCAATCGATTAATACGCGATTCAATCGATTGTTTTATACTTAGAAAATGTTTGTAAAACGTTTTAACCGATATAAACATGGTTGTATCAACTAAAACATTTTCTCGTTAAAGATCAAGAATGCATTAATGGGTTGAAAGGACTTTTAACAGATTATAACGGCTATTTCAACAGATTAAAACAAACTTTCAACAGATTAATTAATGCAGCTAGATTTGAAAATACTCTTTTATAAACAGAATTGCTTGAAACTTTTAAACAGTAGATTGAATATCAGCTTTTACACAATTCAAGCAATCAATACAAACAACTATTAGCATTTTTCAAGAAAGATACACAACTGTTTTTGTGAACTTCTTTTGAAATCTTTCTTGAGGCACTTTGCATCCTTGAAGAAGAAACTTACTCGTGGATTGGTGTAATCCGGTTTGAGCTTTCTAAGTCTCTTCTTTGTAAATTCTTTTTCATTACTTTGTATTGTGTTGTACCTGGAATTTGGGTACAAGTTTTCTCAGCATTGTTGTAGAAAGTTGCCAAGAACTGGAATTTGGTTCTTGGTGGAAAGGTTAAAGCAAGAGCTGGAATTTGGTTCTTGTGTGTGGTGCCTGGAATTTGGGCACTGGTTTCTCTGCTGGCCGGAATTTGGTTGCAGAGGTTTCCAAGAGCTGGAATTTGGTTCTTGGTGGAGAGTTAGAATAGGTGTAAGAGGGTGAGTCTGTAAAACATCTATTCTAGTGGAACCCAATTGGAATTTGGCTGGAGTCCGGACGTAGCCCTGGTATTGGGTGAACCAGTATAAAATTACCGGTGAAATCTTTCCTAACCTTTCTCTCTTTAATTTCTGCTGCTGCACTTAAACTGTTTGATTGCTTTGTGATTTGTGAATTGATAAGTAATCTTAATTTTCGGATTAGATAATCTGTGTATTGCGAAAAACTTTCAAAAATCAATTCACCCCCCCCCCCCCTCTTGATTTAAAACTACTTTTCTAACAAGTGAGACGACGTTTTTAATCACGAGGTAGGGGTATCCTGCAGAAGAGTGCATATTCAGGGTAGTTCTAAATTTCCTCACCAAGGTCAGGCCCGCAAGGTGCCCCCATTATAGGGTCGCCACTCTCCCAGCCTTTAGACCATGCATGGCACTAGGGCCTAGTCAATCTTTGGGCCAAAAGAGGAAGGTTATCACCTTGAGTGGTGGTTTCCGACCATAACGATGGGCTCATGGCCCTCACTATGACAAATCATACAATGCCACCCACTCCCTATGGATATCCCACTTGCCCCCAGGTATAGGGGGAACTGTTGTGTGCAAGGGTTTGTGTACAGTTTGTATTTCAAACAATTTGCATAAAATAAACAGAAAACAGTTATTAAAGTCAAACAAGTAAGACATGTTATGAAATAAGGAAGGGTAAAGGTGCAATGTTAAGTTTTATTAGTCCATCACTAAATGGGAAACTCTCTAGCTTCCTCAGTGGAGTCGCCATCTATCGCCGCCATCAAAAGAGGCGGTCGGAGCGACGCGATGGTTTAGTTCGAATCGTATTTTTAAATGTGTGGTTCAACACCTTTAGGTTGTCTGATAACCAGGCTGGACCTAAGGGTGAGGTTTTCGAAAGGTTCGAGGAGTCGACACTAATGTTTTTACCAGAAACATTGGAAAAGGAAAAAGAAGACAGTGGTTTTTTTTAGAAAAACCAACTTTGGTCATTACAACCAGAGTTAGGTAAGGGAGTTAGTTATGTGTAGGGAAGGTATTAGCTTCCCTACGACACCCCTTTCGGGTTCCCTATGATGGACCATTTTTGATAAAGAAATAATAACTATAAAATTACACTTTTACCCTTTTTTATGAATTGCAGAAATTAAGTTATTGACTACATGACCCTAAATGACTAATGCACAATGATATTATCTAGAAAGCAATAAAATAGAGAAGGGAGTATATAGTGTTGAAACATTCAAGGACTTGATGTTGAACTTGATGGACATGAAGCTTGTTGATTTTGATGATGATTCAAGAACACAAGACTTAGAGAGTTGAAGACTTGTTTTATAGTGTAATAACTCTGTTTTGATTAGATTGAGTCTGTAATATTAGAGTTTGAGATAGCCGGTACATAGTCTGCACTTAGAAGATTCAAAAAGCTCAAATTTATCAAAGAGGCTCGGCTTTAATCGATTAATTGGTGAAATAATCGATTAAAACAGTGAGAAAAACCATTTTTTGTATCTGCTCACTGGTTTAATCGATTAACAGGCTTGTTAATCGATTACCAGGTCTTTTAATCGATTAAGACATAGAGTTTTGGGGTTCTGTTGATTTTGGCTCTGTAATAATCGATTAACTCTTGATTTAATCGATTATTTCAGTCAGATTTTGATTTTTAACTTCAAATCAACCCTATTTTCGAAAACCCTATTTCCAAGAACACTAGTTTCGAAAATCACAATTCCCAAACCCTAATTTCTCTACTTAAGCTTCTCTATGGCACTCAGAAAACAAGAACAAATTTTTTTCATACAAAAGTTAAGTGCTGTGAGTGCCAGAGAACTGTTTGTTGCAAGAAAAAGGGGCTTTTGGAACCTGGTGTGGGCTAGAAGCGATAAGAATCACTAAGTGGAGTTCTTAGTGGATTGTGTGTTGTGCCGTCTCTAGGGAAAGCTGTTCTTCATCTCTTGTGGATTTCAAGAGAGGTGTTTTCTTTACTTTATCTTTTCCATTGTAATTTTTTTGTAACAAACTTTGATTATAGTGACAGCGTTAATCCTTTGTTTGAGTGATTAGCAATTGGACGTAGGGTCTTTTGATCCGAACCAGTATAAATCTCCTGTGTAAGATTCTATCTCTTCTCTATTTACATTTACACAGTTTTTAATCGGTAAAATTTGGGGAAAATTTTGAAAACCTAATTTTTGTTAAGAAACCATTCACCCCCCCCCCCTCCTCTTGGTTTTTGTCCGACCACGCGAACATTTCGCAAAGCGATTCTAACAAGTGGTATCAGAGCTTGCTTTGATAGTCATTCAAACTTTTCGAAAATGGCCGGACAAAATCAAACTTTTGCCGAAGGTGCGTCTATCAACAGACCCCCACTTTTTGCGGGTCAAAATTATCCTTTCTGGAAAGTAAGAATGCAAATCTTTTTAGAGTCTGTTGATAGAGGCATTCGGGACGCTATTTTAAACGGTCCATATGTTTCTAATGTTACTTAGAATAGTGTTGATGTTCCCAAACCTTTTTCTAGATGGACTGCAGAGGAAAACAGAAAAGCACAATTTGACGTTAGGGCTAGAAATATAATTTCATCTGCTTTAACCCTTGACGAGTTTTACAGGATTTCTGTTTGTAAAAGTGCTCAGGAGATGTGGGAAATGCTAAGAGTGACCCACGAAGGTACTGACGACGTTAAGAGAGCACGGAAAAATTCCTTAATCCAAGAATACGAGATGTTCCGGATGCAACAAGGCGAAACAATATCTGACGTTCAAAAGCATTTCACTCATATTGTGAACCATCTCACCGGATTAGGTAAAATCTTTGACGTTGATGAATTGAATGTTAAAATTTTAAAATCTTTGGATAGGAAATGGCAACCTAAGGTGACGGCCATCTCGGAGTCACAAAATCTTGCCACTATGTCAATGGCGGCGCTCTTTGGAAAGCTAAGAGAGCATGAGCTAGAGCTTGGAAGGCTAAATGAAGAAGAAGGACAATATCAAAAGAAGAACTTAGCCTTCAAAACTGAAATTTCCAAAGGTAAAAATAAAAAGGAAGAAGAAGACTCGGAAAATGAAGAAGAAGAATTGAGTCTTATGATAAAGAAGTTCACCAAATTCATGAAAGCAAAAGGAAGACGTTCATTCAAAGGTAAGGGAAAGGTAAGAGAAAGTACTTCCGTAAATATAAAATGTTATGGTTGTGGTGAAGTAGGACATGTAAAGACCGAATGTCCAAACAAGAAAAACGATGAAATCAAAGGTAAAAAGTTCTTCAAGAAGAAAGCTTATATTGCTTGGGACAACAGTGATTCAAGTTCGGAATCAAGTGACTCGGAAGTAGAAGCAAATATTTGCTTAATGGCAAATGACAACATATCTTCCGACTTTGAGGTAAGTGATTCCGACTCATCTTCTAGTGATGATGATAATGACCATGATGAACTGCAAAATGCATATAATGAATTATTTAGTGCCTTTAAGAATTTGAAAAATGAATATAAATTTGTGAAGAAGAATCTAAGTAGATCTGAAAAGGAAATTGACTCTTTAAAAACGAAAATCACATGTTTAGAAGAAAAGAAATTATTAGAAACGAAAATTGTATGTTTAGATGAGAATGATGATAAGAACTTAGCATGTGCAACTTGTAAAGAGCATGAATATGACATAGATATTCTTAACCATTTGCTAGACAAAGTCGAAAAGGAAATAGATGATCTTAAGAAGCATGAAATGGTTTTTGCTCAAAATAGTGTAAATCAACAAGTTCCTTTGAAAAAGTCTAAAAAGAAAAATAAAAGAGTATGGGTAGAAAAAGGAACTAGAGCATCTATTGTTAGAAATGCATCTTATCCCAAAGCTACATCTAATGCATGTTTTTACTGTATGAAACAAGGTCACACTTCAAATAAATGTAAAATTAAACATTTTGGTGTTCCTAAAGGTAAATACATTTGGGTTCCTATTGTTAAATAATTTTGTTTGTCTCTAACCCCAAGGACCCAAAAGTTATGGGGACCTAAGTTTACTATGTTCTTGTTTTGTAGGAAACTTCCAAATCTAAGAAGTCTATGTGGTATCTTGATAGTGGATGCTCAAAGCATATGACCGGTGATAAATCAAAATTTGTGAGTTTCAAAGCTAAGGAACAAGGATATGTAACTTATGGGGACAACAACAAAGGGAAAATTCTTGGAATTGGAAACATAGGTGGTGCAAACACTTTGGAGATTAAGGATGTGCTTCTTGTTGATGGATTAAAGCATAATCTCCTAGCATAAGTCAACTATGTGACAAAGGATTTAAGGTAATTTTTGAAAGTAAATTTTGCACCATACATTTGATAGATTCCGAAAATGTAGAATTAAAAGGCATTAGGCATAACAACATATACTTGATTGATTTGGATTGTTTACATGATTCTAGTATAACATGTTTAGTTGCTAAGGAAGAGAACCCTTGGTTTTGGCATAAGAGAGCAGCTCATATAAATATGCATCATTTGAATAGATTGATTTCAAAAGAATTAGTTATTGGTTTGCCTAAGTTAAAATTTGAAAAAGATAGGTTGTGTGATGCATGTCAAAAAGGTAAACAAGTAAAATCATCATTTAAATCAAAGAATGTTATTTCCACTTCAAAACCCCTAGAATTATTACATTTAGATTTATTTGGACCTTCTAGGATAAAGAGCTTTGGTGGAAATTATTATGGCCTTGTGATTGTTGATGATTACTCTAGGTATACTTGGACATTTTTCCTAACTATGAAAAGTGTAGACCCCAAATCTTGCCCGGTCTCACAATAAAGATCAGAAGACCTCCTTTTTGAAGATGGACGAAGCCTAAGAAGCCACTAGGAGAGACTATTAGGCCCCATACTAGGATAGGAGGGAATTTTTGGCACAAAAAAAAAAAGGATTTTCAACTTTTAGGGTCGAGACCGCCGTCTCAAAATCGAGACCGCCGTCTCGCCTAGCGCAAGTGGCGAGACCACCGTCTCGTTTGGCGAGACGGCCGTCTCACCACCTGCGAAAGGCGAGACCGCCGTCTCGCCATTCTTGCGAGGCGAGACGACCGTCTGGAATGTCGAGACGGCCGTCTCGACCTTGTCAGACGAGACGGCCGTCTCGACCTGACAGGCGCGAATCCCTATAAATAGGGCCTCCCTTCCTCTCATTTCTCACAACTTTCTCACTCTGTCTCTAGTCACATCAATAGTTTCTCTCTCTAGAATCCCTCCGATGCATTTCTGGAGCTTTTGAGTGTCTTTAGAGTGCTTTTAAAGCGTTTCGAGAGGTTTTCCGACGCCGTGTAGAGTGAAGGGCTGCCGCAAAGCACCCTATTTACAAAAATTAAATAGAAAGCTTGCTTTGGAGGTCTCTACTCTCTTTCTCTACCTTTGACTGCTTTATTTAAATTATGCAATAGACATTAGGGCCATGTAGTCGTAATATTTAAATTCTGCAAAATAAAAGGGCAAAAGCGTATTTTTCCGGTTTATTTATCAACAGAATAGCTGGCCTATCATAGGGAACCTGAAAGGGGCGTCGTAAAGGAACTAACACTTCCTTTACGCGTAACAAACTCCCTTACCCAACTCTGGTTCTAATGACCAAAGTTGGTTTTTCGAAAACCAACGCCTTTTAAACTCCTTTTCCGATGTTTCCGGTAAAAACATCGGTGGCGACTCCAGAGAACCCTCAAAAACTAGCTCTTGGATTAGCCCGATTATCGGACAATCCAAGAGCATCCTTTCGAAAACCTCACCCCTAGGTTCAGCCCGGTTATCGGACAACCTAAAGGCGTTGTAACCACCAATAAAAACGCAAAAATCAATGAAGTCGAAACCATCGCGTCGCTCCGACCGCCCTCGTTTTGACAGCAGCGACAGATGGCGACTCCACTGGGGAAGCCTAGAGAGTTGATCCCATTTAGTGATGGGCCAGCTTAAAAAGAAATAAACCAAGAAAATAACGCTTTTGCCCTACCTTGTATTATAACATGTTTTACTGTTTGGCTTTAATAATTGTTGTTTGTTTATACTTACGCAATTGTTTGAAATACAAAATGTACACAAACCCTTGCACACAACAATTCCCTCTATACTCGGGGGCAAGTGAGAAAACCATAGGGAGTGGGTGGCAGGTACGGTTCGTTGTAGTGATGGCCTTGTGCCCACCGGTGTGATCGGAAACCACCACTCAAGGTGATAAC
Organism: Sphenostylis stenocarpa; assembly: GCA_963425845.1. Taxonomy (NCBI): domain Eukaryota; kingdom Viridiplantae; phylum Streptophyta; class Magnoliopsida; order Fabales; family Fabaceae; genus Sphenostylis; species Sphenostylis stenocarpa. The sequence continues at coordinate 67,976,745 of OY731403.1, read as the reverse complement.
CTTCCTCTTTTGGCACAAAGACTGACTATGGCCTTAGTGCTAAGCATGGTCGGAAGGCTAGAGAGTGGGGACCCTATAATGGGGGCACCTTGGGGGCCTTAGCCTTGGTGAGAACAGTTAGAACCTACCTTCGCCAAATCACTTTTCTGCAGGAAAACCCTACCTCGTGATACAAATGAATTCTCGCCTGTTCGTGGATGATCGAATTGTGTGTGCATATGATTGTTGCATTTTGTTTGTTGCATAGCATAACCAAACAACAACAAAAATCACAAAAAATATTTTTACAATAAACACCCTTATCTCGGATGATCCGCCTTTTAGCTAGCCTGGTTTCAGGTTCTTTGTAAGCTAAGTAGCCACGCAGCTCCGACGTAAGAGATAAGGGACGCTAAATATTTTTTTCGCATAAAGCCACATTTTATCTCGGACAGTCTGCCTTTTGGCTAGCCTGGTTTCAGGTTCTTTGTAAGCTAAGTAGCCACGCAGTTCGGACAGAAGAGATAAAAGGCTATAAAATAAACAAATAAATAAAAATAAAATACCAAATAAAATCCATTTTCAAAACCATAAATGGGACCTGATTCATAAACATCAATCATATAGGTAGTTTATTTTTCGGAAAAAATATAAATACCATACAAAACATGATAAACAAAAATAAACACTCACATTCATTCAAATAAGCATCATTTTCATAAAACATGCATTTTGGTTTTAGAAAATGGAGGGGACTAGTAGACAATTGAAGAAGGTGGATATTCCCTGATATCATACTGAGAAGTTGGAATGGCTTTGCGCAGTAATGCCACCGGAGGTCCGCGCCGACTTTGAAAAATCCTATGGACGGATTCTCGACCTATTAAAGATCTGTGTCGATCAAGTGTTCCTCAGGGTATTAATTCACTTTTGGAACTCCAGTCTGCGATGCTTTGAATTTCCGCAGTTCGATATGGTGCCAACCTTGGAGGAGTATGAGATTATGTTGAAATGGCCCAAATCGGCTGGGGTCCATATCCGCCACGGGGCATATACTCCTGCAGCACAAGTCGCTGCCATCATTCAACTACCCTTCCGGCAGATTGTCCTGATAGGAAAAGGGAACATCCAGGGTTGGAAAGTCTCAATGTTAGAAGACCACCTGTCCGACTTGGCAGAAAGGACAGAGTGGGTTGCCTACAACAAAACCCTGGCTTTAATCATTTTTGGAACTATCTTGTTTCCCTTCCACCTCGACACAGTGGATCAAGCCATCATGGATGCCTTCTTTGCCTGGGACGTGAACTCGAAGAGTCCCTTGCCTACAATTCTTGCCGACACCTTGCTCTCGGTGGAATTTTGCCGCCAGAAGCAAGGAAAAACACTTCGCTGCTGCTCTTCACTGCTATTCGTGTAGAGCGCTACGTACCTTTACGCCTCCAGTCACATGGATATTCCCCGATCCTTTAAGGAGCTTCTCCAAAATCCCTCTCCAATGACGCTTAACTTCAGAATAGAGGGACGAGTTGGAACAAAAGGATGCCAACAGTATATCCTGGGTCTGCCCTTGGTTCCGACCTGGCCCAGTTCTCATCAAATGTGGAGATTATCCGAACGTACCCTTGATAGGACTCAGGGGTTGCATAGCCTACTCACCTAGAGTAGCTATAAGACAACTCATGAGGACTCAAACTACCATCTCTCGGGGGGAACTCGGAAGACTGTGTTTCTTCGGAGACCCATGCACAATCGCCAACTCACTAGCCGTGAGAAGAGCATGGGAGAGACCAGTCTATATGGGAGATAGAGAGCTAGGAAAAGCTCGAGTGACTGTCTCCAGTGACTATGAGGTGTGGAGACAAAGAAGAGGGATGTCTCAACCATCCACCACACTCATTACAAGCGCCAATAGTGAAGAGTTGCAGGCTCAAGTCGATGCCTTGACCCATAGGATAGAAATCATGGGAGCCCAGATGAGGGCCCTTGAAGAAAGAGAGCAAGAATCTATCCTCACCATAGATGGTCTGCAAAGGCAGTGCAAGAAAAAGGATCATGAAATAGAGCGCCTCAAGGATCAGTGTGCTGACTCCAACGAGCAAGCTATCCGAGCATCCAAAACTGCCAGAACCAGCTCGGATAGTCAAATTCAAGAGATAACCGCCAAGTCTGCACACCTTGAGGCCGAATCAGCAAAACAGGCTCAGACGATCAAGGAATTATTGCAAGAACTCACCAAGACTCGGTTAGACATACGCCAAGAGCGAGAGGCCAACCGGAGACTCAACAAAAGTCTCACTGAGCTACGCTGTAAGGAAAGAGATGGGCTAGCTTAGTATGGCCAGGTACTACAAGAGAAAGACCGAGCCGTCGCAAAACTCGATGAACTGCAAGCCTTGGTCGTCCATCAAGAGGCGCAGATCAAAGAGGCTCAAAAATATAGCGAAGATATGAGCCAGGCGGTCCAAAAGCAAAGCGAAGCACTTGCTCGTCACGTCCGGGAAGCCGAAAGAGAACTACATAGAGATCAGGACCCACCTGTGGGTTTCTTTAGGCTTTTCCGTTTTTGCCAAAAGTTGCTTCGTAGTATGGAGTAGGGGAATGTACACCTTCTGAATGGATAAATGAAATTCCTCTTTATTCCACAATTGTCTACTTGCATGCATGACATTCATTTGCATATTTAATTTCCCCTCCTTCACGCTTAATAAATAAGATAATAAAAAGGAAGGATTAACTGACACGTCTTCCAAATCAGAAGAATGGAGAGAAAACCACTCCTAATAAAGCTTACCCCAACGGTCGACTCACCGCAAGAGGATAATAAGCCTCGACCGTTGGTACTCAAGAATAAGGAAGAGGGGGCAAGGACACCAGTGCGACTATTTATGCCACGTCCTTTCCCCTACAAATTGAATAAAGTTGTACCGTGGAGATATGGAGAATCTTCACCAATAAAAGAAGAAATAACAAATATAGCCGGCATTGGGGGCATGACTAGAAGTGGAAGAGTCTACTCCCCCAAGGACACACAAGAAGAGGTCCTCAAGAATAAAGGAAAAAATAAAAAGACCGAAGAAGAAAAAGAAAATAAGGAATCCAAGGAGGAGACAGAGGAATTACTCCAGTTCATAAGGCAAAGCGAGTATTCCATTATAGACCAGCTCAATCGTACACCCGCAAAGATTACATTGTTATCTTTGATAATGAGCTCGGAACCGCATAGAAACGCCCTGCTGAAGGTCTTGAGCGAGGCGCACGTACCTCATACCATATCCCAAGAAAAGGTTGAGAGGATCGTCGGTCATATCACGGCAAGCGATCACCTCACCTTCACGGAGGAAGAACTCCCCCTCAAGGGGTCAAACCACAACAAGCCCTTGCATATCTCAGTCAAATGCAAGGAGTACCTCATTGCCAAAGTTCTTGTGGATAACGGGTCATCCTTGAACGTGATGCCCAAGTGCACTCTCGACAAGTTGACTATCCAAGGAACCCGTCTGCGCTCAAGCAGCACCATCGTTCGAGCCTTCGACGGATCTAAACGAGAAGTAGTGGGAGAAGTTAATTTGCCAATCCAAGTTGGACCCACTATCTTCAACGTCGATTTCCATGTAATGGATATTACTCCAGCATATAGCTGTCTCCTCGGCAGGCCTTGGATTCATGACGCTAAGGCAGTACCTTCAACGCTCCACCAGAAAGTCAAGTTCATAGTGGATGACAAATTGGTCACAGTCCAAGCAGAAGACGACATTTTGATCAGTGGACCGTCTACCCAACCTTATGTGGATGCGGCTGAAGAGGCCCTTGAAACATCTTTTCAAGCACTCGAAATTGCCAGTATAGAGCGACTTCCCAAAAACACAAAGGTAGCCCGCATGATGTTGAAGCATGGTTACCATCCTGGCCAAGGACTGGGGGCAGATTCCCAAGGCATGAGGGAACCCCCAGAATTCAAAGACAATCCTTTCAAGTATGGTCTAGGATATAACCCTACCAAGGGTCGAGCGGAAAGAAGAAAAAGGAAGTCTCCCCTCTGCACACTCAAGCAAATTTTCCGAAGTGGAGGGGTGCAAGCGTCAAGAGCTACCCTAGTCATTAGGAGATCTTTTTCTTCATTTAAGGGATGTAAACCCCATGATTGTTAGAGATTATCCCCTGGGGCTAGCCCAACCCCCGGGCATTTTAGGGCACATATTCCCTTATTAATTAATAAAGAATACTTCTTTCAATCTGCTTCTCTTCTCTCTATTTCTGACTAGAGCACATAATAACCCTGTCTAAGTAAACGAAAAAAAGGGAGAATAAAAGCGCATCTAAATAATCAACATTTACCATTGCTATTGCCATCAAGCTAGCTGATTAGAAGCACAAAAAATAAGACTTTACCTCACCCATAAAGAAAGTCATACTTCGCCAATATTGTGAATAAAAATAAAGACACACAAAAAATAAAAGCCCATAGAAGCCAAAGGCCAAAAAGAAAAAGGGCAGAATACCCGGTAGGAAACCCATAAAGGGGGCTACGCAAAAGATAGGGTCAACCCGGTAGGATACCCGAACAACAATAAAGGGTAGCCTAGGCAAAAGTTAGGGTTACAAAATAAGGTCCGCTAGGATTCCCTAAAGATACCAAAAGAAGGAACCTAGACAAAAGTTAGGGCCAAAACACAGTATCCTAGTTCGAAAACCCGAAGGGCGATCTAGGGAAATCAGCTAGCCATTAAAAGCAATGGAAATAAAACTAAAAGGCGCAAATACAAAAAAGGGGGAAAACCGTTTGCTTAGACGAAGCCTAAACACCTAAGCCCAACCCTAAGCCAGCCATGCTTACAAAAACCACTTTCTAAATAAAAATCAACCTTCTAAAACACAAACCATTGATTTTTACCTCTTTACTTCTTTTCTCTTGACCCTCACAACAATATTCTAATAATTAATTTGGGAATATGGAGGCGTATAGTCAACAAGAGGGGAAGAGTGCTCTACACAAAAAAACAAAAGAGGGAAAGAGACACTACATGGCAAAGAGTTCTCTACACAAAAAAACAAAAGAGGGGAAGAACAAAAAAAGAAGAAAAGAAAGAAAGAAATTATCCTTCGGTCACAAGAAGTCCGGCATGGTATAGCCAAGAGTAAGCACGGCAAATCGGAGGGCATTCGGCGCAACAAGACACGTCGGTTAAGTCCTTCCGAAAAATTAACTAAAGTAGGCATTATAGGACATCAAACATAAAAACATTGCATGCATAAAATGTTTTTGAACCAGGTCCTATTTTCTTATTCAAAAAAAATTTAATAATAATAATAAATAAATAAATAAAAAATATATATATAACCGAAAATTCGAGACGTCCGTCTGGGATTTCCAGACCGCCGTCTTGGCCCCCCAGCAGATCGAGACCGCTGTCTCGACCTACGAGGCCGCCGTCTCGACTTAGGCAAAATCGAGTCCGCCGTCTCGTTTGAACCCAAAGTCGAGACCGTCGTCTCAAGAACCCAGACGGCCGTCTCGACCTGCGCAAATTCGAGATCGCCGTCTCGACTTCCCAAACGGCGGTCTCGACCCAAATTTTTCCCCTATATATAGGGGTACGAGGGGGGGGTTTCCTCACAACTCTCCTGCACTCTGGAACCTCCAACTCTCAGATCTACCACTTCCAAACACTTCCGGGTCAATATGTTCCGTGGAAACCCCTCCAGGAAGAGAAGAGGCACTGCCGGTGCCAGCAGCTCCTCGGCACCAGCCCCTCAAGACCCCACTCAGCTGTCACCGCAGCATCAGGGCCGCCTTGAGCACATCCGGGATTATTCTTGGCACCCCATGTTCAGACTGGACTTCGGCATCCTCGCTGAGTTTAAGTGGGAGGATGATGTCCAGACCCACATAGACAGCATTGGGTGGGGATTCTTGCTGCAGCCTCCACCTACCCACGTGTACCCTCAAGCGGTACTGGAGTTCTTGGCCTCCATCTCCTACGCCGAGGCTCCCTCCATGGTCCCAGGCCTGCCACCCACCAAGATGGTGAATTACTTTATGGGTGGGGAATACCAGACTACCACCCTTGACGAATTCAATGTGAGCATTGGATTCGTCCGACTCGAGGACGTGCTCACTCGGGGATACCGGGAGGCCATCTGCAGTCGTCCCGCCAACCTCACTGCCACCGAGATGTGGCAGGAGCTCAGCAGGGCACCTACGCTACCCACGCCGATGAAGGGTTCTGCGGTCCCTCCAGCCCTCCGCATTTGCCACAAGCTGCTGGCTGGGACTGTCCATGGGAGGAAGGAGAGTCAGGGTAAGGTAACCCTCCCAGACCTCTTTGTACTTTATTGCATGAGCCAGAGGCGGCGTTGCAACCCTGGCTATTTCTTCCTGAGGGCCCTCAAGGACTTCGGGAGCAGACCAGTGGGAGCTGTCCTCGTGGCTCCTCTTATCACTCCCCTGGCAGAAAAATGGGGATGCGCCGGCCGAGAAGAACTGGCCCCCAGCCTTCGATCCGAGTCCATCAACGGATCGATCCTGGTCAACATGGGGATGCTGATGCGCCGAGGGACCCAGTTGGTCCTTCATCCCTCCCTGGACTTCGCACTGGACCTCCAGGACATCGTGGCAATGCACGATCTTCCGACACCTCCCGATTTCCAACAGGCTCAACAACACCCCCCGCAGTACACAGACGACTTTGCTGGCCTGAACCGCAACATCAACGATCTGCGCCAGCAAATTGATCAAATGTCTGTGCGGCAAGAGCAGATGTCCCTAAGGCAGGAAGCCTTCGACACTCGGTTGGAGACGATCTACCAGTATCAGCAGGGGATGCGGTAGGAATGGACAACATTCCAGCAAAGGTACGATGGTGAAGCCCGGGAACAAGCAGAATTCCGGGAACATGTATACCAGCAATTCCCCCACCCTGGATCGTCCCCAGATGATAGCCCTTAGGGACAGTACTTGTAAGAATAGGTGGTTGTAATAAAATTTTCCTTATGAATAAAATTTTATTTCACGCATTCTTTGCCATTCTTTCCAAAAGTCAGCGTAACAAAAAAGAACTAAGAGTAAAAAGACGAACGCTTAAGAAAAAATCCAAAATCCTACATCGCGAGAAAAAAGAGATAAAACCGCGAGAAAAAGGAAGGATTAAACCATCACCTCAACCAACAAAATTTCGACTACCAAGCCAGAGTCGAACAAACAAAATTGCCCGACCAGCCAGCAAGAGTCGGATGATTACCACAAAAGATCAAAATCAAAAGAATCCCCAGCAAAAAAGCAAACTGGATGAGCACCCACAAAATCCCCGGCGCAGACCGGATGACAATTCCCAGAAAAGACAAACACAAACAAAGAAAAGTACATCTCAACGCACGGCGCATGGGCCACTTGAACAGTAAGCCGCCACTACCACCAGTTCTACACAGTGGACTGTACTAGCCTGATAGGGGGTTTATACCTATCAACCTGCACACGTGGTGCGCCTGATCTGCGCTCGAGCCGGATCAGTAAGTCACAACTACTAGCCTGATGGGGGGTTCATACCCATCCAGTTTGACACACAGCAAACTGCAACTACCAGCCTGATGGGGGGTTTATACCCATCTGTAGACCCCAAATCTTGCCCGGCCTCCAAATAAAGAGCAGAAGACCTCCTATTCAAAGATGGATGAAGCCTAACAAGCCACTAGGAGAGACTATTAGGCCCCATACTAGGATAGGAAGGATTTTCTGTACAAAAATAAGGTTTCTTGCCTTTTGGGGACGAGACCGCCTTCTCGCCTCATGCAAATGGTGAGACCGCCGTCTCGCCAAACGAGACGGCGGTCTTGCCACCTGCGAAGGACGAGACGGCGGTCTCGTTTGGCGAGACGGCGATCTCGCCACCTGCGTAGGACGAGACGGCGGTCTCGTTTGGCAAGACAGCGGTCTCGACCCTGTCAGATGAGAACGGCGGTCTCGCCACCGCCAGCGCGAAAACCTATAAATAGGGGCTTCCCCCTTATTTCCACACACACACAGCTTTTGCTCTCCCTTCTCTCTAAAACTTCTCTCTAGAATCCCTCCGACGCATTTCCGGAGCTTCCGAAGTGCCTTTGTGAGCGGTTTTCGCGTCTAGAAGAGTTTCTAGCGTCGTGTAGAGTGAAGGGCTGCCAAAAAGCACCCTCTTTTTTTAAAAGAAATAAAAAGAAAGCTTGCTTCGGAGGTTTAAACTCTCCCTCTCCACTTTTGCTGCTTTAATTTTAAATTATGCACTAGATTAGGGCCATGTAGTCATAGTTTTAAATTCCGCAAAATAAAAGGGCAAAAGCATGTTTTTCCGGTTTATTTATTAACAAAATAGCTGGCCTGTCATAGGGAACCCGAAAGGGGCGTCATAAAGGAACTAACACTTCCTTTACACGTAACTAACTCCCTTACCCAACTCTGGTTCTAATGACCAAAGTTGGTTTTTTGAAAACCAACGCCTTTTTAAACTCCTTTTCCGATCTTTTCGGTAAAAACATCGGTGGTGACTCCACAGAACCCTTCAAAAATTAGTCCTTGGGTTAGCCCGGTTATCGGACAACCCAAGGACGACCTTTCGAAAACCTCGCCCCTAGGTTAGCTCGGTTATCGGACAACCTAAAGGCGTTGTAACCACCCATAAAAAATGCGAAAACAAGAGGGTCGAAACCATCGCGTCGCTCCGACCGCCTCTCCTTTAGACGACGGCGACACCATCAACTGAAGGATCGGCTACCGTTAGAAGGAGTATCCTGAGATTCTACCACGTGTCCACCAAAGGGATAGGCTACCGTCAGAAGGAGTATCCCGGAAGTGCACGAACACAAAGTTTTCCCTAGAAGATCAACTGCCGCAAGACGGAACATCTGAAGGACAACCGGGCAAGAGGGTCAACTCCTTTACCCTCCAGTCGATCTTCTTGGCACAAAAGGCCAGCAGTCGACTGGTCGGGTAAAGGGGGGGCAGCTGTAGACCCCAAATCTTGCCCGGTCTCACAATAAAGATCAGAAGACCTCCTTTTCGAAGATGGACGAAGCCTAAGAAGCCACTAGGAGAGACTATTAGGCCCCATACTAGGATAGGAGGGATTTTTGGCACAAAAAAAAGGATTTTTGCCTTTTAGGGTCGAGACCGCCGTCTCGCCTAGCGCAAGTGGCAAGACCGCCGTCTCGCCATTACTGCAAGGCGAGACGGCCGTCTGGAATGTCGAGACGGCCGTCTCGACCTTGTCAGACGAGACGGCCGTCTCGACCTGATAGGCACGAATCCCTATAAATAGGGTCTCCCTTCCCCTCATTTCTCACAGCTTTCTCACTCTCTCTCTAATCACATCAATAGTTTCTCTCTCTAGAATCCCTCTGACGCATTTCTGGAGCTTCTGAGTGTCTTTAGAGTGTTTTTAAAGCATTTCGAGAGGTTTTCCGACGCCGTGTAGAGTGAAGGGCTGCCGCAAAGCACCCTATTTACAAAAATTAAATAGAAAGCTTGCTTCAGAGGTCTCTACTCTCTTTCTCTACCTTTTACTGCTTTATTTAAATTATGCAATAGACATTAGGGCCATGTAGTCATAATATTTAAATTCTGCAAAATAAAAGGGCAAAAGTGTATTTTTCCGGTTTATTTATCAACAGAATAGTTGGCCTATCATAGGGAACCCGAAAGGGGCGTCGTAAAGGAACTAACACTTCCTTTACGCGTAACTAACTCCCTTACCCAACTTTGGTTCTAATGACCAAAGTTGGTTTTTCGAAAACCAACGCCTTTTACACTCCTTTTCCGATGTTTCCGGTAAAAACATCGGTGGCGACTGCAGAGAACCCTCAAAAACTAGCTCTTGGATTAGTCCGGTTATCGGACAATCCAAGAGCACCCTTTCGAAAACCTCGCCCCTAGGTATAACCTGGTTATCGGACAACCTAAAGGCGTTGTAACCACCAATAAAAACGCAAAAATCAAGGAAGTCGAAACCATCGCATCGCTCCGACCGCCCTCGTTTTGACGGCAGCGACAAAAAGTGAAGCCTTTAAAGTCTTTAGAAAATTTGCAAAACAAATTCAAAATGAGAAAGACTTACGAATTAAAGTTTTAAGAAGTGACCATGGTGTTGAGTTTCAAAATGAAAAGTTTGAAAGTTATTGTGAAGAAAATGGAATATTACATAACTTTTCTGCTCCTAGGACTCCCCAACAAAATGGTGTAGTTGAAAGGAAAAATAGGTCATTAGAGGAACTTGCTAGAACTATGTTAAATGAATCTAATGTTCCTAAATATTTTTGGGCTGATGCGGTTAATACTGCATGTTATGTTTTAAATAGAATGCTCATTAGGTCAATTATTAAATCTACTCCCTATGAATTGTTTAATGGTAGAAAGCCTAATGTTGTTCATTTGAAAAATTTTGGATGTAAGTGCTTTGTGTTAAATAATGGAAAGGATAACTTAGGAAAATTTGACTCTAAAGCCGATGAGGGCATTTTCTTAGGTTATTCATTAACTAGTAAAGCTTATAGGGTGTTTAATAGAAGAACCTTAAATATAGAAGAATCTATTCATGTTACATTTGATGAAATTGTAGACCTTGGGGGAAATCCTCTTGAGTCAAATAAAGAACTTTCAGGTGATGATGAGTATATAAGAGAGGCTCTTGATGAATTATATTTGGAAGAGAATGAGCCTTCTCAAACGCCTGAATTAGCAAAAGAATGGCAATCACCTAGAGGACTCTCAATGGAAAATATCATTGGTGATATCTCAAAAGGGGTAAGAACTAGAAATATGACTAACTTCTGCATGTCTGTAGCTTTTGTGTCACAGATAGAACCCAAAAATGTTGAGGAAGCGCTTAAAGATGACCAATGGTGCATAGCCATGCAAGAAGAACTTAACCAATTTGAAAGGAATCAAGTCTGGGAATTAATCCCAAGAGAAGATTCACATCAAGTTATTGGAACCAAATGGGTGTTTAGAAATAAACTTGATGAAGATGGAAACATAACAAAGAATAAAGCCAGACTTGTTGCCAAAGGCTATTGGCAGGAGGAAGGTATAGACTATGATGAAACTTATGCTCCTGTTGCCAGGTTAGAGGCTATACGCCTACTTCTTGCTTATGCATCTTTGATGAAATTTAAATTATATCAAATGGATGTTAAGAGTGCATTTTTGAATGGTTTTATTAAAGAAGAAGTTTATGTGGAGCAACCCCCTGGATTTGAAGATTTTAGTTATCCTAATCATATTTTTAAATTAAAGAAAGCTTTATATGGGTTGAAACAAGCTCCTAGATCTTGGTATGAGAGGCTAAGTAGTTTTCTAACTTCAAATGATTTTACTAGAGGAAAAATTGATTCTACTCTGTTTATAAAGAAAGTAAAAGAGCATATCTTATTGGTCCAGGTATATGTTAATGATATTATTTTTGGATCAACTGATAATTCGTTGTGTGTAGAATTTGCTAAGATAATGCAGGGAGAGTTTGAAATGTCTATGATGGGAGAATTGACATTCTTCCTTGGACTACAAATCAAGCAACTTAAAGATGGCATTTTCATCTCTCAAACTAAATACTGCAAAGAGATTCTTAAAAAGTTTGGAATGGACACCTCAAAGGAAGCTAACACACCCATGGGAACTTCATGCTATCTAGACAAGGATGAATCAGGTTTGGAAGTTAATCAATCTATGTATAGAGGTATGCTAGGTTCACTGTTATACTTAACTGCTAGTAGACCTGATATTATGCATTCTGTCTGTGTGTGTGCTAGATTTCAGGCTTGTCCAAAAGAATCTCATCTAATTGTAGTAAAACATATTTTAAAATATTTAAAAGGAACTACTGGTTTTGGCTTATGGTATCCATCTGATGCTTGTTTTAGTTTAATAGGATATTCTGATGCTGATTATGGTGGATGCAAAATTGATAGGAAAAGTACTAGTGGGACATGTCATTTGTTAGGTTCATCCTTAGTATCTTGGCATTCTAAGAAACAAGCTTGTGTTGCTTTATCTACCACTGAAGCTGAATATATTGCAGCTGGTAATTGTTGTGCTCAAATTCTGTGGATGAAACAACAGCTAGAAGATTATAGTATATTTCTGAATGACATACCTTTAATGTGTGATAATACGAGTGCAATTAATCTTACTAAGAATCCAGTAATGCACTCTAGGACTAAGCATATAGAAATTAGACATCATTTCTTAAGAGATCATATCAGCAAAGGAAACTGTAAAATAGAGTACGTTGATACAAAGCATCAATTACCAAATATATTTACTAAGCCTCTACCCAAGGATAGATTCTATGAACTTAGAAGAGACTTAGGGATATTAGAAATAGCTTAAATTCTGCTTAATTAGAAAGTTTTTGGATGGTTGTGATGTTATAATTCATTGTGTAGGATGTTCATAGATTATCATGTGCATCAACCTCAAATAATTGATGAACTCTCTGGAATAATCGATTAATTGGCGTTATAATCGATTATTTGCATCCAAAACACCCAAAACATGACATTCCTCTCTGTTTTAATCGATTAACTCGACCATTAATCGATTAAAACCAGTATTAATCGATTACCAGCCAAATTTAATCGATTAAATGGGTCTGGTAGTGGTTTAATCGATTAAATTGAGAATTAATCGATTAAACCTGGCAAGTTTGGCTTCCTAGCCGTTGCCAACGGATCTTTTGCACCCTATACACTTTCATATGTCCGTTGGAGTTGCTTGGCTATAAATAGGGACCTCCATTTCAATTCTACTCACTTCTATCTCTTGAAATCAAGCTTTCTTGCCTCATTCTATCAATATTGCCTTATTCTCACTTCACTTGTCCTCTTAAAATCTTCTTGTTACTCTCCTAATCCTTCAATGGCCTCATCTTCTCGTACAAAAATCCCCACTAGAAGAAGATTTGCACCCTCATCTCATCCCCGTCCTAATTCTGTAGAAGGATGGATCTCTGATGCAGATGGCCGACAAGAATTTATGTCCTATTGGAAGGAACGTGCTATTATTTCTCCTAAGTTCCTTATTGGTGAGCAGTTCATCAGTAGGGGATTCAACTTTCCTAATCTCCTTGAAATTCAAGGAGTTCTCCCTTTCATCCAAATGCAAGGTACGTATTACCCTGACTTAGTTAGGGTATTTTACTCTAGGTTCAAATTTAGAGATCAAATTGCTACCTCTAGAGTAAAGGGAGTTACAATTATTCTTGATGATGATATTTGGGAAAACGTTGCCCACTTTCCTATTAGAGAAGATGCTATTAACATGTATAGTGAGTTAGATGATTTTGACAGGATCTTGGCTTACCGATCTTTTCTGCGAAATCCCTCCATGGAGATTGGGCGTCTCCTTCTTGCTGGACCTTTGAGAAAGGAGGAACGCATGATTTTACATCTACTTGTCTGGATTCTATGTCCCCGGGCTACGAATCATGCTCAATGCTCTTCGATTGATCTTCGTATTATTCATGCCATAATGAATAATGAGCCTTTAGATTGGGGCGTTCTTGTCACCATGACTATGTTAAAAGCCAAATGCCATCCCACCTTCAAAATTCCATATGCTCTCCTTGTCTCTCGCATCCTTGAATACAAAGGAGTAAATGTCGAAGGTGAACAAATAGTACAAACAAATAACTTGAATCGTATGCTTGACAGCACATTGATCCAACTACAAATGGTGCATGTCAATGATATTTATGTTCACAAGGATGACATTCCAAATCAAGGTGAAGATAATGAAGATTCTGATGAAGATATGCCTCCTGCTGCTGAGCTTCCCTCTGATTAAATCCAAAGTGTTGGGACTTCCTCTACTCATCATGAAACTCGACAATCCATGGAAGACATGTTGTCTGATATGAATCAGAGGATGCAGGCATTCTTCACTCTTTCTGGAGTACGACATGAGGAAATAATTCGCCGTATATCTGATGTAGATGATAAAGTGTGACATTTAGAAAATAGTTTTGATGCACACTTTCATAGTGATGATAGTGAAGAATTTTAAATATGATTGTTATTATCTTCTTATATTGTAATCAATGCTTATTTCTGAAATAAAATGTGGTGTTCTCTTATTGCTTTGATTGAGGGCGAGTAATCTCTAAGTTATGCATATTTTGAGGGGGAGCTCTTATGTTTGTCATAGAAGAATTATTTTTTATTCTAATCAAAATAGGGGGAGAAAATATTTAAAGCCTAATATGATTGTTTTTTTAAATATTATCTGGTATGTTTAATGTGTTTGTTAGTATGACAGATAAAACAGGTTATTACAAGGCTTTAAAAGATAATTTTGATCATCATCAAAAAGGGGGAGATTGTTGAAACATTCAAGGACTTGATGTTGAACTTGATGGATATGAAGCTTGTTGATTTTGATGATGATTCAAGAACACAAGACTTAGAGAGTTGAAGAGTTGTTTTATAGTGTAATAACTCTGTTTTGATTAGATTGAGTCTGTAATATTAGAGTTTGAGATAGTCGGTACATAGTCTGCACCTTAGAAGCTTCAAAAAGCTCAAATTTATCAAAGAGGCTCGGCTTTAATTGATTAATTGGTGAAATAATCGATTAAAACAGTGAGAAAAACCATTTTCTGTATCTGCTCAATGGTTTAATCGATTAACACCCCTGTTAATCGATTAACAGGCCTGTTAATCGATTAACAGGTCTTTTAATCGATTAAAACAGAGAGTTTTGGGGTTCTGTTGATTTTGGCTCTGTAATAATCGATTAACTCTTGATTTAATCGATTATTTCAGTCAGATTTTGATTTTTAACTTCAAATCAACCCTATTTTCGAAAACCCTATTTGCAAGAACCCTAGTTTCGAAAATCCCAATTCCCAAACCCTAATTTCTCTACTGAAGCTTCTCTATGGCACTCAGAAAACAAGAACAACCTTTTTCATACAAAAGTTAAGTGCTGTGAGTGTTAGAGAACTGTTTGTTGCAAGAAAAAGGGGCTTTTGGAACCTGGTGTGGGCTAGAAGCGATAAGAATCACTAAGTGGAGTTCTTAGTGGATTGTGTGTTGTGCCGTCTCTAGGGAAAGTTGTTCTTCATCTCTTGTGGATTTCAAGAGAGGTGTTTTCTTTACTTTATCTTTTCCATTGGAAATTGTTTGTAACAAACTTTGATTATAGTTGAGTGATTAGCAACTGGACGTAGGGTCTTTTGACCTGAACCAGTATAAATCTCCTGTGTAAGATTCTATCTCTTCTCTATTTACATTTACACAATTTTTAATCGGTAAAATTTGGGGAAAATTTTGAAAACCTAATTTTTGTTAAGAAACCAATTCACCCCCGCTCTTGGTTTTTGTCCGACCATGCGAACATTCTGCTGCACGATTCTAACATATAGGAACCTTCGAAGCAAGCTTCTCTAGTATGTTCTTGAAAGAGGATGCTTTTTGCAATCCTCATACTCTACAATGATGATCGCTCTTTCTCGCAACACTATAGAACGCTTTCTAAGAACTCTAAGAAACTTTGGAAATGCTTCAGAGGGTCTTTGGAGAGTAATTTGAGGATTTTGCAGAAGGGAAAGTGGTAGAATGGTGTGTAAGGAGTGAAAAAGTCACCCCTTTTATAGGAATTCGCACCTGTCAGGTTGGGACGGCCGTCTCGCCTGACAAGGTTGGGACTGCCTTCTCACCAAACGGGACGACAGTCTCGCCTTCGACAAGTGGCGAGATGGCTATCTCGCCAAACGAGATGGCGGTCTCGACCCTTTTGATAGAATTTCTTATTTTTCTTGTACAAAAATTCTTCCTATTCTAATACGAGGCCTATTGATCAATCCTAGGGACCTTTTAGGCCTTGCCCATCTTTGAACGAAAGTCTTCTGCTCTTTATTTTGAGGTCGGGCAAGATTTGGGGTCTACACCCGTGCATGGCATGCAAATGCTCTATCCTCTTTAAATGGTAATGAGGAATGTCCACTTTCTTCAACTGCCTGTTACTAGATGCATGTCATGAGGATGAAGTTTGGTGGATGCATGTATGCAAGTGTTTGTTTTTTCCTGAACATGATCATGTTTTATTTTCTAACACGATGTACAATAGTGTTTGGGATTTTTTTGTATGGAGATGAAGGCATGAAGAAGACACGCCACTTTCTAGAATGCAAAGTGCATTAGTGTTTTTATTATTTTTTATTATGTGAAATGAATGAATAGTGTGGGATAGATATGCCTTAAGACAATGGCTTTGGTATCATCCTTGAGGCTTACGCTTTGCAGAGTACCATACCCACTTTGGTGTAATGGTTCCTTTCTCATGATGGATTTGACAAGTATAACGAAGGTTACCGCACCTTAGCACATTTTCTCTTCCTTGTGGACGGTTACAAACGTGCTTGGGAACTTGTAGACCCCAAATCTTGCCCAGCTCCCTAATAAAGCCAAAGATCGCCTGTTTCGAAGATGGTCAAGACTTTGCTAAGTCCCTAGTAGCTTTTTGTAGGTTCCATTTAAGATAGGAAGGGTTTTTAGAGGCAATAAAAATAGGAAAATCCACTGGAGACAGCAGATGGCCATCCAGGACAGTCAGACGGCCGTCCATGCCAACTTTAAGGCTATGGACGACCGTCCAGTTAGCTTGGACGACCGTCCATGACAACTTTTGGCCATGGACGACTGTCCACCCTACATAGACGGTCGTCCATGGCCACTTTTTGCCATGGACGATCGTCCACTATGTCCAGACGGCTGTCCACTTTTTCCTGTTGTGGTTCCCTATAAATAGGAGCCCCCATTCCTCGAAATTTCATAACTTTTCACTCCTACCCCTCTCTAGGAAGCCTTTTGGCACTTTTGAGTTACTCTGAGCATTATTCCAGAGTTCGAGTGAGCTTTCCGATTTCCATTTAAAGTAGAAATCGGTTAAGGAAGTCTCTTATTGAGATGTTCGACCCTCGGTAGAGTGACTTTTCTTTCTTTTGCGGGAGGAGCGTGCTTGTAGAGTGCAGGGACTGCCAAAAAGCGTCCTCAAGTTTCGAAGGGTTAATATAATGCTTGCTTCGGAGGTTCCTTCCCTATTCTCTCTCTCTTTTACTGCTTTCTTTATCGCTTTCTTTGTGTGCATTAGACAATATGGCCATGTAGACATTTAAATTCTGCAAGTAGATAAAATAATAGGGTAAAAGCATAATTTCTTTAAGTATTTATTTTCTAAGCTAGTCCATCATAGGGAACCCGAAAGGGGAGTTGTGGGGTGCTAACACCTTCCCCACACGTAACTAACTCCCTTACCCGACTCTGGTTGTAATGACCAACGTTGGTTTTTTCTAAAACCACTGCCTCCTTCTTCTTTTTTCACCTTTTTCAGTGTTTAAGGTTAAAACACTGATGGCGACTCCTCGAACCTTTTCGAAAACCTCGCATTTAGGTTCAACCCAGTTATCGGACAACCTAAAGGTGTTGAACGACTTCTTTCAAAAAAATGCGAGTCAATCAAAACCATTGCATCGCTCCGACCGCCTCTTCTGATGGCGACAACAGATGATGACTCCACTAGGGATAGCTAGAGAGTTTATCCCATTTAGTGATGGACTAGTTTAAGAAATAAAAATTAGAAATTACGGTTTTACCCTTCTTTGCTTTTATAACATGCTTTATTGGTTGGCTTTAATAATTGTTGTATGCTTATTTTCAGCAATTGTTTGAAATAAACAAATGTACACAAACCCTTGCACACAACAGTTCTCCCTATACCCAGGGGCAAGTGGGATAACCTTAGGGGGTGGGTGGCATTGTATGATTTTCCGTAGTGAGGGCCATGAGCCCACAAGTATGGTCAGAAACCACCACTCAAGGTGATAACCTTCCTCTTTTGGCCTAAAGACTGACAAGGCACTAGTGCCATGCATGGTCTGAAGGCTGGGAGAGTGGGGACCCTATAATGGGGGCACATTGGGGGCCTAGCCTTTGAGAGGATAATTAGAACCACCTTGAATACGCACTTTTTTACATGATACCCCTACCTCGTGATAAAAATGTCGTCACACGGTCCGCGAATGAGTGAATTGTTTGTGCATTTGTTTGTTGCATTTTTCTGTTGCATAGCATAATCATACAACAAAAAAATAAAAACAAAAACTCAAAAACCTTTTCATAATAAACAACCTTATCTCGGATAGTCTACATTTTATCTAGCCTAGTTTCAGGATCTTTGTAAGCTAAGTAGCCACGTGGACCGACAGAAGAAATAAGGGGTTCTAAAACCATTCTTTTATAATGAGCCACCTTTATCTAGGACAGTCAACACTTTATGAAAGTGATGAAGATCTTATTGAAATACATTGGCAAAGATCTCATTGATTTGATGAAGTCAAATATGAAGTCAAAAGTCAACTTTGCAGCGGTCAACAAGTCACTTTGATAAAAGAGTAGAAAGATTAGTGTGTCTACAAAATGCTTAGGTAAAATCATTTTATCTTTTCTGCTGCATGAGGTTTCTTCACTTAAAAGATTTTGCAAAATGCCTCTAAAATCGTTTTAAACAATTAAAAACAAAGTATTTTGACAAAAACTTTCTTAAACATGTTTTTAACTGATACAGTTTTGAAATAACCGATTAAAATCACTTAGAATGTTCAAAGAAGTGTTTTTACAGTATTTTAATCGATACAACTTGATTTTAATCGATTAAATCCATTTAGAACTCATTATGATCGATCAGAATACAAATATGACCGATCAGAATCAGATGTGATCGATCAGATTTGAATTATGAGCGATCAAAATTTTTTCAATCGATTAAAACACGTTTCAATCGATTAAAATCATTTTAAGGTTCAGGATGATCGATCAGAATGCAATTATGACCGATCAGAATCGGTTATGATCGATTAGAATTGAGTTATGACCGATCAGAACTGTTTCAATCGATTAAAACACGTTTTAACCGATTAAAACAACTTGGAAAAATTATGTACAGAGTTTTAATCGATTAAAACCTATTTTTATCAGTTAAAATAACTTGAAAAGTTTTACAAGAAAGTTTTACAGTATTTAAATCGATTGAATCGCGAAACAATCGATTAAATAAACTTAGAAGATTTTCTGTAAAGTGTTTTAGCTGATATAAACGTTGTCGTATCAGTTAAAACAAATTTGTTAAAGAATCAAGAACGTATTAATGGATTAAAAGAAGTTTTAACGGATTAAAACTGCACTTTTAACAGATTAAAACAAACTTTTAACAGATTAATAAATGCAGCAGTTTTGAAAATCTTCTTTAAAAACAAAGTTGCTTGGAACTTTTTACATATCAGTTTTTACACATCCTTGAGCAATCAATCAAGCAACTTTAGCACTCTTTTCAAGAAAGATTCGCGGCAGTTTTTGAGAAGTTTTTTAAAAATCTTTCTTGAGGCATATTGCTTTTCTTTAAAGAAGAAACTCACTGCAGAATAGCATAAATTGGTTTGAGCTTTCTAGTTTCTTCTTTTTCAATTCTTTTTCATTCTTTTGTACTGTGTGGTGCATGGAATTTGGGTACTAGTTTCTCTGCAGCTGGAAGTTGGTTGTAGAGGTTATCAAGAACTGGAATTTGGTTCTTGGTGAAAGGTTAGGTGTTGGTGCCTGGAATTTGGGCACTGGTTTCTCTGCAGCTGGAATTTGGTTGTAGAGGTTATCAAGAACTGGAATTTGGTTCTTGGTGAGAGGTTGAGTGCAGGAACTGGAATTTGGTTCTTGTGATAGATTAGGTGTAAGATTGTTGAATCAGTAAAACATTTAATCTAGTGGAACCCAGCTGGAATTTGGCTGGAGACTGGACGTAGCCCTGGTATTGGGTGAACCAAGTATAAAATACCGGTGATATCTTTCTTAACCTTTCTCTCCTTTGAATTCTGTTGCTGCATTATTTTGATTGATTGCTTTGAGATTCAAGAACAGATCTATAAACTTAATTTTCGAATTAGATAATCTGTTATTTGCGAAAAACTTTCAAAGATCAATTCACCCCCCCCTCTTGATCTAAAACTACTTTTCTAACACTTTAGCTAGCCTAGTTTCAGGTTCTTTGTAAGCTAAGTAGCCACGTTGTCCGACCAAAGAGATAAAGGAAAATATATATAAAAAAATAGTAATAACAAAAATTTATAAAGAAATTTTTGACAAAGTCAAATCATTCATATCGCATCATTTCATAAGTGGAAAAACCAAGAGAGAAAATAAATGCATAAGGAAAGTATGCATACACATCATCTTAATAAATCTCTCAAAAAATGGTTCTTAGGAGCATGTTTTGGGAAAATTGTTGGGCCAAATTTCCTTTAGGTATTTGCCACCTGTTCTTCACTTTTCCCTCTTCGTTTTGATATGTTGTGCGTCCAATTCTGACATCCCAGTCAAAAGTGTAAGTGATGAAGATCTTATTGAAATACTCTGACAAAGATCCTGTTGATTTGATGAAGTCAAAGATAAAGTCAAAGTCAACTTTGTAGCGGTCAACAGTCACTTAGATAAAAGAGTAGAGAGATTAGTGTGTGCGCTGCTATGCTTAGGTATAATCATTTTTATCTTTTCTGCTGCATGAGGTTTCTTCACTTAAAAGATTTTGCAAAATGCCTCTAAAATCGTTTAAACAAGTTAAAAACAAAGTATTTTGACAAAAGCTTTCTTAAACAAGTTTTTAACTGATATAGTTTTGAAATAACCGATTAAAATCACTTAGAATGTTCAGAGAAGTGTTTTTGCAGTATTTTAATCAATACAACTTCGTTTTAATAGATTAAATCCACTTAACATTCAGGATGATCGATCAGAATGCAATTATGACCAATCAGAATCAGATATGATCGATCAGAATTGAGTTATGACCGATCAGAATCAGATATGATCGATCAGAATTGAGTTATGACCGATCAGAGATTTTTCAATCGATTAAAACACGTTTCAATCGATTAAAACAACTTAGAAAATTTCTACACAGCGTTTTAATCGATTAAAACTTATTTTTATCAGTTAAAATAACTTGGAAAGTTTTACAAGAAAGTTTTGCAAGTATATTAATCGATTGAATCGCGAAACAATCGATTAAATCAAATTAGAAGATTTTTTGTAAAGAGTTTTAATTGATATAAACGTTGTCGTATCGGTTAAAACAAATCTATTAAAGAATCAAGAACGTATTAATGGATTAAAAGAAGTTTTAACAGATTAAAACTACACTTTTAAAAGATTAAAAGAATATTTTAACAGATTGATTAAACCAGCGAGTTTTGAAAATCTTCTATAAAAACGAGTTTGGCTTGAACATTTTAAACACAACAATTGAACATCAATCTTTAGCAATCAAGCAAGCAAACTTTAGCACACTTTCAAGAAAGATTCGCGCCAGTTTTTGTGAAGTTCTTTGAAATTCTTTCTTGAGGCAAATTGCTTTCTTTTGAAGAAGAAACACACTGCAGAATTGCATAAAACTTGTTAGAATCGCGCAACGGAATGTTCGCGTGGTCGAACAAAAACCAAGAGGGGGGGTGAATTGGTTTCTTAATAAAAATTAGGTTTTCAAAATTTTCCCCAAATTTTATCGATTAAAAACTGTGTAAATGTAAATAGAGAAAGGGATAGAGTCTTACACAGGAAATTTATATTGGTTCGGATCAAAAGACCCTACGTCCAGTTGCTAATCACTCAAACAGAGGATTAACGCTGTCACTATAAACAAAGTTATTACAAACAATTTACAATGGAAGAGATAAAGTAAAGATAACACCTCTCTTGAAATCCACAAGAGATGAAGAATAACTTTCCCCAGAGACAGCACAACACACAATCCACTAAGAACTCCACTTAGTGATTCTTATCGCTTCTATCCCACACCAGTTTCAGAAAGCCCATTTTTCTTGCAACAAACAGTTCTCTGGCACTCACAACACTTAACTTTTGTATGAAAAATGTTGTTCTTCTTTTCTGAGTGCCATAGAAGAGTTTAAGTACAGAAATTAGGGTTTGGGAACTGGGATATTCGGAATTAGGGTTCTTGGGAAAAGGGTTTTCGAAAATAGGTTTGAGGAGTCGCCATCAGTGTTTTAACCTTAAACACTAAAAAAGGTGAAAAAAAAAGAAGGCAGTGGTTTTAGAAAAAAACCAACTTTGGCTATTACAACCAGAGTTGAGTAAGGGAGTTAGTTACATGTGGGGAATGTGTTAGCACCCCACAATGCCCCTTTTGGGTTACCTATGATGAACTAGTTTATAAAATAAAGACTAAGAGAAATTAAGCTTTTACCTTATTTATTTATCTATTGGCAGAATTTAAATGTCTACATTATCCTAATATCTAATACATACAAGGAAAATAGTAAAAGAAAGCAGTAAAAGATAAGAGATATGAAAGAGAACCTCCGAAGCGAGCTTTTATAAATCTCAAACTTGAGAACGATTTTTGGCAGTCCCCACACTTTACAGAGTCACTCCTCCCTCGAACAAAAAATAAGAGTACCACCCTACTGAGGGCTGGACGTCTCAAAAGGAGACTTCCTTAACCGATTTCTACCTTAAACGAAAATTGGAAAGCTCACTCGAACTCTAGAATAATGCTCAGAGTCACTCTAAAGTGCCAAAAGGCTTCCTAGAGAGTGTAGGAGTGGAGAGGTGTGTAAAATTCGAGGAATGGGGGCTCCTATTTATAGTGAACCGGGCCAGGAAAAAGTGGACGGTCGTCTGGACTTTGTGGACGGCTGTCCATGGCCAAAAGTTGCCATGGACGGCCGTCAAAGCTAAGTGGACGGCTGTCCATAGCCATAAAGTTGGCATGGACGGTCGTCTGACTGTCCTAGACGGCCATCTGCTGTCTCTGGTGGATTTCTCGATTTTTAATGCCTCTAAAAACCTTCCGTATCTTAAATGGAACCTAGAAAAAGCTACTAGGGACTTAATAAAGTCTTGACCATCTTCAAAACGGGCGATCTTTGGCTTTATTGGAGAGCCGGGCAAGATTTGGGGTCTACAACCATCCATAAGGAAGGGACAAGTGTACTAAGGTATATGGTGACCTTCGTTATACTTGTCAAAACCATGATGGGGAAGGAACCATTATACCGAAGGGGGTATGGTGCTCCGCAGCGAGGGTAGTGCTCATCCAGCCCCCTGAAGTCTCTAAGCAACAAATCTCCGCTCTGGAAGAGAGACTTAGGGCCATGGAGGGGCATAACTTTGATGTGAAGGAGGTAGTTGATATGTGCCTTGTTAAGAACATTTGTTTCCCTCCAAAGTTCAAGGTTCCAGACTTCCCAAAGTACTTGGGAATGACTTGCCCCAGGAGTCATCCTACTATGTACTATCGCAAGATGGCTCCCCACGCTGACAACGAAGAGCTCCTGATACATTGCTTTCAGGAGAGCCTGACTGATTCAGCTCTGAATTGGTACATGCAGCTGGAGAAGGGACAAGTCCAGAACTAGAAACAGCTGGCAGACGCTTTTCTTCGTCGCTATAAGTACAACATCGATCTGACCCCAGATCTCCAAACACTGAGCAAGAGAGGTGACGAATCCTTTAAGACATATGCCTAGCGATGGAGGGAACTGACCGCCCAATTGGAGCCCCTGCTATCGGACAAGGAGACCGTGTCTATATTCATCAACTCGTTGACTGGACCCAATTACGACAAAATGATAGGGAACACGTCAACCCTCTTTGCAGACGTGGTCACCATAGGCGAGAGAGTGGAGCCGGGATTGAAGAGTGGAAGGATAGCACGACCTTCCTCCTCCAACGCATCATTCAAGAAATCCCTGGGCAGGAAGAAGGAGGAGAATGTAAATCTCCATCAGCCTCACCACTCCTTCTTCTTCTTCGAACCAGCTAGGCAATCCCAGAGGCAGGAAAGGAAGTTCACTCCCATTCCAACCTCTTATGGGAGTTTACTACCTAAGTTGGTGGAGGATAATCTCCTGGCATACATCCCACCAAGAAAGGTGGACCCACCTTACCCTGAGTGGTATAAGCCTAATGAGAAATGCGCTTACCACTCAGGTGCTCCCGGACACTCAGTAGAGAATTGTCGGGCCTTAAAATATAAGGTCCAGGAGTTAATAGATGTCGGATGGGTCACCTTTGATGCTCCCGTCCCCAGCATAGAAGTCAAGCCTTTGTTGCAACTAGAGTGATAGGGTTGGATAGGGAGGACCAACTGTTAGGGTTCTTTCTCTTTTGTTAAAAGCTTTTTTTGTATTTCTTGCGGTCCCAGCCCATGGCCATGAGACCATCGATTAAAAGGGCATTTTGTACCTTATTCTTTATTTTAATACGTGAGGCATTTTTCATCCATATTCACATTTATTCTTTTCCCTCTTCTATTTATTATTCTTCCAAAATAACTGAATAATAAAATCTATACCTAAAACAGAACCCTTAAAAAGATCATGTCTGTGATTGATGAATCTCTGTAGGATCCAGAAGCCGAAGGCGAATGGGTCGAATCCGACAGTGAGCAGGAGATCATTTCTCGGGACATGCAAAGATTTTTGCAAAGAGAAGCTCGCTCCATACAACCCTATCAGGAAGAGAAAGAGACTGTCAATTTGGGACAGAAGGACAATAAGAAGTGTAGACCCCAAATCTTGCCCGACCTCAACATAAGAGCAGAAGACCTCCTATTTGAAGATGGACAAAGCCTAAAAAGCCACTAGGAGAGACTATTAGGCCCCATGTTAGAGTAGGAAGGATTTTCTGTATAAAAATAAGGATTTTCGACTTTAGGAGTCGAGACCGCCGTTTCGCTTTTCGAGACCGCCGTCTCGCCATTGATGCAAGTCGAGACGAACGTCTCGCCACTTGCCAATGGTGAGACCCCCCTCCCGTTTGGTGAGAAGGCCTTCTCGTCACTTGGAAAGTCAATACTGTCGTCTTGCCAAGCGAGACGGCAGTCTCGCCACTTATGCAAGTCGAGACCGCCGTCCCGAATAGCGAGATGACCGTCTCGACCTTGCCAGTCGAGACTACCATCTCGACTTGACAGGCGTGAATCCCTATAAATAGTGAGTGCTCCCCCCCTCATTTCACACAGTTCTTCCACTTTCCCTTTTACACTTTCTTCAAATTCTCCTCCTAGAGTCCCTCCGAAGCATTTCCGGAGTTTCTGAGCGTCTTAGAGAGCTTTTTATAGCATTTCGAGAGCAATTTTTGGCGTTGTAAGAGCAAAGGGCTGCCAAAATGCACCCTATTTTCAAGAGAATTAATCAAAGAGCTTGCTTCGGAGGTTTCTTCACCCTCTCCCTCTATTTTACTATCTTTTATTTATATTAAATTGTGCAATAGTTATTAGGGCCATGTAGTCATTATTTTGATTCTGCAAATAAAAAGGGTAAAAACGTCTTTTCCGAAAGTTTATTTATAAAATAACTAGCCTATCATAGGGAACCCGAAAGGGGCGTCGTAAGGGAACTAACACTTCCCTTACACGTAACTAACTCCCTTACCCAACTCTGGTTTTAACGACCAAAGTTGGTTTTCGAAAACCAATGCCTTTTTCCTCCTTTTTCGATGTTTCTGGTAAAAACAACGGTGGTGACTCCATAAGAACCCTTCCAAATTTGTTCTTAGGTTAGCCCGGTTATCGGACGGTCTAAGAACACCCTTTCGAACACCTCGCCCTTAGGTTCATCCTGGTTATCGGACAACCTAAAGGTGTTGTAACACCACCCATAAAAACGCGAAAAATGGGAAAGTCGGAACCATTGCGTCGCTCCGATATAGTGATGAGCCAGTTTAATAAATAAACTAAGAAATTTCAGAACCAATGGCGACTCCACTGGGGAAGCCTAGAGAGTTGATCCCATTTAGTGATGGGCCAGTTTAATAAATAAACTAAGAAATTTTGCTTTTACCCTACCTTGTATTATAACATGTTTTAATTGCTTGGCTTTAATAACTGTTGTTTGTTTATTTATTACGCAATTGTTTGAAATACAAACTGTACACAAACCTTTGCACACAACAGTTCCCTCTATACCCGAGGGCAAGTGAGAAATCCATAGGGAGTGGGTGGTAGGTACGATTTGCCGTAGTGATGGCCTTGAGCCCACCAGTGTGATCGAAAACCACCACTCAAGGTGATAACCTTCCTCTTTTGGCACAAAGACTGACTATGGCCTTAGTGCTAAGCATGGTCGGAAGGCTAGAGAGTGGGGACCCTATAATGGGGGCACCTTGGGGGCCTAAGCCTTGGTGAGAACAGTTAGAACTTACCCTTGCCAATTCACTTTTCTGCAGGAAAGCCCTACCTCGTGATTAAAATGACTTCTCACGTGTTCGCGGATGAGTGAATTGTATGTGCATTTGTTTGTTGCATTCGATTGCATAGCATAACCAAACAACAGAAAAATCACAGAAAAATATTTTTACAATAAACACCCTTATCTCGGACAGTCTGCCTTTTAGCTAGCTTGGTTTCAGGTTCTTTGTAAGCTAAGTAGCCATGCAGTCCGACAGAAGAGATAAGGGACGCTAAAATTATTCTTTCGAAATAAGCCATTTTATCTCGGACAGTCTGCCTTTTAGCTAGCCTGGCTTCAGGTTCTTTGTAAGCTAAGTAGCCACGCAATCCGACAGAAGACATAAAACCAAAATAAGATCAAATAAAAACCCAAATCAAATAAATCCAAAATAAACAAAATGATTTTTGACAAAGTCAAAACATTCATATCACACCATATCATGAGTAGAGAAAACCAAGAGAGAAAATAAAAGGAAAGAGCGCATTTTGCATCATCCAAACAAAATCTCTCATACATAAACATATCCATATTAGTCCCACACTCAACATGCATTAATAAACTTCTTTCGGGCATTCTAGAAAGTGGCTGGTCCTCTTCCCATCCGAACCCGTGTGCAAAAGGCAAAAGCTATGGAAAACCTAGAAGAACAAAACCGTAAGCTCACCGCAGAGGTTAACACCCTCAGGGAGCAGATGGCACAACTAATGGAGGCCATGCGCCAGGGCCAAAACAAGGGTGAAGCCCAAGCCGAGTGCGCCTCCCACCACGAAGAAGAAGAATTCCTCTACGACCAAAAGACACATCTCCAGTCCGATGCTCGGACCGCACGCATCCACACCCCAAAGGTATCTAAGCAGCAAATCTCTGCCCTAAAGGAGAGACTGAAGGCGGTGAAGGGGCACAACTTTGACGTCAAAGAGGTGGCGGATATGTGCTTGGTGAAGAACATTCATTTCCCTCCAAAGTTCAAAATCCCAGATTTCCCCAAGTACGCCGGGCTGACCTGCCCCAAGAACCATCTTACGATGTATTGTCGTAAGATGGCCGCACACGCTGAAAATGAAAAACTCTTGATCCACTGCTTCTAGGAGAGTTTGGCTGACACGACTCTCAACTGGTACATGCAGTTGGAAAGAGGGCAGGTCCAAAACTAGAAACAGTTGGCTGACGCTTTTCTTCGTCGTTACCGATACAATATTGATCTGACCCCTGACAGGTCAGATCTCAGGATCCTAAGAAAAAGGAACGACGAATCCTTCAAAGCGTACGCCCAAAGGTGGAGGGAAATGGCCGCTCAGATAGAGCCACTGTTGATGGATAAGGAGACAGTGGCTATGTTCATAGATTCACTGACTAGAGCGTACTACGATAAGGCGATAGCCAGTACCTCCAATCTTTTTTCGGACATAGTCACTGTAGGGGAAAGAGTAGAGCAGGGGTTGAGAAGCGGGAAGATAGCACAGTCTTCCCATGCTGGTGTCTCATTCAGAAAACCTGCCGGCAAGAAGAAGGACGAAGTTGTGCATGCGATTAACTTCGCTACTCCTTCTTCCGCTCCACAAGCGGCTCGGCAGCCTTGCAAGAAAGAAAGGAAGTTCACTCCCATCTCAACTTCCTATGGTAAATTGCTGTCTCAGCTGCTGGAGGCCAAACTCTTGACCTGTGTTCCTCCCAAGAAGCAGATAGAGCCTCCCTACCCCGAGTGGTATAAACCAAATGAGAAATGTGATTACCACTCGGGTTCACCCGGGAACTCAATGGAAAATTGCTTGACCCTTAAGTATCGGGTCCAAGAATTGATCGACGTCGGGTGGATAACTTTTGATGCCTCTGCTTCTGATGTCGACGCCAAACCTCTGTCAAAACCAGAGTAGCAGAGAAGGAGGACTGGGAGAATCAGCCCCTAGGGTGCTTTTTTTAAAGCTTTCTCTTGTATCTCCTGCGGTCCCTGCCCGTGGCCGCGGGAACTCTGATTAAAAGGGCTTGTACATACACTTTCATTTTCTTTAATACATGAGACATTTTCTTGTCATGTTCATTTCCTTCATTCTTTTCCCTCTTCTATTTATTATTCGTTCAAAAATAATTGAATAATAAAATCTATGACTAAAACAAAACCTAAAAAAAACATCATCTCTGTGATTGATGAATCTTTGTGGACCCTGGAAGCCGAAGGCGAATGGGTCGAGTCCGACAATGAGCAGGGGACCATTTCCCTGGACATGCAGAGAATATTGGAAAAAGAAGCACGCATTATACAACCGCATCAAGAAGAAACAAAAACTATCAATTTGGGAGAAGGGGATGATGAGAAAAAGATAAACATTGGCACCCAAATAGATAGTAGCGTAAGGGAAGGACTGACATAGCTTCGAAAAGAGTATATGGATGTATTCGCCTGGTCCTACCATGACATGCCCGGGCTCGACACAAGTATAGTGGAGCATAGACTGCCATTAAAAGAAGGGTTCCGACCTGTGAAGCAAAAACTCAAAAGAATCAAGCTAGATTGGTCCTTAATCATTAAGAAAGAGGTACAAAGGCAACTAGACGCCAATTTCCTAGTAATGTCCAAATACCCTGAGTGGTTGGCCAACATAGTGCGTGTCATCAAAAAGAACGGTAAGGTCAGGGTATGCGTGAATTATAGGGACCTCAATCGAGCAAGTCCAAAGGATGACTTTCCCCTACCACATATAGACACACTAGTAGACCATACCGCTACCAACACACTTTACTCCTTCATGGACGGGTATGCGGGGTACAATCAAATTAAATTGGCCGTCGAGGACAGAGAAAAAACCTCTTTCATCACACCATGGGGTACCTTCTGCTACCGTGTAATGCCTTTCGGACTCAAGAATGCAGGGGCTACCTATCAAAGGGCTATGGTCACGCTATTCCATGACATGATCCACAAAGAAATAGAAGTATATGTGGACGACATGATCGCCAAATCCAGGAACGAGATGGACCACATTCAATATCTCAAGAAGCTATTCGACCGGCTTCGAAAGTACCAACTCAAACTAAACCCGGCAAAATGTACTTTCGGAGTACGGTCAGGAAAACTCTTGGGGTTCATCGTCAGAAAAAGAGGAATCGAGGTGGACCCTGACAAAACCAAGGTGATTTTGGAAATGCCCCCACCAAGCACGGAGAAAGAGGTCAGAGGATTTCTGGGCTGGATTAACTATATTGCACGTTTCATTGCACAGTTGACGGATAAATGTATACCCATCTTTAAACTGTTGCACAAAAATAATCAACGGTGTGGAATGAAGAATGCCAACAAGCGTTCGATAAAATCAAAACATGCTTAACCAATCCGCCAATATTGGTACCACTCGTTGAAGGAAGACCTCTGATCCTATATTTGTCAATACTCGAAGAGTCCATGGGATCTGTGCTCAGTCAACAAGACGAAACCGGGAGAAAGGAGCGAGCCATTTATTATCTCAGCAAAAAGTTCCTAGACTATGAGACCCATTATACACCATTTGAAAAGACCTGTTGCGAATTGGTGTGGGTCACTCAGCGTCTCCGACAATATATGGCTCGACACACAATATGGTTGGTCTCCAAAATGGACCCAATCAAGTACCTCTTCGAGAAGCCCATTTTGACCGGAAGAATAGCTAGGTGGCCAGTGCTCCTCTCAGAGTTCGACATCATTCATGTCACCCAGAAAGCTATTAAAGGTAGTCCCCTAGTAGACTATCTAGCCCATGGATCAACAAACGAGTATCAGTCCCTACAAGACGACTTTCCTGATGAACATATCATGCATATTGAGCACGAAGAAACCAAAGAAGAGGCATGGACCATGTTCTTCGACGAAGCCTCAAACATGCTTGGACATGGGATAGGAGCTATTTTGATATCCCCCGAAAAGAAATACATCCCTGTAATGGCTAGATTGAATTTTGACTCTACCAACAACATGGACGAATACGAAGCATGCGCACTAGGAATCCAAGCAGCTCTAGATCATGGGGTTACTAAACTCAAAGTCGTCGGCGATTCGTCCCTTGTCATCTATCAATTTAAAGGCGAATGGGAAACCCGAAACTCCAAATTAATCCCATATTTAGAGCACATACGTGATTTGGTTTCGACGCTGGAAAGCCTCACCTTCCAGTATGTTCCTCGGGAAGATAATCAATTTTTTGACACCCTTGCTACTCTATCATCCATGTTCTCTTTAGATCCAGAGCATGAGATGCCGACCATTCAAATCAAACTGCATGACAAACAAGCTTTTTGTCTGACAGTAAGCAGCGAGCGTGATCAAAATCCCTGGTATCATGACATCAAGCAATACCTCATGAAGGGCGAATACCCCAAAGGGATAAATGATAATGATAAACGAATCATTCGTAAAAGGGCAGTAGGGTTCACGTTGATTGAAGAAACCCTCTACAAAAAGAGCTTCGATTCCACTCTCTTAAGGTGTGTGGACCATGAAGAAGCCCAAACCTTGATAAGAGAAATTCACAAAGGAGCCTTTGGAACCCACGCACCTGGGCATGTCATGATAAAGAAAATCTTAAGGACAGTGTATTTCTGGTCCACCATGGAGGCCGATTGTCACCAATATGCTAAAAGATGTCACAAGTGCTAAATTTATGCCGATAATATTCGTGTTTCGCCTGCACCTCTCAGCACCCTGGCTACGCCATGGTCATTCTCTATGTGGGGCATGGATGTCATAGGACCCATTGAACCCAAAGCATCTAATGGTCACCGTTTTATCTTGGTGGCCATCGACTATTTCACTAAATGGGTCGAGGCAACATCATATGCACATGTGACTAGAAAACTGGTGACCACCTTCATCAAGAAGAATATACTATGTCGGTATGGAATCCCCCATCGGCTCATTGTTGATAATGGGACCAACCTCAATAATAAGATAATGGAGGAATTATGTCAAGATTTCAAAATTCAGCATCACAATTCCTCTCCATACCGACCCAAGATGAACGGTGCAATAGAGGCAGCCAATAAAAAGATCAAGAAAATCATTCAGAAAATGGTAATAACATACAAAGATTGGCACGAAATGTTACCCTTCGCCTTGCACAGATACCGAACTTCTGTACAAACCTCCACAGGATCCACTCCATTTTCCCTCGTATATCGCATGGAGGTCGTACTACCAATAGAAGTTGAAATACCCTCCCTACAAGTTGTTATGGAAGCAAAGTTGACTGAAGCCAAATGGGTCCAAAGCTGGTACGATCAACTGAACCTAATTGAAGAAAAACAGTTGGACGCCATATGTCGGGGGCAAGTTTATCAAAAGAAGATCAAGAAAGCCTACGACAAGAAAATCAATCACCACACCTTTCGAGAAGGGGATCTAGTAATAAAGAAATTGCTTCCAGCCTAGAAAGATAAAATTGGAAAATGGGCAGCAAACTATGAAGGACCCTTTGTGGTCAAGTGAGCCTTCTTAGGAGGAGCCCTTATCCTCACCAACATGGACGGAGAATAGCTTCGACATCCAGTCAACTCAGATGCGGTAAAGAAATACTACGCTTAAAGACAATGCTCATGACCCTTCAGGATGAAAACTCGCAAAGTGTGTCTTGGGAAAAAGATAGGGTCCATATTCCTTGCTAGGATATGTCCTAGGCAAAAATTAGAGGTTTCAAAAAAAAAGAAAAAAATGGGAAAGGAGCAATGATTACCTTAGCCGAAAACCGCAAGGCGACTAAGGTAATACCTTCCCAGAAGCAAGCAGACTTCGCATGATCTTCACTTCGAGGTCGAGCATCTCAATTGAAGCAACCAGGAAAAACAGAGAAACAGAAATCACGAGCATGATTGTTATACCCTATACAATTTAGCCAACCTTGGCCAGCCCTGCTTATAAATTCCTTTGTAAATCCCCTTGTCAAAATAAACCATTTGATTATATCAATAAAAATTGTCTTCTCTTTTCTTGACCTACTTGTGAAAATGCTTCTGTATTAATGAAACACGAGCATGCATAAAACAAGAAATACAAGAAAGCATAAGAAAGAAAAAGAAAAAAAAAGAAGAGATCAAAATAAACAGCGCCTGCTAGGACATTCTCAGGCAAAAATAGGGTAGCCTGCTAGATCAAAAACCCACAAAGGGCAGTCTAGGCAAAAGATAAGGCCTTCATAAAAAGGAAAAAGCCCGCCAAGATATCCTAGGCAAAAATTAAGGCAAGCCCGCTTGATCGAAAACCCGCAAAGGGCGGTCTAGGCAAAAGATAGGGCTAAAAAAAAACAAAAATTTCATAAGAATAATCACGGGAAAACAACAAAGAAAATACCAGTCACTTTCTAGGTGCCCCAACTAAAAATAGATTGCATTAAGAGCATCCACGCACAAATAGTCGCACAAAAATGACTTTGTCAAAATCGAAACCAAAAAAATACTTCAGGCAACTAAAAAAACAAAAAGCATTCATATAAAAAGTTTAGCTTTGTGCTTGCATTCAAAAAATAGGAAACACCCAAAAGTATCCCAGTAAGACTTCACCGGCTTTACCAAAAATATACATCAACCACATTGACCAAGAGTTTCTTCAACAACCGACAAAAGTTGAACAACAAAAGACTACCCTGCAGCCACCAAGCCGGATGATCACCGGAAGAGTCAAAGTAATTCCCGGAACAAACCGAATGACCACTCCCAGAAAAGACAAAAGCAAAGACAAAAGAACGCATCACAACGCCGGTGCATGAGCGACTGAGCAGTAAGACGCCACCACCACCAGTCCTACGCAGTGGATTGTACCAGCCTGATAGGAAGTTCATACCTATCAACCTGCGCACGCAGTGCGCCTGATCTGCACGCAAGCTGGATCAGTAAGTCGCAACTACCAGCCTGATAGGGGGTTTATACTCATCCAGTCCTATGCATAGCGGACGACAACTACCAGCCTGATGGGGGGTTTATACCCATCAACTGAAGGATCGGCTACCGTCAGAAGGATTATACTAAGGTTCTACCACGTGTCAACCAAAGGGATCGACTACCATCCTGGAGGCGGACAACATACTTTTCCCCGAAAGATCAACCGCTGCAAGACAGAGCATCCAAAGGGTAACCGGGCAAGAGGGTCAACTCCTTTACCCTCCAGTTGATCTTCTTGGCACGATAGGCCAACAGTCGACTAGTCAGGTAAAGGGGGGGCAGCTGTAGACCCCAAATCTTGCCCAACCTCAAAATAAGAGCAAAAGACCTCCTATTCGAAGATGGACAAAGCCTAAAAAGCCACTAGGAGAGACTATTAGGCCCCATGTTAGAGTAGGAAGGATTTTCTGTATAAATATAAGGATTTTCGCCTTCAGGAGTCGAGACGGCCGTCTCGCTTTTCGGGATCGCCGTCTCGCCATTGATGCAAGTCGAGATGGCCGTCTTGCCACTTGCCAATGGCGAGACCCCCCTCCCGTTTGGCGAGAAGGCCTTCTCATCACTTGGAAAGTCGATACTGCTGTCTCGCCACTTATGCAAGTTGAGACCGCCATCCCGAATGGCGAGACGACCGTCTCGACCTGACAGGCACGAATCCCTATAAATAGTGAGCGCTCCCCCCCTAATTTCACACAGTTCTTCCACTTTCCCTTCTACACTTTCTTCAAATTCTCCTCCTAGAGTCCCTTCGAAGCATTTCTGGAGTTTCTGAGTGTCTTAGAGAGCTTTTTATAGCGTTTCTAGAGAAATTTTCGGCGTTGTAAGAGCAAAGGGCTGCCAAAACACACCCTATTTTCAAGAGAATTAATCAAAGAGCTTGCTTCGGAGGTTTCTTCACCCTCTCCCTCTCTATTACTGTCTTTTATTTATATTAAATTGCGCAATAGTTATTAGGGCCATGTAGTCATTATTTTGATTCCGTAAATAAAAAGGGTAAAAGCATCTTTTCCAAAAGTTTATTTATAAAATAACCGGCCTATCATAGGGAACTCAAAAGGGGCGTCATAAGGGAACTAACACTTCCCTTACACGTAACTAACTCCCTTACCCAACTCTGGTTTTAACGACCAAAGTTGGTTTTTGAAAACCAACGCCTTTTTCCTCCTTTTTCGATGTTTCCAGTAAAAACATCGGTGGCGACTCCATAAGAATCCTTCCAAATTTGTTCTTAGGTCAGCTCGGTTATCGGACGATCTAAGAACGCCCTTTTGAAAACCTCGCCCTTAAGTTCAGCCCGGTTATCGGACAACCTAAAGGCGGTGTAACACCACCCATAAAAACGCAAAAAATGGTAAAGTCGGAACCATTGCGTCGCTCCAACCGCATCTTTTTGACGGCGGCGACAAGAAGGAAGTAAATATCGGTACCCAAACTGATAGTGACATCAAGGAAGGGTTAAAACAATTATTGGAAGAATAGGTGGACGTATTCGCTTGGTCTTACCATGACATGCCTGGACTCGACGCAAGCATAGTGGAGCATAAACTACCTTTGAAAGAGGGTTTCTGGCCAATAAAGCAAAAGCTAAAAAGGGTGAAACACGACTAGTCCTTAAAAATTAAAGAGGAAGTACAGAAAAAACTGAACGCTAATTTCCCGATCATGTCCAAATACCCTGAATGGCTGGCAAACATCGTGCCAGTCATGAAAAAAAATGGGAAAATAAGAGTATGTGTAGATTGTAGGGATCTAGATCGAGCAAGTCCAAAAGACAATTTTTCCCTACCACACATCGACACGTTGGTGGACTGTTGAAATCGCGCATCGGAATGTTCGCGTTGTCGGACAAAAACCAAGAGGGGGGGTGAATTGGTTTCTTAACAAAAATTAGGTTTTAAAAATTTTCCCCAAATTTTACCGATTAAAATGCTGTGTAAACGTAAATAAGATAGAGATAGAGTCTTACACAGGAGATTTATACTGGTTTGGATCAAAAGACCCTACGTCCAGTTGCTAATCACTCAAATAGAGGATTAACGATGTCACTATAATCAGAGTTGTTACAAATAGATAACAATTGAAAAGATAAAGTAAAGAAAACACCTCTCTTGAAACCCACAAAAGATGAAGAAAAAATTTCCCTAGAGACGGCACAACACACAATCCACTAAGAACTCCACTTAGTGATTCTTATCGCTTCTAGCCCACACCAGGTTCCAAAAGCCCCTTTTTCCTCCAACAACCAGTTCTCTTGCACTCACAGCACTTAACTTTTGTTTGAAAAAGGTTGTTCAATTTTCTGAGAGCCTTAGAGAACCTTAAGTAGATGAATTAGGGTTTGGGAATTGGGGATTTTCGGAACTTGGAGTATTGGGATTAGGGTTTTCAAAAATAGGTTTAATTTGAAGTTAAAATCAAAATCTGACTGAAATAATCGATTAAATGAAGTGTTAATCGATTATTACAGAGCCAAAATCAACAGAACCCCAACACGCACTGGTTTATCGATTAAATGCCCTGTTAATCGATTAAATGGCCTGTTAATTGATTAACAGGTGAGTTAATCGATTAACACAATGAGCTGATACAGAAAATGGTTTTTGTCACTGTGATAATCGATTATTTGGTGTTTTAATCGATTAAACCCGAGACTTTTTGATAAATATGAGTTTTTGAAGCTTCTAAAGAGTAGGCTATGTATCGGCTATCTTAGACTCTAATATTACAGATTCAAACTCATCAAAACAGAGTTATTACACAATAATACAAGTCTTCAACTCTCTAAGTTCTTTGTTCTTGAATCATCATCAAAATCAACAAGCTTCTTGTCCATGTAAGTTCAACATCAAATCCTTGTATGTTCAACAATCTCCCCCTTTTTTATTATGATCAAAATTTTCTTTTAAAGCCATGTAAAAACCTATTTTATCTGTCACACTAACAAACACATTAAACATACCAGATAATATTTAAATTCAATCATAAGAGGCTTGTAGACCCCAAATCTTGCCTGACCTCCAAATAAAGAGTGGAGGACCTCCTATTCGAAGATGGACGAAGCCTAACAAGCCACTAGGAGAGACTATTAGGCCCCATACTAGGATAGGAGGGATTTTTGGCAAGAAAATAAGGTTTCTTGCCTTTTTGGGACGAGACCGCCGTCTCGTCTCATGCAAGTGGCGAGACCGCCGTCTCGCCACCTGTGAATGGCGAGACAGCGGTCTCGCTTTCCCAGACGGCGGTCTCGCCACCTGCGAAGGGCGAGACGACGGTCTCGCCACCTTGACAAGACGAGACGACGGTCCCGATTGTCGAGATGGCGGTCTCGACCCTGTCAGACGAGACGGCGGTCTCGACCTGTCAGGCGCGAAAAACTATAAATAGGAGGCGTCATTCCCTCATTTCCATAGGGTTTCTCCTCCTTCTCTCTAGAAATCACCTAAGTTTCTCTCTCTAGAATCCCTCCGACGCATTTCCGGAGCTTCTGAGTGTTTCTGTGAGTGTTTTTCGGCGTTTCAAGAAGTTCCCGACGCTGTGTAGAGTGAGAGGCTACCACAAAGCACCCTTTTTTTTTTAAGAATTATACGTAACTAACTCCCTTACCCAACTCTGGTTCTAACGACCAAAGTTGGTCTTTCGAAAACCAACGCCTTTTAACTCCTTTTCCGATGTTTCCGGTAAAAACATCGGTGGCGACTCCACAGAACCCTTCAAAACCAGCTTTTGGATTAGCCCGGTTATCGGACAATCCAAGAGCACCTTTTCAAAAACCTCGCCCCTAGGTTCAGCCCGGTTATTAGACAACCTAAAGGCGTTGTAACCACCAAAACGCGAAAATCAAGAGTGTCAAAACCATCCCATCGCACCGACCGCCTCTTTTTGACGGCGGCGACAGATGGTGACTCCACTGGGGAAGCCTCGAGAGTTGATCCCATTTAGTGATGGGCCGGCTTAAAAAATAAATAAACCAAGAAAATAATGCTTTTGCCCTTACCTTGTATTATAACATGTTTTACGGTTTGGCTTTAAATAACTGTTGTTTGTTTATACTTACGCAATTGTTTGAAATACAAACTGTACACAAACCCTTGCACACAACAGTTCCCTCTATACCCGGGGGCAAGTGAGAAATCCATAGGGAGTGGGTGGCAGGTATGGTTCGCTGTAGTGATGGCCTTGTGCCCACCACTCTGATCGGAAACCACCACTCAAGGTGATAACCTTCCTCTTTTGGCACAAAGACTGACTATGGCCTTAGTGCTAAGCATGGTCGGAAGGCTGGAGAGTGGGGGACCCTATAATGGGGGCACCTTGGGGGCCTAAGCCTTGGTGAGAACAGTTAGAACCTACCCTTGCCAATGCACTTTTCGGCAGGAAAACCCTACCTCGTGATTAAAACGACTTCTCGTCTGTTCGTGGATGAGTGAATTGTATGTGCATTTGTTTGTTGCATTTGATTGCATAGCTTAACCAAACAACAGAAAAGTCACACAAAAAAACTTTCGCAAATAAACGCCCTTATCTCGGACAGTCTGCCTTTTAGCTAGCCTGGTTTCAGGTTCTTTGCAAGCTAAGTAGCCACGCAGTTCTGACAGAAGAGATAAGGGACGCTAACTATTCTTTCACATAAAGCCACATTTTATCTCGGACAGT
Source organism: Sphenostylis stenocarpa (assembly GCA_963425845.1). Classification (NCBI taxonomy): domain Eukaryota; kingdom Viridiplantae; phylum Streptophyta; class Magnoliopsida; order Fabales; family Fabaceae; genus Sphenostylis; species Sphenostylis stenocarpa. The sequence continues at coordinate 67,938,961 of OY731403.1, read as the reverse complement.
CTGCCTTTTAGCTAGCCTGGTTTCAGGTTCTTTGCAAGCTAAGTAGCCACGCAGTTCCGACAGAAGAGATAAAAAGCTATAAAATAAACAAATAAACATCAAATAAAAATAAAATACTAAATAAAATCCGTTTCCAAAACCATAAATAGGACCTGCTCCGAAAATATTACGCCCATAAAACATTCATATAGATAGTTCAAAAAAAAAAATACGCAATTACCATACATCATGTAGAAAAACATGATAAGTAGGAAAATAAACACTCACATTCATTCAAATAAGCATCATTTTCATAAGACATGCATTTTTGTTTTAGAAAATGGAGGGGACTAGTAGACAGCTAAAGAAGGTGGATATTCGTCGTTACCATACTGAGAAGTTGGAACGGCTTAGCGCGACAATGCCACCAGAGGTCCGCGCCGATTTTGAAAAATCCTATGGACGGATTTTAGACCTACTGAAGATTTGTGTGATCAGGTGTTCCTCAGGGTATTAATCCATTTCTGGAACTCCAATTTGCGATGCTTCGAATCTCCGCAGTTCGACATGGTGCCCACCTTAGAGGAGTATGAGACTATGTTGAAATGGCCCAAATCAGCCGGGGTCCATATCCGCCATGAGGCATACACTCCTGCAGCACCGGTCACTGCCCTCATCCAACTACCTTTCTGGCAGAGTACCCTGATAGGAAAAGGGAACACCCGGGGATGGAAAGTATCAATGTTGGAAGACCACCTGTCCTACTTGGCTGAAAGGGCAGAGTGGGTCGCCTTCAACAAAACCCTGGCACTAATCATTTTTGGAACGATCTTGTTCCCCTTCCACCTCGACACAATAGATCAAGCCGTCATGGACGCCTTCTTCGCCTGGGACGTGAACTCAAAGAGTCCCCTGCGTGCAATCCTTGCCGACACCTTGCTCTCGGTGGAATTCTGCCACCAAAAGCAAGGAAAAACACTTCGTTGCTCTTCATTACTGTTTGTGTGGAGCGTCACGCACTTGTACGCCTCCAGTCACATGGGGATATTCCCCGATCCTTTAAGGAGCTTCTCCAAAATCCCTCTCCAATGACGCTTAACTTCATAATGGAGGGACGAGTTGGAACGAAAGGACGCCAACAGTTTGTCCTGGGTCTGCCCTTGGTTCCGACTCGGCCCAGCTTCTCATCGGATGTGGAGACTACCCGAACGTACCCTTGATAGGACTCGGGGTTGCATAGCCTATTCACCTAGAGTAGCTATGAGACAGCTCATGAGGACTCAAACTACCATTTCTCGGGGGAACTCGGAGGACTCGTGTTTCTTCGGAGACCCATGCATAATCGCCAACTCACTAGCCGTGAAAAAAGCATGGGAGAAACCAGCCTACATGGGAGACAGAGAGCTAGGAAAAGCTTGGGTGACTCGTCACCGGTGACTACGAGGCGTGGAGGAAAAGAAGAGGGATGGCTCAACCATCCACCACACCCATTACGAGCGCCAATAATGAAGAGTTGCGAGCTCAAATTGATGCCTTGACCCGCGAGGATAGAAATCATGGGAGCCCGGATGAGGGCCCTTGAAGAAAGAGAGCAAGAATCTATCCTCACAATTGACGGTCTCGCAAAGGCAAGGCAAGAAAAAGGATCATGAAATAGAGCGCCTCAAGGATCAATGTGCTGACTCTAAGGAACAAGCTATCCGAGCATCCAAAACTGCCAGAACCAGTTCGGATAGCTAACTCCAAGAAATAACCGCCAAATCAGCACGCCTTGAGGCCGAATAAGCAAAACAGGCTCAAATGATCAAGGAGTTGTCGCAAGAACTCACCAAGACTCGGTTAGACATACGCCAAGAGCGAGAGGCCAACTGGAGACTCAACAGAAGTCTCGCTGAGCTACACTGCAAAGAAAGAGACGGGCTAGCTCAGTACGGCCAGGTACTGCAAGAGAAAGACCGAGCCATCACGAAGCTCGATGAACTACAAGCCTTGGTCGTTCATCAAGAGGCGAAGATCAAAGAGGCTCAGAAGTATAGTGAAGAAATGAGCCAGGCAGTCCAAAAGCAAAGCGAAGCACTTGCTCGTCACATCCGGGAGGCCGAGAGAGAATTACATAGAGATCAAGACCCGCCTGTGGGTTTCTTTAGGTTTTTCCGTTTCTGCCAAAAGTTGCTTCCTAGTATGGAACAGGGGAATGTACACCTTCTATTGAATGAATGAAATCTTCTTTATTCAACGTCTGTCTACTTGCATGCATAAACATTCATTTGCATATTTAATTTCCCCTCCTTCATTCTTAATAAACAAAGATAATAAAAAGGAAGGATTAACTAACACATCTTCCAAATCAGAAGAATGGAGAGAAAGCCACTCCTAATAAAGCTTACCCCAACGGTCGACTCGCCGCAAAAGGAAAATAAGCCTCGGCCGTTGGTCCTCAAGAATAAAGAAGAGGGGGCAAGGACACCAGTGCGACTATTTATGCCACGTCCTTTCCCCTACGATACAAATAAAGTTGTACCGTGGAGATACGGGGAATCTTCACCAATAAAAGAAGAAATAACAAATATAGCCGGCATTGGTGGCATGACTAGAAGTGGAAGAGTCTATTCCCCCAAGGACTCACAAGAAGACGTCCCCAAAAATAAAGGAAAAAATAAAAAGACCGAAGAAGAAAAAGAAAATAAGGAATCCAAGGAGGAGACAAAGGAATTACTCCAGTTTATAAGGCAAAGCGAATATTCCATTATAGACCAGCTCAATCGCACACCTGCAAAGATAACGTTATTATCTTTAATATTGAGCTCGGAACCGCATAGAAACGCCCTGCTGAAGGTCTTGAGCGAGGCGCATGTACCTCATACCATATCCCAAGAAAAAGTTGAGAGGATCGTTGGTCACATCACGGCAAGCGATCACCTCACCTTCATAGAGGAAGAACTCCCCCTCGAGGGGTCAAACCATAACAAGCCCTTGCATATCTCGGTTAAATTCAAGGAGTACCTCATCGCCAAAGTTCTTGTGGATAATGGGTCATCCTTGAACGTGATGCCCAAGTGCACACTGGACAGGTTGACTATACAAGGAACCCGTCTGTGACCAAGCAACACCATCGTTCGAGCCTTCGACGGATCTAAACGAGAAGTAGTGGGAGAAGTTAATTTACCAATCCAAGTTGGACCCACTATCTTCAACGTTGATTTCCATGTAATGGATATTACTCCAGCATATAGTTGTCTCCTCGGCAGGCCTTGGATTCATGACGCAAAGGCAGTACCTTCAACGCTCCACTAGAAAGTCAAGTTCATAGTGGATGACAAATTGGTCACTGGTCCAAGCGTAAGATGATATCCCGATCGTGGACCGTCCACCCAGCCTTATGTGGATGCGGTCGAAGAGGCCCTTGAAACATCTTTTCAAGCGCTCGAAATTGCCAGCATAGAGCGACTTCCCGTAAAACACAAAGGTAGCCCGCATGATGTTGAAGCATGGTTACCATCCTCGGCCAAGGACTCAGGGGCAGATTCCCAAGGCATGAGGGAACCCCCGTAATTCAAAGATAATCCTTGCAAGTATGGCCTAGGATATGACCCTACTAAGGGCCGAATGGGAAAAGGAAAAGGGAAGTCCCCCCTCTGCACACTCAGGCAAATTTTCCGAAGTGGAGGGGTGCAAGCGTCAAGAGCTACCCTAGTCATTAGGAGAACTTTTTCTTCATTTAAGGGATGTAAACCCCATGATTGTTAGAGATTATCCCCTGGGCTAGCCCGACCCCTGGCATTTTAGGGCACATATTCCCTTATTAATTAATAAAGAATGATTCTTACAATCCGCTTCTCTTCTTTCTATTTCCGACTAAGACCACATAAATAACCCCGTCTAAGTAAACAAAAAGAAGAAGAATAAAAAGCGCATCCAAATAATCAACATTTACCATTGCTATTGCAGTCAAGCTAGTTGATTAGAAGCACATGAAAATAAGACTTTACCTCACCCAAAAAAAAGTCACGCTTCGTCAATATTGTGAGCAAAAATAAATACACAAAAAAAAGAGAAAAGCCCATAAAAGCCAAAAGGCCAAAAAGAAAGAGGGCAAATTACCCGGTAGGAAACCCACAAAGGGGGCTACGCAAAAGATAGGGTCGACCCGGTAGGATACCCGAACAACAATAAAGGGTAGCCTAGGCAAAAGTTAGGGTTACAAAATAAGGTCCGCTAGGATTCTCCAAAAATTACAAAAAGAAGGAACCTAGACAAAAGATAGGGCCAAAACACAGTATCCTAGTTCGAAAACCCAAAGGGCGATCTAGGGAAATCAGCTAGCCATTAAAAAGCAATGGGAATAAAACCAAAAGGCGCAAATACAAAAAGAAAGGAAAATGTTTGCTTAAACAAAAGCTTAAACACCTAAGCCTAACCTTAGCCAACAATTCTTACAAAACCTTTTTCTAAATAAAAATTAACCCTCTAAAACACAAGCCATTGAATGTGTCTCTTTATTTCTTTTCTCTTGACCCTCACAACAATATTCTAATAATTAATTTGGGAATATGGAGGCGTATAGTCAACAAGAGGATTGAAATCCCTAAAGTGAAGAAAAAGGGGCACTACATGATGAAGAGTGCTCTAAAAAAAAAGAAAAGAGGAAAAACAAAATGACTCTTCGGTCACAAGAAGTCCGGCATGGTACAGCAAGTACGAAAGCACAGATTAGAGGGCACTCGGCGCTACAAGACACGTAGGTTAAATCCTTCCGAAAATTTAATCAAAGTAGGCATTATAGGACATCAAACATAAAAACATTACATGCATAAAATGTTTTTGAACCAGGTCCTATTTCCTTTCTCTCAAAAAAAAAAACACTAAAATTCGAGACCGCCGTCTGGATTTTCTAGACCGCCGTCTCGGTCCCCCTGCAAGTCAAGAACGTCGTCTCGATCAACAAGACTGCCGTCTCGATCAACAAGACTGCCGTCTCGACTTAGGCAAAAACGAGCTCGCCGTCTCACTTAACGAGACCGCCATCTCGCTTAAACCCTAAGTCGAGACCGCCGTCTCACGGACCCAGACCGCCGTCTCGACCTGTAGCAGACTCGAGACCGCCGTCTCGCCTTCCCAGACGGCGGTCTCGAACTGGAAAATTTTCCTATAAATAGAGGGCACGCTTGGGGGGGTTCCTCACAACTCTCCTTGCCTCCGTAACCTCCATTTCTCGCATCTTACACTCCCCAAACACTTCTTGGTCAACATGTTCAGTAGAAGCGCCTCAAGAAAGAGAAGGGGCATCGCCGGTGCCAGCAGTTCTTCGGCGCCGCCACCCCAAGATCCCTCTCACTGTCACCACAAGCATCAAGCCCGCCTTGAGAACATTCGGACTTATCCGTGGCACCCGATGCTCGTGCTCGACTTCAGCATCCCGGCCGAATTTGGGTGGGAGGACGATGTCCGAGCCCACATAGACAGCATCGGGTGGGGCTTTCTGCCGCAACCTCCACCTACACATGCGTACCCACAGGCGGTACTAGAATTCCTGGCCTCCGTCTCCTACGCCGAGGTCCCCTCCATGGTCCCGGGCCTGCCGCCCACTAAGATGGTAAACTATTTTATGGGTGGGGAATACCGGACTACCACCCTCGACGAATTCAATGTGGGCATTGGATTCGTCCGGCCCGAGGACGTATCGACTCGGGGATACCGTGAGGCCGTCTCGCTCTCGCCCGCCAACCTCACCGCCTCCGAAATGTGGCAGGAGCTCACCCAGGCGCCCACACCGCCTACACCGATGAGGGGCTCCGCGCTTCCCCCAGCACTCCGCATCTGCCACAAGCTGCTGGCGGGGACCATCCACGGGAGGAAGGAGAGTCAGGGTAAGATAACCCTCCCTGACCTCTTTATACTTTACTGCATGGGCCAGAGGCGGCGCTGCAACCCTGGCTACTTCTTCCTAAGGGCCCTTAAGGACTTCGGGAACAGATCAACGGGGGCCGTCCTCATGGCTCCTCTTATCACTCCCCTAGAAGAAAGATGGGGGTGCCCCGGCGGGGAAGAATTGGCCTCCAACTTACGACCCGAATCCATCAACGGGTCAGTCCTGGTCAGCATGGGGATGCTGATGCGCCGTGGGACCCAGTTGGTCCTTCATCCCTCGCTGGATTTCGCACTGGACCTCCAGGGGCTCGTGGCGATGCAAGATATCCCCACACCTCCCAAATTCCAACAGGCTCCACAACAACCACCACCGTACACGGACGATTTCGCCGGCCTAAACCGCAACATGAACGATCTGCGCCGGCAGCTCGACCAGATGATCGGTGCAACAAGAACAACAGGCCCAAAGGCGTGAAGCCTACAACGCTCGACGAGTGGAGATGTATCAGCACCAGCAGGTGATGCGGCAAGAATGAACAACATTCCAACAGGAATACCGCGACGAAGTCCGGGAGCAAGCGGACTTCCGATATCACCTCTACCAGTAATTCCCCCATAGTGGATCGTCTCCAGAGGATAGTCCTTAGGGATTGCACTTGCCAAAATAAAATGCGGTTGTAATAAAATTTTCTTATAAATAAAATTGTATTTCATGCATCCCTTTGCCACCTTTTGCAAAAGCCAGCGTAACAAAAAAGCTTAAAAAAGGGAAAAAGGCATACGCTCAATAAAAAAAACCAAAATCCGAAATCGCAAGATAAAAGAGATAAAACCGCGAGAAAAAGGCTGGATTAAGACAAACCACTCACCTTGATCAACAAAACTTCGACTACCAGGTAAAAGTTGAACAACAAACAGGACTCATCCGACCAGCCAGCAAGAGTCGGATGATCCCCACAAAAGATCAAAAACAAAGAATCCCCAGCAACCAACAAAGCTGGATGAAACACCGACAAAATCCTCGGCACGATCCGGATGACCACTTAGGTCCAAGCACATTCACCAACACAGAAATCACTTCCCAAGGAGCCGGCGCATGAGCCACCCGAGCAGTAAGCCGCCACCACCACCATTCCTACGCAGTGGACTGTACCAGCCTGATAGGGGGTTCATACCTATCAACCTGCGCACGCGGTGCGCCTGATCTGCGCTCGAGCCAGATCAGTAAGTCGCAACTACCAGCCTGATGGGGGGTTCATACCCATCCAGTCCCGCACAACGGACTGTAGCTACCATCCTGATGGGGGGTTCATACCCATCTAGTCCCACACAACGGACTGCAACTACCAGCCCGATGGGGGGTTTATACCCATCAACCGAAGGATCGACTACCGTTAGAAGGAGTATCCTGAGGTTTTACCACGTGTCCACCGAAGGGATGGGCTACCGTCAGAAGAAGTATCCCGGAAGTGCACGAACACCAAGTTTTCCCCAGAAGATCAACCGCCGCAAGACGGGACATCCGAAGGGTAGCCGGGTAAGAGGGTCAACTCCTTTACCTTCCTATCAATCTGTTTGGCACAAACAGGCCAACAGCCGACTAGTCAGGTAAAGGGGGGGCAGCTGTAGACCCCAAATCTTTCCTGACCTCCAAATAAAGAGTAGAGGACCTCCTATTCGAAGATGGACGAAGCCTAACAAGCCACTAGGAGAGACTATTAGCCCCATACTAGGATAGGAGGGATTTTCGGCACGAAAATAAGGTTTCTCACCTTTTTGGGACGAGACCGCCGTCTCGAAATCGAGACTGCCATCTCGCCTCATGCAAGTGGCGAGACCGCCGTCTCGTTTGGCGGTGGTTCGACCGCCTCTTTTTGACGGTGGCGACAAGGCTTTAAATATTTCTCCCCCTATTTTGATTATAATAAAAAATTAAGAGCTCCCCCTCAACATATGCATAACTTGGAGATAACTTCCCCTCAAACAAAGCAATAAAAGAATACCACATTTTATTTCAGAAATGAAAATACATTACAACACAAGAGAAAATAAAAAAAAAAACTCTAAAATTCTTCACTATCACTATGAAAGTGTGCATCAAATTTATTTTCTAAATGGCACACTTTATCATCTACATCAGAGATACGGCGAATTATTTCCTCATGTCGTACTCCAGAAAGAGTGAAGAATGCCTGCATCTTCTGGTTCATATCAGATAACATATCTTCCATAGATTGTCGGGTTTCAGGATGAGCAGAGGAAGTTCCAGCACTTTGGATCTGATCAGAGGGAAACTCAGCAGTAGGGGGCATATCTTCATTATCTTCATCTTCGTTTGGAACGTCATCCTTGTGAACATAAATATTGTTGACACGCACCATTTGGAGCTGAGTTAATGTGTTGTCCAGCATGCGGTTCAGGTTTGACGTTCGAACAGTTTGTTCACCTTCGACATTTACTCCTTTGTATTCAAGAATGCAAGAGATAAGAAGGGCATATGGAATTTTGAAGGTGGGATGGCCTTTGGCTTTTAACATAGTCATGGTGACAAGAATACCCCAATCTAGAGGCTCATTATGCATTATTGCATGAATAATGCAAAGATCGATTGAAGAACATTGAGCATGATTTGTAGCCCGGGGACATAAGATTCAGACAAGTAAATAAAAAATCATGCGTTCCACCTTCTTCAATGGTCCACCTAGAAGGAGACGCCCAATTTCCATGGAAGGGTTTCGTAAAAAAGAACGGTAAGCCATGATCCTGTCAAAATCATCTAACTCACCAAACACGTTAATAGCATCTTCTCTTATAGGAAAATGGGCAACATTTTCCCAAATATCGTCATCAAGAATAATTGTTACCCCCTTTACATGAGAGGTAGCTATTTGATCTCTGAATTTGAACCTAGAGTAATATACCCTAACTAAGTCAGGATATTATGTACCTTGCATTTGGATGAAAGGGAGAACTCCTTGAATTTCAAGGAGATTAGGAAAATTGAATCCCCTATTGATGAATGGATCACCAATAAGGAATTTGGGTGAGATAATACCACGTTCCTTCCAATAAGACAGAAATTCTTGTCATCCTTCAGCATAAGAGATCCATCCTTCAATAGAATTAGGACGGGGATGAGATGAAGGTGCAGATCTTCTTCTGGTGGGAATTTTAGCACGAGAAGATGAGACCATTGTAGAATTAGAGGAGTAACAAGAAAGATTTAGGAAGACAAGTGATGTTAGAAGAAGGCAAGAGTGATAGAATGAGGCAAGAAAGCTTGAATTCAAGAGATAGAAGTGAGTAGAAGGGAAATGGAGGTCCCTATTTATAACCAAGCATCTCCAACGGTCATATGGGAGTGAATGAAGGTCAAGAGAGCCGTTGGCAACGGTTAGAAAACAAAACTTGCCAGGTTTAATCGATTAAATCTTGAATTAATCGATTAAACTAGTACCAAACCCATTTAATTGATTAATTCAAGCAGTTAATCGATTAACACTGTGTTTAATCGATTATCTGGCGAGTTAATCGATTAATCCAGTGAGAAATATCATGTTTTGGGTGTTTTGGGTGCAAATAATCGATTATAATTCCAAATAATCGATTATTCCAGAGAGTTCATCAAATTTTTGAGGTTTATACACATGATAATCTATTAACATCCTACATAATGATTTATAATATTACAACCATCCAAAAACTGTCTAATTAAGCAGAATTTCAGCTATTTCTAATATCCCTATGTCTCTTCTAAGATCATAGAATCTATCATTGGGTAGAGGCTTAGTAAAAATATCTGCTAATTGATGCTTTGTATCAACATACTCAATTTTACAGTTTCCTTTGCTTATATGATCTCTCAAAAAAATGATGTCTAATTTCTATATGCTTAGTCCTAGAGTGCATTACTGGATTCTTAGTAAGATTGATTGCACTCGTACTATCACACATCAAAGGAATGTCATTTAGAAATATACTATAATCTTCTAGTTGTTGTTTCATCCACAAAATTTGAGCACAACAATTACCAGTTGCAATATATTCAGCTTCAGTGGTGGATAAAGCAACACATGCCTGTTTCTTAGAATATCAAGATACTAAAGATGAACCTGACAAATGACATGTCCCACTAGTACTCTTTCTATCTATTTTGCATCCACCATAATCAGCATCAGAATAACCTATTAAACTAGTACAAGCTTTAGATGGATACCATAAACCAAAACCAGTAGTTCCTTTTAAATATTTTAAAATACGTTTTACTGCAGTTAGGTGAGATTCTTTTGGACATGCTTGAAATCTAGCACACACACAGACATAATGCATAATATCAGGTCTACTTGCAATTAAGTATAACAATGAACCTATCATACCTCTATACATAGATTGATTAATTTCCAAACCTGATTCATCCTTGTCTAAATAGCATGAAGTTCCCATGGGTGTGTTAGCTTCCTTTGAAGTGTCCATTCCAAACTTTTTAAGTATCTCTTTGCAGTATTTGGTTTGAGAGACAAAAATACCATTTTTAAGTTGCTTGATTTGAAGTCCAAGGAAGAATGTTAATTCCCCCATCATAGACATTTCAAACTCTCCCTGCATTATCTTAACAAATTCTACACACAAAGAATTATCAGTTGATCCAAAAATAATATCATCAACATATACCTGGACCAATAAGTTTTGTTCTTTTACTTTCTTTATAAACAAAGTAGAATCAATTTTTCCTCTAGAAAAATCATTTGAAGTTAGAAAACTACTTAGTCTTTCATACCAAGACCTAGGAGCTTGTTTCAACCCATATAATGCTTTCTTTAATTTAAACATATGATTATGATAACTAAAATCTTCAAATCCAGGGGGTTGCTCCACATATACTTCTTCTTTAATAAAACCATTCAAAAATGCACTTTTAACATCCATTTGATATAATTTAAATTTCATCAAAGATGCATAAGCAAGAAGTAGGCGTATAGCCTCTAACCTGGCAACAGGAGCATAAGTTTCATCATAATCAATACCTTCCTCCTGACAGTAGCCTTTGGCAACAAGTCTGGCTTTATTTTTTGTTATGTTTCCATCTTCATCAAGTTTATTTCTAAATACCCATTTAGTTCCAATTACTTGATGTGATTCTTCTCTTGGGATTAATTCCCATACTTGATTCCTTTCAAATTGGTTAAGTTCCTCTTGCATAGCTATGCACCATTGGTCATCTTTAAGCGCTTCCTCAACATTTTTGGGTTCTATCTGTGACACAAAAGCTACAAACATGCAGAAATTAGTCATATTTCTAGTTCTTACCCCTTTTGAGATATCACCAATGATATTGTCCATTGAGAGTCCTCTTGGTGATTGCCATTCTTTTGCTAATTCAGGTGTTTGAGAAGGCTCATTTTCTTCCAAATACAATTCATCAAGAGCCTCTCTTATATACTCATCATCACCTGCAAGTTCTTTATTTGACTCAAGAAGATTTCCCCCAAGGTCTACAATTTCATCAAAAGTAACATGAATAGATTCTTCAATATTTAAGGTTCTTCTATTAAACACCCTATAAGCCTTGCTAGTTAATGAATAACCTAAGAAAATGCCCTCATCGGCTTTTGAGTCAAATTTTCCTAAGTTGTCCTTTCCATTATTTAACACAAAGCACTTACATCCAAATATTTTCAAATGAGCAACATTAGGCTTTCTACCATTTAATAATTCATAGGGAGTTTATTTTATAATTGACCTAATGAGCATTCTATTTAAAACATAACAAGCAGTACTAACTGCATCAACCCAAAAATATTTAGGAACATTTGATTCATTTAACATTGTTCTAGCAAGTTCCTCTAGTGACCTATTTTCCTTTCAACTACACCATTTTGTTGGGGAGTCCTAGGAGCAGAAAAGTTATGCAATATTCCATTTTCCTCACAATAATTTTCAAAATTTTCATTTTGAAACTCACCACCATGGTCACTTCTTAAAACATTAATTCTTAAGGCTTTCTCATTTTGAATTTGCTTTTCAAACTTTCTAAAGACCTTAAAAGCTTCACTTTTCATTGTTAAGAAAAATGTCCAAGTATATCTAGAATAATCATCAACAATCACAAGACCATAATAATTTCCACCAAAGCTTTTTATCCTAGAAGGTCCAAATAAGTCTAAATGTAATAATTCTAGGGGTTTTGAAGTGGAAATAACATTCTTTGATTTAAATGATGATTTTACTTGTTTACCTTTTTGACATGCATCACATAACCTATCTTTTTCAAATTTTAACTTAGGCAAACCAACAACTAAGTCTTTTGATATCAATTTATTTAAATGATGCATATTTATATGAGCTGCTCTCTTATGCCATAACCAAGGGTTCTCTTCCTTAGCAACTAAGCATGTTATACTAGAATCATGTAAACAATCCAAATCAATCAAGTATATGTTATTATGCCTAATGCCTTTTAATGCTACATTTTCGGAATCTATCAAATGTATTGTGCAAAATTTACTTTCAAATATTACCTTAAATCCTTTGTCACATAGTTGACTTATACTAAGGAGATTATGCTTTAGCCCATCAACAAGAAGTACATCCTTAATCTCCAAAGTGTTTGCACCACCTATATTTCCAATTCCAAGAATTTTCCCTTTGTTGTTGTCCCCATAAGTTACATATCCTTGTTCTTTAGCTTTGAAACTCACAAATTTCGTTTTATCACCGGTCATATGCTTTGAGAACCCGCTATCAAGATACCACATAGACTTCTTTGATTTGGAAGTTTCCTACAAAACAAGAACATAGTAAACTTAGGTCCCCATAATTTTTGGGTCCTTGGAGTTAGAGATAAACACATTATTTAACAATAGGAACCCAAATGTATTTTCCTTTAGGAAAACCAAAATGTTTTATTTTACATCTATTTGAAGTGTGACCTTGTTTCATACAGTAAAAACATGCTTTAGATGTAGCTTTAGAATAAGATGCATTTCTAACAATAGATGCTCTAGTTCCTTTTTCTACCCATACTGTTTTGTTTTTCTCTTTAGGCTTTTTCAAAGGAACTTGATGATTTACACTATTTTGAGCTAAAACAATTTTATCCTTCTTAAAGTCACTTATTTCCTTTTCGACTTTATCTAACAAATGGTTAAGTATATCTAAGTCATATTCATACTCTTTACGAGATGCACATGCTAAGTTCTTATCATCATTCTCATCTAAGCATACAATTTTCGTTTCTAAGGTTTCCTTTTCCTCTAAGCATGTGATTTTCGTTTTTAATGAGTCAACCTCCTTTTCGGATCTACTTAAACTCTTTTTCATAGCTTTATATTCATTTTTCAAGTCCTTAAAGGCACTAAACAATTCATTGTATGCATTTTGCAGTTCATCATAGTTATTTTCGTCATAACTTGATGATGAGTAGGAATCACTTACCTCAAAGTTGGAAGATATGTTGTCATTTCCCATTAAGCAAATATTGGCTTCAACTTCCGAGTCACTTGATTCCGAACTTGAATCACTGTTGTCCCAAGCAATGTAGACTTTCTTCTTGAAGAACTTTTTGCCTTTGATTTCTTCGTTTTTCTTGTTTGGACATTCGATCTTCATATGTCCTACTTCACCACAACCATAACATTTGATATTTATAGAAGAAATTTCCCTTACCTTTCCTTTACCTTTGAAGGGATGTCTTTCTTTGGCTTTCATGAATTTTGTAAACTTCTTTATCATAAGACTCAATTCTTCTTCTTCATTTTCCGAGTCTTCTTCTTCCTTTTTATTCTTACCTTTGGAAATTTCGGTTTTGAAGGCTAAGTTCTTCTTTTGATATTGTCCTTCCTCTTCATTTAGTCTTCCTAGCTCTAGCTCATGCTCTCTCAACTTTCCAAAGAGCGCCGCCATAGACATTGTGGCAAGGTTTTGTGACTCTGAGATGGTCGTCACCTTAGGTTGCCATTTCCTATCCAAAGATTTTAAGATTTTAACATTCAATTCATCAATGTCAAAGATTTTACCTAATCCGGTGAGATGGTTCACAATATGAGTGAAACGCTTTTGAACGTCAAATATCGTTTCGCCTTGTTGCATCCGGAACATCTCGTATTCTTGGATTAGGGAATTTTTTCGTGCTCTCTTAACATCATTGGTACCTTCGTGGGTCACTCCTAGCATTTCCCACATCTCTTGAGCACTTTTACAAACAGAGATCCTGTAAAACTCATCAAGGGTTAAAGCAGATGAAATAATATTTCTAGCCCTAACGTCAAATTGTGCTTTTCTATTTTCCTCTATTGTCCACCTAGAAAAAGGTTTAGGAACGTCTACACCGTTCTCAGTAACTTTAGGAATATAGGGACCGTTTAAAATAGCGTCCCAAATGCCTCTATCAAAAGATTCTAAAAATATTTGCATTCTTACTTTCCAGAAAGGATAATTTTGACCCGCAAAAAGTGGGGGTCTGTTGATAGACGCACCTTCGGCAAAAGTTTGATTTTGTCCAGCCATTTTCGAAAAGTTTGAATGACTATCAAAGCAAGCTCTGATACCACTTGTTGGAATCACGCAGCGGAATGTTCGCGTTGTCGGACAAAAACCAAGAGGGGGGGTGAATTGGTTTCTTAACAAAAATTAGGTTTTAAAAATTTTCCCCAAATTTTACCGATTAAAATGTTGTGTAAACATAAATAAGATAGAGATAGAGTCTTACACAAGAGATTTATACTGGTTCGGATCAAAAGACCCTACGTCCAGTTGCTAATCACTCAAACAGAGGATTAACGCTGTCACTATAATCAAAGTTGTTACAAACAGATAACAATTGAAAAGATAAAGTGAAGAAAACACCTCTCTTGAAACCCACAAGAGATGAAGAACAACTTTCCCTAGAGACGGCACAACACACAATCCACTAAGAACTCCACTTAGTGATTCTTATCGCTTCTAGCCCACACCAGGTTCCAAAAGCCCCTTTTTCCTCCAACAAACAGTTCTCTTGCACTCACAACACTTAACTTTTGTTTGAAAAAGGTTGTTCAATTTTCTGAGAACCTTAGAGAACCTTAAGTAGATGAATTAGGGTTTGGGAATTGAGGATTTTCGGAACTTGGAGTATTGGGATTAGGGTTTTCAAAAATAGGTTTAATTTGAAGTTAAAAATCAAAATTTGACTGAAATAATCGATTAAATGAAGTGTTAATCGATTATTACAGAGCCAAAATCAACAGAACCCCAACACGCACTGGTTTAATCGATTAAATGCCCTGTTAATCGATTAACTGGCCTGTTAATCGATGAACAAGTGAGTTAATCGATTAACACAGTGACCTGATACAGAAAATGGTTTTTCTCACTGTGATAATCGATTATTTAGTGTTTTAATCAATTAAACCCGAGACTTTTTGATAAATATGAGTTTTTGAAGCTTCTAAAGAGTAGACTATGTACCGGCTATCTTAGACTCTAATATTACAGACTCAAACTCATCAAAATAGAGTTATTACACAATAATACAAGTCTTCAACTCTCTAAGTTCTTCGTTCTTGAATCATCATCAAAATCAACAAGCTTCTTGTCCATGTAAGTTCAACATCAAATCCTTGTATGTTCAACATGGATCACATCGACACGTTGGTGGATCACACCGCCATGAATACACTCTATTCCTTCATGGATGGATACGTGGGGTATAATCAGATTAAGTTAGCCGTCAAAGATAGAGAAAAAACTTCCTTCATCACACTATAAAGAACGTTTTGTTACAGAGTTATGCCTTTCAGACTCAAGAAAATGAAGTTTATGTGGATGAAATAATTACCAAATCCAAGAACAAAATGGACCACATTCTCTTTTTGAGAAAATTATTCGGTCAACTTTGGAAGTACCAACTAAAACTAAACCCAGCTAAATGTACTTTCGGATTACGGTCAGGTAAACTCCTTGGGTTTATCGTCAGCAAAAAAGGGATATAGGTAGACCCCGACAAAACAAAGGCAATTTTAGAAATGCACCCGCCGGAAACTGAAAAGGAGATAAGAGGATTTCTTGGCCGAATTAACTACATAGCAAGGCTTATCGTACAACTCACAGACAAATGTGCACCCATCTTCAAACTGTTGCGCAAAAACCAACCAACAATTTGGAATGAGGATTGCCAACAAGCTTTTGAGAAAATTAAGTTGTGCTTAACCAATCCACCGGTACTCATGCCTCTCGTTGAAGGAAAACCTCTGATTCTTTATCTATCCGTACTCGATGAATCTATGGGATGTGTGCTCGGTCAACAGGATGATACAGGAAAGAAAGAATAAGCTGAAAGTGATGAAGATCTTATTGAATCATTTGATTAAACGAAGATCTTGTTGATTTGATGAAGACAAAATGAAGTCAAAGGCTATTCTGTTGCAGTCAAAGGTTACTTGGTCAAAGGGTAGAGTGATTAGTTAGTCTGCATCTATACTTAGGTATAATCATTCATATCTCTCTACTGCATGAGGTTTCATCATTTAAAAGATTTTGAAAATGCCTCTAAACATGTTTAATCTGTTAAAAAGCAAAGTAATCGGTTAAATAGTTTTTAAGTAATTGTTTTAACTGATATTATATGAGCTTTATCAGTTAAAATGTTCTTAACACTTACATAACAGGTATTTAACTGATAGGTTTTCAAAATAATCGATTAAAACCTTTTAAAACAAACACTGGAATTGTTTTAATCGATATATCTTAGAATTAATCAATTATTTTCATTAAAGGAGTTTTTGAAAACCTTATGCCAGTATTTTAACTAATGTAGAATCGAAATAATCGATTAAAATGACTTAAGATGTTTTGAAAAGTGTTCGGGCAGTATTTTAATCGATACAAACTTGAAATAATTGATTAAAATAACTTAAAGTGTTTTGAAAGATGTTCTGTCAGTATTTTAATCGATGTAAATGTGAATTAATCGATTAAAACCACTTGAAAGTTTTTGAAAGAAGTTCTGTCAGGATTTTAATCGATGTGTTATCAGTTAAAATAACTTAGAAAGTTTTATGAAACTATTTGGCAGGATTTAATCGATTAAAATGCAAATTAATCAATTAAAACAACTTAGAGATTTTTTTCCAAAGTGTTTTAATAGATTAAAACAGGTTGTTATCAGTTAAAATGACTTAGAAAGTTTTATGAAACTATTTGGCAGTATTTTAATCGATTAAAAGGTGAATTAATCGATTAAAACAACTTAGGGGATTTTTTACAAAATATTTTAATTGATTGAAATGATGTCGCATCAGTTAAAATGAATTTGGAAAATGATCAAGAACATTTTAACAGATTAAAATAAGTTTTAACAGATTAATTCCAGACTTTTAACAGATTAAAAATTTGTTTTAATAGATTAATTAAACCAGCAGTTTGAAAATCTTCTATATAAACAGGATTGCTTGAGTCTTAAAATATACCTTTGAGAAATCAATCAAGCAAGTTTTGTGAAGTTTTTCAAAGTTCTTTCTTGAGGCATTTTTTGCATTTCTCTTGTGAAGAAAGTCATTCTGCAGAGCAGCATAATCCGGGTTTGAGTGTTCTAGTTTCTTCTCTTTGTTTCTTTTATATTTCATTATCAGTATTGTGGGTGTTTGTAAGTGTGGGCACTGGTTTCGTGGTCGGAATTTGGTCTGCAGGGTAGTTCAAGAACTGGAAGTTGGTTCTTGGTGAAGGTTTAGATGCAAGGACTGGAATTTTGGTTCTTGTGGTAGATTGGGTGTGTGATTGGAGTTGTAATCTGTAAAACATTCAATCTAGTGGAACTCAGCTGGAATTTGGCTGAGAACTGGACGTAGCCCTGGGATTGGGTGAACCATATAAATCTTGGTTGTATCTCTCTAAACCTTTCTCTCTTTAATTCTGCTGCTGTCTTTATTTTGATTGTTTGTTTTGTTTGATTCAAGAATTGGTCAGAACTCTTAATCTTTGAAATAGATAATCTGTAATTTGCGAAAATCTTTCAAAGATCAATTCACCCCCCCTCTTGATCTCAACCTCCATTTCTAACAATTGGTATCAGAGCAAGGGTCTTGAAAAATACTCAAGACTTTCGGTCCAAATCTTTCATGCCTGAAAACAAATTATCTTTTTCTGAGGGAGCTTATATTAATAGACCTCCACTGTTTTGTGGTACAGATTATCCATTTTTGGAAAATTAGGATGAAGTTCTTTATTGAATCCATTAATAGGAATGTTTGGGATGTAATTGTTAATGGTCCATTAATTACAAAAAAAGAATGGTCAAGTTTAAATGATGCAGAGAAAAGAAAAGTTCAAAGTGATTGTACTGCTAAAAACATAGTTACTTCTGCACTAAACATGGATGAGTTTTTCAGGGTCTCTCAATGCAAATCTGCCAAGGAAATGTGGGAAGTTCTCGAGGTCACTCATGAGGGAACAACTGATGTAAAGAGAGCTAGAAAGCATACTCTCATAAGAGAATATGAGTTTTTTAAAATGCAAACTGGAGAAAGTGTTTCAGATGTGCAGAAGCGCTTCACTCATATCATCAATCATCTAATGGGCTTAGGTAAAACTTTTGATAATGAGGAATTAAATATAAAAGTTTGAAAATGTCTTGACAGGTCATGGCAGCCTAAGGTCACAACAATTTCAGAGTCAAAAGATTTATCCATCATGACAACAACTTCCTTATTTGGCAAACTCAGAGAGCATGAGATGGAAATTAACAGATTCAATGAGCACGAAATCTATGAAAAGAAAGGTAGAAGCATAACACTCAAAGTTGAAGAAAAAGGTCAAGAATCAGAGAAAGAAAGTGAAAATCTTGGAATGCTTGTCAAAAAGTTTAACAAGTTTCTCAAGAGAAAGATTCAAGATAAAGAAAAACACAAAAGGTATGAAAAGAAATCTAATTCTTTTAACTATAAATGCTATGGCTGTGGTAAGTAGGGTCATGTAAAAATGGAGTGCCTAGAAAAGAATAAATACAATATAAGAAAGAAGAAAAGATCAAAAGAAGAGCATATATAGCATGGGATGACAATGATACCTCATCAACAGAAAATTCTGATGATGAAGAAGCTAACTTGTGTCTAATGGCTAACCAGAACTATCAAACCAACAGTGTAAGTTCTAAATCTTCTTCTAATTTTGTGAATTATAATTCATTACAAGAAGAACTTAATGAAATGCATGAAGAAACCAAGAAACTTCAAAAAGAAAATGATAGGCTAAAAGGCATGAACAATTGGTTAGTAAATAGAGTTGATTCTCTTGAAAAGAAAATTCTTGAAGATGAAACTGATCTTGATTTCTTAAAATTAATCCATGATAATTCTGATTGTGTATGTAATAAACCATGCAATAATTGTCCAGATTTACAAAAGAAGATTGTTCTTTTGTCACAAACTATTTCTAAATTTACACAAGGTCAAGCTAATCTTGATGTTCTTCTTGGGTCACAAAAACTTATTTTTGACAAATCTGGCATTGGATTTACATCTAGCAAGAAAATCAGAAAAACACTTGTAAATACGAAATCATACTCATCATCTGTTATAAAATGCTTTTATTGTATGAAAAGAGGTCATTCTGTGAAATTTTGTAGAATCAAGAAGTATGCTATAGCAAGAGGTAGAATGAAGTGGATTCCCAAGAATTCATTTCAAATAAC
Source organism: Sphenostylis stenocarpa (assembly GCA_963425845.1). Taxonomy (NCBI): domain Eukaryota; kingdom Viridiplantae; phylum Streptophyta; class Magnoliopsida; order Fabales; family Fabaceae; genus Sphenostylis; species Sphenostylis stenocarpa. The sequence continues at coordinate 67,919,451 of OY731403.1, read as the reverse complement.
CTGATTGGACCCAATGATTATAAAAAGGGTACCAGATATATGTTAAATCTGTTTTGCAAGAACAAAATCTAGAAGTTCTTTGGTACCCAATCAACAACTTTTTATTCTGGATTCATGGACTGAGTATTTTAATTGATATAAAACTGTTTTAATAAATTAATTTCACTTACGGAAAATACTAGAAAAGTTGTTCAGTACAGTTTTAATCGATTAAAATACGAATTAATCGATTAAAATGTTTAGTATAGTTTTATTCTCTTTGTTTTAATCGATTAAAAAGGATTTACATCAATAAAAACCATTAAAAGGTCAAATTTAATCGATTCTTCTTCGTTTTAATCGATTAAAATTCTACTGTCATTTCATTAAATCTTTCAGTACAAAAATAATCGATTCTTTTATGTTTTTAATCGATTATTTCATTGTTTTTTTTTTCAAACCTAATATTCAAGATCAAATTAATTGGTTAATTTGTTGATTAATCGATTAATTCGTTCCTAGAAATCATTTTAATTACATTCAATTGAAAAATTCTCAGCTAATCAAGGATCATATGATAAAAGCAAAAAGATTGGCTGATTATAAACTGCCATATGCTATGCTGATTAATCAATTTTTTAGATACTTTGAAGTAGATCTTGCAGGGGAATATGTGGAAACTCCAAAGGCCTCCAATAATATTGATGATTCCACTTTACGGAAGATGGGATTTATCAAAATTGATGGAGAGTGGATCTCTAAGATTGATGCTGGGATGTCTGTAGATGAGGAAGAAGATGAATAAGAAGATGATCAAGGTCAAATTCCTTCTTCTCCAACTGCTGCAGAGGTTCCTGAATCGACTGGTGGTCAAGCTTCCTATGAAAACATGGAGATTATACCATACATGGAGCAACCTGACCGTGGATCTCCTCTCTCCCAGTTTGAAAGAATCATGCTTTCTCAAATGGCCACAATGCAAGAAAATCAAAGGAAGCATATGCAAATGACCTATCAGCACTTCCAACAGACCAACACACAATTCACCAACCTGGGAAATCAAATTGCTGATATTTACACCAAACTGGAAGATATGCAGCTGAACCAGGGAAATTGGGATGATTGAGTATCATCAAGAAGGGTCATTTCTATCTTTTAAAGTTTTTGCTTCATGCTTTTCTGATTTTTTTTTCTTTTATTCTCTATTATGGTCTGTAATATTGATTGAACCTTGATCAACTATCTTTATATGATATTAGTTGTTTTTGTTTTTAATTAGAAACCCCAGATTGAAACAAATAGCATAAATCTGATAGTTTTAACTGATACAAAAACAATTTAATCGATTAAATTCATTTAAAGAAACATTTATATAGAAAAGTCGTACTGTTTTAATCGATTAATTCATGAATTAATCGATTAAAAATCATAAATCATGAATCTGTATCGATTAAAATTGATTTACATCAATTAAAATCACTTGATAAGATGCCTTACTCTGATTTTACTCTATCTTTTGGTTAAAACTTAATCAAATTAGTTGACTTTGTTACTAAATATCTTATAATAACCATTTTTTAAATTCACACTGAATTAGGCATGTTAGATGCATCAAACATCACTTGGTTTCCAGATCTGGTTGTTTTAATTGATAAAAACGAGCTTTAATTGATTAAAAGAACTTTACAAAACATTTTCATACAATTTTAATCGATTAAATGTCATTTAATCGATTAAATGAACTCAAGTTTTTAGATTTCAACTTTCATTACTTGTTTTAATCGATTAAAACATTATTTGTATTAATTAAAATCAATAACAAGAACAATTAAATCGATTATGCCCTGTTTTTAATCAATTATTACTCTGGAAAGAAAATTAAAGGCTTTAGTTAATTGTTGTTCTTGTAGCATGCTACTAAAGCATGGTTCCTTTATCTTTACACGTGTCTGTTATATTCATTACAAATGTGTTAATGAAGATAAGTTTGAATAAACTTTAATTAGTTCTTAAAAGAGTAATACATCTCAATGGTGTCATAATTTTTTTTAAAATACTATTTTCAAAATAAATTTTTTTATATGTCATGCATATTGTTTGTTTTGCTTCTCTATTCCCTATTTTTGATGAAGTCAAAGGGGGAGAAATGATTGTTATGATTGTTTTTTATAATGATTATTTTTTATACTCACTATTTTAGGGGGAGTAGTAATCTAGGGGGAGAAATGATTAATTTTTGAATACTCACTAATTTATACATTCAAGTGACTTCTTCTGCAGAGATATTATTCAAAGAGATGTTTGTCTTCATCAAATAGGGGGAGACTGAAAGTGATGAAGATCTTATTGAATCATTTGATTAAACGACGATCTTGTTGATTTGATGAAGTCAAAATGAAGTCAAAGGCTATTCTGTTGCAGTCAAAGGTTACTTGGTCAAAAGGGTAAAGTGATTAGTGAGTCTGCATCTATACTTAGGTATGATCATTCATATCTCTTTGCTGCATGAGGTTTCATCATTTAAAAGATTTTGCAAATGTCTCTAAACGTGTTTAATCTGTTAAAAACCAAAGTAATCGGTTAAATGGTTTTTAAGTAATTGTTTTAACTAATATTATATGAGCTTTATCAGTTAAAATGTTATTAACACTTACATAACAGGTTTTTAACTGATAGGTTTTCAAAATAATCGATTAAAACCTTTTAAAACATACAGTGGAATTGTTTTAATCGATATATCTTCGAATTAATCGATTGTTTTCATTAAAGGAGTTTTTGAAAACCTTCTGCCAATATTTTAAATGATGTAGAATCGAAATAATCGATTAAAATGACTTAAGATGTTTTGAAAAGTGTTCTAGCAGTATTTTAATCCATACAAACTCGAAATAATCGATTAAAATAACTTGAAGTGTATTTAAAGATGTTTTGTCAGTATTTTAATCGATGTAAATGCGAATTAATCGATTAAAACCACTTGAAAGTTTTTGAAAGTAGTTTTGTCAGGATTTTAATCGATGTGTTATCAGTTAAAATAACTTAAAAAGTTTTATGAAACTATTTGGTAGGATTTATTCGATTAAAATGTGAATTAATCGATTAAAACAACTAAGAGATTTTTTCCAAAGTGTTTTAATCGATTAAAACAGGTTATTATCAGTTAAAATGACTTAAAAAGTTTTATGAAACTATTTGGCAGTATTTTAATCGATTAAAAGGAGAATTAATCGATTAAAACAACTTAGGGGATTTTTTACAAAATGTTTTAATTAATTGAAACAATGTCGCATCAGTTAAAACAAATCTGAAAAATGATCAAGAACATTTTAACATATTACAAGAAGTTTTAACATATTAATTCAATACTTTTAAAAGATTAAAAGATTGTTTTAACAGATTAATTAAACCAGCAGTTTGAAAAATCTTCTATATAAATAGGATTGCTTGAGTCTTTTAAAATATACCTTTGAGCAATCAATCAAGAAATCATAAGAGCTACTTTCAAGAAAGAATCACGCAAGTTTTGTGAAGTTTTTCAAAGTTCTTTCTTGAGCCATTTTTTGCATTTCTCTTGTGAAGAAACTCATTCTGCAAAGCATCATAATCCAGGTTTGAGTGTTCTAGTTTCTTCTCTTTGTTTTTTTTTTTATATTTCATTATTGTATTGTGGGTGTCTGGAAGTGTGTGCACTGGTTTCTGTGGCTGGAATTTGGCTGCAGGGTAGTTCAAGAGCTAGAAGTTGGTTCTTGGTGAAGGTTTAGGTGCAAGGACTGGAATTTTGGATCTTGTGGTAGATTGGGTGTGTGATTGGAGTTGTAATCTGTAAAACATTCAATCTAGTGGAACTCAGCTGGAATTTGGCTGAGAACTGGACGTAGCCCTGGGATTGGGTGAACCAGTATAAATCTTGGTTTTATCTCTCTAAACCTTTCTCTCTTTAATTCTGCTGCTGTCTTTATTTTGATTGTTTGTTTTGTTTGATTCAAGAATTGGTCATAACTCTTAATCTTTGAAATAGATAATCTGTAATTTGCGAAAATCTTTCAAAGATCAATTCACCCTCCCTCTTGATCTCAGCCTCCATTTCTAACACAAGTCATATACTACCTCAGCAAAAAATTCCTAGACTATGAGACCCGTTATACAATACTTGAAAAAACATGTTGTGCATTGGTGTGTGGGCAACTCAATGTCTCAGGTAGTATATGATTAGACATATGACCTGGTTGGTTTCCAAAATGGATCCAATCAAATACCTGTTTGAAAAACTCGTCCTGATTGGAAGAATAGCTAGGTGGCAAGTACTCCTTTCGGAATTTGACATCGTCTATGTCACCCAAAAAGCTATCAAAGGTAGTCCCCTAGCAGATTACCTAGTACACGGATCAACAAACGAATATCAATCCTTACAAGACGATTTTCCAAATGAAGACATCATGCATATCCAACACGAAGTACCCGAAGATGATGCATGGACTTTGTTCTTCGATAGAGCCTCGAACATGCTTTGACATGGGATAGGAGCTGTTTTAATATCCTCTGAAAAGAAGCACATCCCGGTAACAACCAGACTAAATTTCAACTGCACCAATAACATGGCTGAGTATGAAGCCTGTGCCCTAGGATTCCAAGCAGCTCTAGATCATGTGGTGACCAAACTCAAAGTTTTCGGTGACTCATCCCTTGTTATCTATCAACTCAAGGGTGAATGGAAAACTAGAAATTCCAAATTGATCCCATATGTAGAGTACATTTGGAATATGATTTCGAGGATGGAAAATGTCACTTTCGAGTACATCCTTCGGGAAGACAATCAATTCGTAGATGCCCTTGCTATTTTGTCATCTATGTTCGTCTTAGATCAAGAACGTGAGATACTGATTATCCAAATAAGGCTGCATGATAAACAAGCTTTTTGTATGGCAGTAACTAGCGAGGAAGACAAATCTCCTTAGTATCATGACATCAAGCGATACCTCATGAAGGGTGAATATCCCGAGGTAATTAATGATAATGATAAAAGGACCATTCGGAAGAGAGTCGTAGGGTTCACGCTAATAAGAGGAATCCTTTATAAGAAAAATTTTGACTCCAACTTGCTGAGGTGTGTGGACAGCGAAGAGGCTCAAACCCTAATTGTAGACCCCAAATCTTGCCCCGCCTCCAAATAAAGTCAAAAGACCCCCTATTTGAAGACGGCCGAAGCCTAACAAGCCACTAGGAGAGACTATTAGGCCCCCGTACTAAGATAGGAGGTTTTTTTTGGCCCGAAAAATAAAGTTTCTCGCCCTGAAGGGACGAGACCGCCGTCTGGAAGGACCAGACCGCCGTCTCGCCTCACGCCAGGGACGAGACCGCCGTCTGGATTATCCAAACGGCGGTCTCGACTTCTGCCTAGTCGAGACGGCAGTTTGGATTATCCAGACAGCGGTCTCGACCCCCTGCCATGGTTGAGACGGCGGTTTGGATTGTCCAGACGGCGGTCTCAACCCTGTCAGACGAAACGGCGGTCTCAACCTGTCAGGCGCAAAAAACTATAAATAGGGGCTCTCCCCCCCTCATTTCAACACAGAAAAAAAACACAGTAGCTCCTCCTTCTCTCTAGATTTTCTCTCTAGAACCCCTCCGAAGCATTTTCGGAATTTCTGAGTGTCTCTAGGTATAAATTGAGCGTCCTAAATCTTCTTTAGAATCCCTCCGAGGCATTTCCGAAGTTTCTGAGAGTTGTAGAGTGAAGGGTTGCCAAAAAGCACCCACTCTTTAAAGAGAAATACAAAAAACTTGCTTTGAAGGTGCACCCTCTCTCTTTCTAATTTTACCGCTTTCATTTAAAATTATGCAATAGACGCTAGGGCCATGTAGTCATAATCTTTAAATACCGCATAATAAAAGGGTAAAAGCGCAATTTTCCAGTTTAATTATTTATCCAAAGTAGCCGACCTATCATAGGGAACCCGAAAGGGGCGTCGTAAAGGAACTAACACTTCCTTTGCACGTAACTAACTCCCTTACCCAACTCTGGTTCTAATAACCAAAGTTGGTTTTCGAAAACCAACGCCTTTTTAAACTCCTTTTCCGATGTTTCCGGTAAAAACATCGGTGGCGACTCCACGAACCCTTCAAAACCCGTTCTTGGGTTAGCCCGGTTATCGGACAACCCAAGAACACTTTTCGAAAACCTCGTCTCTAGGTTAGCCCGGTTATCGGACAACCTAAGGACGTTGTAACCACCCATAAAAAACGCGAAAGCAAGAGGGTCAAAAAAAACCATCGCGTCGCTCCGACCGCCCCTTCGTTTTTTGGGAGGCGGCGACAGATGGCGACTCCACTGGGGAAGTCTAGAGAGTTGATCCCATTTAGTGATGGGCCGGCTTAAAAATAATTAAACCAAGGAAATAGCGCTTTTACCCTGCCTTGTATTATAACATGCTTTATTGTTTGGCTTTCAAATAACTGTTGCTTGCTTATACTTACGCAATTGATTGAAATATAAACTGCACACAAACCCTTGCACACTACAGTTCCCTCTATACCCGGGGGCAAGTGAGACAACCATAGGGAGTGGGTGGCAGGTACGGTTCGCTGTAGTTAGGGCCTTGTGCCCACCAGTGTGATCGGAAACCACCACTCAAGGTGATAACCTTCCTCTTTTGGCAACAAGACCGACTCTGGCCTTAGTGCTGAGCATGGTCGGACGGCTGGAGAGTGGGGACCCTATAATGGGGGCACCTTGGGGGCCTTAGCCTGGTGAGAACAGTTAGAACCTACCCTGACCAATGCACTTTTCTGAAGGAAAACCCTATCTCGTGATAAAAACGAAATCTCGCCTATTCGGGGATGATCGAATTGTGTGTGCATATGATTGTTGCATTTGTATGTTGCATGAACAAACAACAGAACAAAAACCAAAAATATTTTTCACAAATAAACACCCTTATCTCGGACAGTCTGCCTTTTAGCTAGCCTGGTTTCAGGTTCTTTGTAAGCTAAGTAGCCACGCAGTTCCGACAGAAGAGATAAGGGACGCTAAATATTTTTTCGCATAAAGCCATTTTTTTTATCTCGGACAGTCTGCCTTTTAGCTAGCCTGGTTTCAGGTTCTTTGTAAGGTAAGTAGTCACGCAGTCCGACAGAAGAGATAAAAGGCTATAAAATAAAAATAATAAATCAAAACATTTATAAAAATAATGTTGACAAAGTCGTATCATTCATATCGCATCATAAGCGGAAAAACCAAGAGAGAAAAAAATGCATAAGGGAAGTATGCATACACATCATTTTAATAAATCCCTAAAAAATGGGTCTTCGGAGCGTTTTTTGGGAAAATTACTGGGCCAAATCCCCTTTGGGTATTTGTAATTTGGTTCTTCACCCTTTTCTCTTCGTTTTGACATGTTGTGCGTCCAAATTGGACAACCCAGTCAAAAGTTATGTCACTTTGAACATCTATTGCCCTTTTGTACTGGTGCATGCATAAATACATTCATTCTAGGGAGCACGAGATATCCCTAAGACAATGGCGAAAGAGGCCCCAAGCACATTTGTGACCTTCGTGACAAGGAAGGGACAAGTGTACCAAGGTATGATGGTGATTGCCATTATACTTGTCAACTCTGTGATGGGGAAGGAACTATTACACCGAGGTGGGTAGGATACCCCACAAAGCATAAGCTTTAAGGAGGATACCTAAGCCATTGTCTTAAGGAATATCCATCTCATAAATCATTTGTTTTAAACAATAAAAATCTTTTTGCATTCTAGAAAGCGGATGGTATTCTTCATGCCCTCATCTGCAAAAAAAAAAAAAAAAAAAAAAACACAAAATCCCAAACACTATCATACATCATGTTAGAAAATAAAACATGATAATGTTTAGGAAAAAACAAACACTTGCATACATGCATCCACCAAACTTCATCCTCATAACATAATAGACAATCGAAGAAGTGGACATTCCTCAATACCATGAAAAGAGGATTAGGGCATTCGCATGCCATGCACGGGAAGCCAAAAAGAAAATAAATAGAAATATTTACCCGCCTATGGGTTCATTTAGGCTTCTCCGCTTTAAAAAAAAAAATGTACTTCGAAACATTGCATTGAGGAATGTACACTGTCTAGATGAAATAAATAAAATTGTTTGCTTTCATCATCTCTTCAAACGTCTATTGCATTCATTGCATTCAGTCTCAATTTAATAATAATAAGACAATAAAAAGAAAGGATTAGTGGATGTGCTTTCCATGAATCGGAATAAGATGAAGAGTAAGTCTTTCGCCATCAAGTTCTCTCCAATGGTTGATCTGCCCAAGGAGGATAACAAGCCTCAACCATTGGATATCCAAGTCAATAAGGAAGAGGGGGCAAGGATGCCATTACATTTTGTTCATGCCTCGAACCAAATAAAGTTGTACCATTGAGATACGCAGAAACATCTTCCATCAATAAAGATATCTCCAACATAGCCAACATTCGGGGGCAAAATTAGAAGTGAAACAATCTACACCCCCAGGAGCTATAAGAGAATGCTCCCAAGAATAAAGGAAAAATAATAAGACCGAAGAAAGACATAATCCAAAAAGGAAATTGAAGAGACTTTGGATTCACGAAGCTGAGGCAATTCACGATGCTCCGCCAAAGAGACAAACTCAGGGTAGGCGACAAGCTAGTCACAGTTTGAGCTAGAGACGACATTCGGATCAGTAAGCCTTCTACCCGACCTTGAATGGATGCGGCTGAATTAAAATATCTTTTGCCAATATGAAAAGACTTTCCCAACAATATGAAGGTGACCCACATGATGAGAAAATATGGATATCACCCAAACCAAGGGCTCATTAGAAACTCTCAAGGAATAAGGGAGCCACCAGATTTTAAAGACAATCCTTTGAAGGATCAAGCTGCACGGAGAAAAAGGAAGTCTCCCCTCCATACCTTGAATCAGATTTTCCCAAATAGAGGGGTTCAAGCGTCAAAAGCGACTTTAGTCATTAGGTGTTCTCCTTCTGATTCTTAGGGTTTGTAAATCCAATGACTATTAGAGATTACTCCTCGGGGCTAGCCCAAACCCCGAGCATTGTAGGGCACACATTTCCCTATTAATTACAAAGAATGTCATTCTTACTATCTGCTTCTCTTCTTGTTATTCATGTCTAAACCTCATTAATAACCATGTTTAAGCAAACGTTTACAAAAGTGCACCATTAACCAAAATAAAAGTCAAAATCCATCACCATTGATTGACTAGAAGCATAAAATCAAGTTTTACCTCGTCATAAATAAAGACGTGTTTCGCCAATGTTGTGCAAAAAGAAAACAAAAATCAAAAGAAGCCCATAGAAGCTAAAGGCCAAAAAGAGAGGGCAAGAAACCCGCTAGGAAACCTGAACAACCATAAAGGGTAGCCTAGGCAAAAATTAGGGTTACAAAATAAAGTCCACTAGGTTTCCAAAGCAAGAAAAAAGAAACCTAGACAAAAGTTAGGACAAAACAAAACACAACATCCTAAGCTGAAAACCCAAAGGGCAGACTAGGGAAGTCAATCAGTCATATCAAGCGCCATAGAACAAGACGCCACTCCATAAACAAAACGTTGTTTAAACTAGCCTAAACACTTTAACAAACCTTGGCTAGCCGTGCTTACAAAAACCATTTTTTGTCAAAATAAAACAATTCTAAAACACAAGCCTTTGAATTAAATATCCTCTTCTTTCTCTTCTCTTGACCCTTATCACTACGACATTCTAGTAAGTAGTAGGGAAATATGGAGATAGTAATCAATAAGAGGATCGACATCCCCAAGGAAAGGGAGGGGCGCACTAACATGGCAAGTCGCTCTACAATTAGTACAATCATTATTTGGTCATGAAAAAATCGAGACGGCAAAATTGGTACAGCCTATCCCTGTCGACGAAAGCACATAATGTCGGAAGCTCATCAGAAGCTAAATCACATTGGTTAATCCTTTTGAAAATTTAAATGAAATAGTATTATAGGATGCATATCGCCAACATTGCATGCATATGATAGGCTCCTATCTCTCAAAAAAAGGGAGAAAAAGAAAAAATGAGAATAAAAAGAATAATGCTTGCTAGGAGATTCTTAGGCAAAAGTTAGGGTAGCTCGCTAGATCGAAAACACGCAAAGGGCGGTCTAGGCAAAAGTTATGGCATTCATAAAAAAGGAAAAAGCCCGCTAAGATATCCTAGGCAAAAATTAAGGCAGCCCGCTAGACTGAAAACCCCAAAAGGGCGGTCTAGGCAAAAGATAGGGCTAAACCGAAAAATGAATAAAAGAGAGAGGTTCTTCATCATAATCATAAAAAGTCCAGCAGGAGAATGCCAGTCACTTTTCCAGATGCATCAATCAAAACGAATAGATTGCATTTAGGGCATCCACACACAAGTAGTCGCACAAAACGACTTTGTCAAGACAAAAATAAAAGAAATAAAAATTACTTCAGACAAATAACAAAAAAAAAAGCATTCATGCATATAAGGAGACTAGCTCCATGTTTGTGATTGAAAACAAGATCACTGAGACTGAGTCTCCAAATAATGCCCTTAAGAAAACGGAACAAGTCGTCAATCAAGCGACTCATCGAAATAAGAGCTTCTGAAAATCAAGAGCTCCAGCTACCATCCTTCTACCCAGAAAAGAAGGCACAAGAAAGTAATAAGTCTTCACACAGTGCTCTCCCTCAAGAAAGAAGAGCGAGTCATCATCAGAAGCTTCCAGAAGCCAAAGCTCCAAACATCACCCAATAAAAGAGGGCACAATCATCAAGACATCATAAAAGAAAAGCCGACGGAAAGGCTTAGTCATCCCCAAGAGGATCCTTGCCTACCCCGAAGGCAAAATAAAAATACTCCTCACGGCTCAGCATTACCACCACATGAGTCATCGAGCACACTCACCCAAAGTCTCCTCCACACTCCCCAACGGAGAATAAAGGCTCCAAGAGCCCATCATCATCATCATCATCAACAGTCAAAAGAGTCTGATCTCCATACCATCAAGGGCTCAACATAAAGAGAAAAAAGAAGAAAACCCTTGCATCCCCAACGGATATCCAAAAGAAAGGGTCGCAACAGAGAAGGTCGAATAAAAATCCCCAAGTGGATCTCCCTACAAAAAGGATGAATAAGGAAATCTCCATAATCTTCATAAGGTCAGCTCGCATCAACATTAATCAAGGAGCCAGGACTCCATCCCAGAAAAATCGGATCCCCATGGAAGTTAATAATCCCTTGATGGATCACCTAAGAAAATTTTATCCCCTGCGGATCCCCAAAGAGAAGAAAAGCCTGCGTGCATAAAAAGAAACTAAAAAGTAACAAGGCGCATGCATTATCCCAATAAAAAAGCCAGATTTCAAAATCGCGATAAAAAAGAGATAAATCGTGGAAAAAGGCAAAATCAAATAAAAATCCTAACTTCCAAGAAATCAAATCCCTAAAGTGGGTCACCGCAGAAAAAGGGAAAATCAACAAAAAAGAGGAATCAGAAATTCCACTCCCCCCAACAGAATAAGAGCATCACAAACGCCAGCTCACACCCACATCAATTAAGGAGTCAAAACTCCATTCCCTCAGGGGGCAAATCAAAATTAGATCCCCGGGAAGGCAATCAATTCCCCGGTGGATCACCAAAAAGAGAAAAATCATCTCCAGTGAGCATACGACAAAGGCAAATTCCAAACTCACATCCTTAGAAGAGTCATTTGCCTAGGCGTAGGCAAGATTTGGCGAGCAAGAGCCAATTTCCCCAGAAAGGGACATCAACCTATTCGGAGGCAAGCAAGTATAAAGTCTTCACCAGTAATGAAGCATCCGCCTACTCAGAGGCACAGGAAACAAAAAAACAAAAAACTCCATTTCCCCAGAGAAATAAGAGCTTGAAGAAACCAGCTCTCATCAACACCAAACAAGGAGTCACAACTCCATTCCCCAAAAGGCGACCAAAATTAGATCCCCAAGGAGTCAACCAACTCCCTAGTAGATCACCAAAAAAACATACCCAGAGAGCCTACTGCAAAGGCAAAACTTCAAACGCATATCCTCAGAAAGCTACTTGCCTAACATGGATATCCCTAGTGGAACGCATAGGCAAAACCTTGCAAGCAAAAAAGCAACATTAGCCTATTCAGAGGCAAAGAAAAAAACAAAACCAAAAGTCTTCACCTCCAAACGGAACATCTGCCTACTTAGAGGCATTACCAAAAACTCAATGGATATCCGCCTACTCAAGAGGCGTCACCAAGATCAACAAATCCCCAGAGGATTCCTGCCTACCTAAGAGGCACTTATCAAAAAAATTCCCGACAACCAGCAAAGTCGGATGACCACCACAAAAGATAAAAAACAAAGAATCCCCAGCAATCAACAAGCTGGACGAACACCAACAGAATCCCCAGCACAAACCGGACGACAATTACCAGAAAAGACAAAAAACAAAGACAGAACACATCTCAACAACGGTGCATGAGCTACCCGAGCAGTAAGCCGCCACCACCACCAGTCCTACGCAGTGGACTGTACCAGCCTGATAGGGGGTTTATACCTATCAACCTGCGCACGCGTTGCACCTGAACGGCGCATGAGCTACCTGAGCAGTAAGCCGCCACCACCACCAGTCCTACGCAACGGACTGTACCAGCCTGATAGGGGGTTTATACCTATCAACCAGCACACAAGGAGTGCCTAAACAGCGCATGGGCCACCTGAACAGTAAGTCGCCACTACCACCCTGATGGGGGGTTCATACCCATCCGGTCCCACACAACGGACCGTACCAGCCTGATGGGGGGGTTCATACCCATCCGGTCCCACACAACGGACCGTACCACCCTGATGGGGGGTTCATACCCATCCAGTCCCACACAACGGACTGTAACTACCAGCCATATGGGGGGTTTATACCCATCAACCAAAGGATCGGCTACGTCAGGAGTATTATCCGGAGGTTCTACCACGTGTCAACCAAAGGGATCCGCTACGTCAGGAGTAGTATCCCGGAGGTGCATAAATACAACATCTCCCCAGAGGATCATCCGCCACAAGACGGGATGTCCGAAGGGTAGCCGGGCGAGAGGGTCAACTCCTTTACCTTCCTGTCTACCTGTCTGGCACAACAAAGCCAACAGCCGACTAGTCAGGTAAAGGGGGGCAATTAAGGAAATTCATGAATGAGCCTTCGGAACCCACACGCCAAGGCATGTCATGACAAAAAAAAATCCTAAGGGCAGGATACTTCTGGTCCCCAATGGAAGGTGATTGTCATCAATACGCCAAGCGATGTCACAAATGCCAGGTCTATGCCGACAATGTTCATGTCCCACCGGCACCTCTCAACGTCTTGGCTACACCATGGTCTTTCTCCATGTGGCGCATGGATGTTATTGGACCCATCGAGCCCAAAGCATCCAATGGTCATCGCTTCATCCTAGTGGCCATTGACTACTTTACCAAATGGGTAGAAGCGGTATCCTACGCACATGTGACCAAGAATGTAGTGACCACCTTCGTCAAGAAAAATATCCTGTGTCGGTATGGCATCCCCCATCGTCTCATTATTGATAATGGGACCAATCTGAACAATAAGATGATTGAAGAATTATGCTAAGATTTCAAAATTAAACATCATAATTCCTCTCCATACGGACCCAAAATGAACGGTGTAGTAGAGGCAGCCAACAAGAACATCAAGAAAATCATCCAAAAGATGGTAATAACATATAAAGATTGGCACGAAATGTTACCCTTTTCCCTGCACGGATACCGAACTTTCGTATGGACCTCCACAAGAGCCACTCCATTTTCCCTCGTATACAACATAGAGGTCGTACTGCTAGTGGAAGTCGAAATACCCTCCCTGCGAGTTATTATGGAAGCAAAGTTGACAGAAGTAGAATGGGTTCAAAATTGGTACGATCAGTTGAACCTAAACGAAGAAAAATGATTGGACGCCATATGTCATGGACAAGCCTACCAAAAGAAAATCAAAAGGGCTTATGATAAAAAAGTCAACCCCCACACTTATCACGAGGGGGATCTAGTGATAAAAAAACTGCTTCCAGCATAGAAGGATAAAATCGAAAAATGGGCGGCAAATTATGAGGGACCCTTTATGGTCAAGCGATCCTTCTCAAGAGGAGCTCTTATCCTCACAAACATGGATGGAGAAGAACTTTGGCTCCCAGTCAATTCAGATGCGGTGAAGAAGTATCATGCTTGAAGGCATTGCTCATGATCCGCCAGGATGAAAACCCATAAAGGGTGTCCTGGGCAAAAGTTAGGATCCACACATCTCTCTAGGACACGTCCTAGGAAAAAATTAGAGGTTTCAACAACAAAAATAAAATTAAAAGAGCAATGGGTACCTTAGCCGAAAATCGCAAGGCGACTAAGGGAACGTCCTTCTAGAAGCAGGCAACCTCTGCATAGTCTTCACTCCAGGCTCGAGCATCTCGACTAAGGCAACTAGGAGAACCAGGGGGACAGATGTCAGAGGCATGATTGTTATAGCTTATACAGTGTAGCCAACCTTGGCCAGTCGTGCTTCTAAATCCCTTTGTAAATCCTTCTGTAAAAAATAAACTATTTGTTCATATCAATAAATTTGTCTTTCATTTATTTTCTCTTGACCAAATTATGAAAATGCCTCTGTGTTAAATAACCAAATCAAGAAAACATAAGAAAAGAAAGGAAAAAGAATAAAAGCCTACTAGGAAGAATCCTAGGAAAAAATAAAGGCAACCCGCTAGATCGAAAACCCCGCAAAAGGTAGGGCTAAAACAAAAAAGTACGTGAACAAAGGAACCCGTCAACATCCAACGGGAAAGGACAATAACTTCTCTAGATGCATCTAATAAGAAAATGGACTGCATTTAAAGCATTCACACACTAATAGTCGCACAGGAAGACTTTGTCAAAATCATTAAAATTAAGCCTTTTTAATCATGCATGAGGAGACTAGCTCCATGTTTGTGATCGAAAAACAGGAAGCATTGAGACCAAGTCTCCAAATAATGCTCTCCCTCAAGAAAGCGAAGCAAGTCTCCACAGAAAACTAATAAGAATGTCCAGAATAATAAACTCCGACTACTATAATTCCACCAAATAAGGAAAAGGCAACATTCAAACCAAAACGCAGCCAACGGAAAGACTCTATCCCCAAGCAGATCAGCTTACTCAGAGGCAAAACAACGCAAACCGAAAGTCTTCACTTCCGAGGAAGCATTCCGCCTACTCAGAGGCACCACCTAAATCAAAATCCCCTAGTGGATTCCTGCCTGCTTCAGAGGCATTTACCAAGAATCTTTGGAAGTCAACACATCGGATGACTACACAAGAAGAGTCAAGAACAATCACTCCCCATGGAGTCGGCGCATGAGCTAGAGCAGTAAGCCGCCACCACATACATCGTCCGAAGGACGAGCCCCGTTGCAAGGGAGTGTCTTGAAGACGAATGCTGGCGCATGAGCTAGAGCAGTAAGCCGCCACCACCTTCTTTATCAGAAGGATCAACCATCACAACAAAAGTGGCATCAGAAGATAGAGTTTTGCACATCGTCTAGAGGATCAACTCCATCACAAAGGAGTATCCGAAAGACATAACCCGCCGTCATCATCCAACAAATCAGCTCCGCTGCAAAGGAGTATCTTGAAGGAGGGATGTATATCATCCAAAGGATCAGCCCTGTTACAAAAGGGTATCTAGAAGATACAACCCGCCTCTACTATCCTAAGGGTCAGCTCCCATAGCATGGGAGCATCCTGAAGACAAGAGTTCACCACCTACGGGGTCAGCTGCCGCATTAAAGGAGCATCCCAAGGGAAAAATCTTCATCAGCTGAAGGGTCAACTACCGCATTGAAGGATCATCCTGAAGCTTCACACATATCGTTCGAAGAGTTAGCCTCCGCAGCAAGGAAGCATCCTGAAGACAACACCAAACTACATTCACAGTCCCGAGGGTTAGCTACCACAACAAGAGGAGCATCCAAAAGACAACCGGGCAAGAGGGTTAACTCCTTCACCCGCCAATCAACCTCATATTACGTTAGCCCATAGTCAATTGGTTAGGTGAAGGGGGCAGCTGTAGACCCCAAATCTTGCCCGACTCCCCAATAAAGGTAGAGATCGCCCATTTCGAAGATGGTCAAGACTTTGTTAAGTCCCTTGTAGCTTTTTCTAGGTTCCATTTAAGATAGGAAGGTTTTTAAAGGCAATAAAAATTGGAAAATCCACCTGCGACAACAAATGGTCATCCAGGACAATCAGACGGCCGTCCATGCCAACTTTAAGGCTATGGACGGCCGTCCATGGCCACTTTTTGCCATGGATAGCCGTCCACTTTTTCCTGGTGCGGTTTCCTATAAATAGGACCCCCATTTCTCAAAATTTCACAACTTTTAACTCCTATCACTCTCTAAGAAGCCTTTTGGCACTTTTGAGTGACTTTAAGTATTATTCCAGAGTTCGAGTGAGCTTTTCGATTTCTGTTTAAAGTAAAAATCGGTTAAGGAAGTCTCCTATTGATAAATTCGGTCCTCGGTAGAGTGACTTTCTTTTCTTTTGCGGGAGGAGCGTGCCTATAGAGTGTGGGGACTTCCAAAAAAATCCTCAAGTTTTGAAGGGTTAATAGAAAGCTTGCTTCGGAGGTTCCTTCCCTATTCTCTCTCTCTTTTACTGCTTTCTTTATCGCTTTCTTTGTGTGCATTAGATAATAGGGCCATGTAGACATTTAAATTTTGCAAGTAGATAGAATAATAGGGTAAAAGCATAATTTCTTTAAGTATTTATTTTCTAAACTAGTCCATCATAAGGAACCCGAAAGGAGCGTTGTGGGGTGCTAACACCTTCCCCACACGTAAGTAACTCCCTTACTCGACTCTTGTTGTAATGGCCAAAGTTGGTTTTTTCTAAAACCACTACCTTCTTATTTTTTTTACCTTTTTCAGTGTTTAAGGTTAAAACACTGATGGCGACTCCTCAAACCTTTTCAAAAATCTCGCCTTTAAGTCCAGCCCCGTTATCGGACAACCTAAAGGTGTTGAACGACTTATTTCAAAAAACGCGAGTCAATCAAAACCATTGCGTCGCTCCGATCGCCTCTTCTAACGGTGGCGACAGGCCTCTTTCGCCTTTGTCTTAATGATATCTAATGCCCCATAGAATGAATGAATTTATGCATGAGAGATTTATTAGGATGATACTTATGCATTCTTTCCTTATGCATTTATTTTCTCTCTTATTTTACTACTCTTTAAATGATGAGGGTATGAATGGTTTGACTTTGTCAAAATTGTTTTATAAATGTTTTGATTTTGTCAAAATGCATTTTATTGTAATTTGTTTTTTATTTGTTTTATTACCCCTTTATCACTTCTGTAGGTCAACGTGCCCACTTAGCTTACAAAGAACCTGAAACCAGGCTAGCTTAAATGAAGACTGTCCGAGATAAAGTTTGTTTATTAAGAATTTTTTTTTATAACCCCTTATCTCTTCTGTAGGTCAACGTGACTACTTAGCTTACAAAGAACCTAAAACTAGGGTATTAAATGAAGACTGTCTGAGATAAGGTTGTTTATTGCAAAAAGGTTTTGAGATGTTATTTTATTTGTATTATTTTATTTTTTATTTGTTGTTGTATGATTATGTTATGCAACAAACAAATGCACAAACAATTCACTCATCCGCGAATAGAGTGACGACATTTAATTACGAGGTAGGGGTATCCTGCAGAAAAGTGCATATTCAAGTTGGTTCTAATCGTTCTCACAAAGTCCAGGTCCCCAAGGTGCCCCCATTATAGGGTCCCCTGCATCTTCCAATCCTCAGACCATGCGTGGCACTAAGGCCGTGTTGATGTCTTATGGATCAAAAGAGATGGTTATCACCTTGAGTGGTAGTTTCCGACCATACTGGTGGGCTCATGGCCATCACTCTGACAAATAGTACCTGCCACCCACTCCCTAAGGTTATCCAACATACCCCCAGGTATAGAGAGAATTGTTGTGTACAAAGGTTTGTGTACAATCGTTATTTCAAACAATTTACAGAAAATAAACATACAAAAGTTATTAAAGACATAAAATAAAGCATGTTGTAAACACAAGGAAGGGTAAAAGCATAATTACAAGTTCTTATTTCTTGAACTAGTCCATCACTAAATGGGATAAACTCTCTAGCTTCCCCAGTGGAGTCACAATCTGTCATCGCCGGCGCGCGGATTTCGATATTTGTGAACGGTTGCGATGGATGACTAAACTCCTTTATTTTAGTAAAATTATGTGGTCAACATTCTTAAGATACCCGATAACTGGATTGACCTTAAGAATGAGGTTTTCGTAAAGGTTTCTATGGAGTCGCCATTAGTGTTTTAACCTTAAACACTGAAAAAGGGTAAAAAGGCATTGATTTTAGAAAAAACCAACTTTGACCATTACAACCAGAGTTGGATAAGGGAGTTAGTTACGTGTGGGGAAGGTGTTAGCACCCCACAATGCCCCTTTCAGGTTCCCTATGATAGACTAATTCGTAAAATAAAGACTAAGAGAAATTAAGCTTTTACCCTATTTATTTATCTACTGACAGAATTGAAATGTCTACATGATCCTAATATCTAATGCATACAAGGAAAGCAGTAAAAGAAAGCAGTAAAAGAGAATATATATGAAGGAGAACCTCCGAAGTGAGCTTTTCTAAATCTTGAACTTGAGGACGCTTTTTGGTAGTCCCCACACTCTACAGAGACACTCCTCCCTGGAACAAAAAATAAAATACCACACTACTGAGTGCCGAGTGTCTTAAAAGGAGACTTCCTTAACCGATTTCTACCTTAAACGGAAATCGAAAAGCTCACTCGGACTGTGGAATAATGCTCAAAGTCACTCTCAAGTGCCAAAAGGCTTCCTAGAGTAGGAGTGGAAAGATGTGTGTAAGCTTTGTGAAATGAGGGGGGGGGGCGAGGCTCCTATTTATAGGAATTCACGCCAGGTAGCCCAGGATGGCCGTCTAGGCTTCTAACAGGCAAAACGACCGTTTGGATATCGAGACAGCCATCTCATGCTCAAAGACAGGAGAGACGACCATCTGGCCAAACGAGACGGTCGTCTTGACCTTCAAAGAAGGTGAGATGGTCGTCTTGACCTTCAAAGAAGGTGAGATGGTCGTCTTGACCTTCAAAGAAGGTGAGACGGCCATCTGGCCAAACGAGATGGTCGTCTCAACTTTCAGGGAAAGTGAGACGACCATCTGGCCAAACGGGACGGTCGTTTCGAGCCTCCTGTCAGCCTCTAGGAAAAGAAAACCAAGAACTCTTAGTGGAAAAAATGTACAAAAGCATTGAATAAAATATTTGGAGTCAATGAGAGGAGTATGGTATTCGAGAAATTGGCATCCATAAGACAGAATGGGGGAGTAGAAGAGTATGTGCAAGAATTTGAAAGATTGGTATCCCAAATTTCACCTTTATTAGAAGAACAGTTGCTGGGGCATTTTTTTTGCAGGATTACAAAATGGAATCAAGAGCCAGATCTGACCACATGATCCAAGGGATCTAATGAGGGCTATGGAAATTGCTAGGGATGTGGAAGAATCTCTAAATGAATCAAGGGCGGGCAGAACCAGTACCTATCGTAGTCAAAATTCTTCAGATTCTAGATTTCAAATAGGGATGGGAGTAGTTTCAAGAACA
Source organism: Sphenostylis stenocarpa (assembly GCA_963425845.1). Classification (NCBI taxonomy): domain Eukaryota; kingdom Viridiplantae; phylum Streptophyta; class Magnoliopsida; order Fabales; family Fabaceae; genus Sphenostylis; species Sphenostylis stenocarpa. The sequence continues at coordinate 67,899,771 of OY731403.1, read as the reverse complement.
AAACCTTTAAGGGCTCTGGAATTTCTCAAACTTCCTCCAGCAACGTGAGTACAACAAGGAAAGAAGGAGAATGAACGTATGTGGGCTCTAGGATAGGGGGAAATTCAGCAGGAGACATTAAAGGTTGGGGAGTGAGAAACCTTCAATGCCCAAAATACCTAAAAATAAGGGAAGAGGGACTATGTTTCCATTGTGGGGGAGCATTTAGTCCAGGCCATCGCTGCCTAGAAAAAATTTTGAGGGTGATAATTTTGGCGGAGGATGACGAGGATTTTGAGAACACAGAGGAAGATAGAGGAGAGGAGAAAATGGGGATGATGGAAAATAAGATGATGGAGACCTTACAGGTAGGAGAGAACTCTGTGAATGTGAGACCTTCCAGGCATCCCCATCTGTTAAAGTCGGAGATAGAAAAATAAGTGAAGGAAATGCTGAAATCTGGAATCATTAGACCAATTGACAACCCCTATTTCAGTCCACTGATTTTGGTCAAGAAGAAGGATGGGAGTTGGAGATTTTGCATAGATTATCGAGCCTTAAACAGGGTTATTGTCCTAGATAAATTCCCTATACCTGTGATAGAAGAGTTACTAGATGAGCTACATGAGGCTACATATTTTTTCAAGGTTGATCTTAAGGCAGGATATCATCAAATCAGAATGTATGATGGGGATATACAGAAAACAACTTTCCGAACACACCAGGGTCATTATGAATTCTTGGTTATGCTGTTTGGACTAACCAATGCCCCAACAACATTTCAATGTGCAATGAATACAGTCTTGCACCAATATTTGAGGAAGTGTGTGTCATTATTCTTTGATGACATTTTGATTTACAGCAAATCGTGGGAGGATCATGTGGTTCACTTAAAACAGGTGTTACTCACCTTACAATAGCAGAAATTTTTTGCAAATAAGAAAATATGTGAGTTTGGGAGGCAAGACGAAAAGTATTTGGGTCATGTAATCTCGCAAAGAGAGGTAGAGATGGACCCCGAAAAGCTGTCAATAATTCATCAATGGCCTCTACCAAAATATATTAAGGCTTTACGAGGATTCTTGGGTCTTATGGGGTATTATCGATGATTTATACGAGACTATGAAAAAATAGCAAATCCACTGACAAGTTTATTAAAAAAGGGGAGTTTTAACTAGAATGAAGAAAGCACTGAGATTATGGAAAGACTCAAGAAGGCTATCACAATAACTCCTATTTTGGAATTGCCAGATTTTAGTCAACCATTCTCTATAGAGTGTGATGCATCAGGAAATGAATTGGGTGTTGTGCTATCACAAAATAAACGACCTATAGCATTTTTTAGCAGACACTTATTAACCAAATCCATTTATGAGAAGGAATTGATGGCTTTAGTTCTAGCCATCCAACATTGGAGACCATATTTATTGGGGCAAAAATTTACAGTGTATACTAACCAAAAGAGTTTGCAATATCTATTAGAACAGCGAATTACCACTCAAAATTAGTAGAATTGGTTGGCCAAATTGATGGGGTATGAATTTGATATAGTATATAAAACTGGAACATCCAACAAGGTGGTTGATGCCCTCTCTCGTCGGGTGGAGAATGAGGATGAAGAAAAAGAGTTGCAAGTTGTCTCCATACCTTTTTGGTAGGATTTCCAATCAATATTGGAGGAGATTAATGGTGAGCAACAACTCTGGGAGTCAAGGGCAATATACAATGGAGAATGGTCGACTTCATCATAAGGGAAGATTGGTTATTTAAGCCAAATCGGTTTGGATTCCAAGATTGCTAGCCGAATATCACACCACAACTACAGGGGGTCACTCTGGGGTGTTTAGGACATATAGTAGATTGGGACAATCACTTTACTGGATTGGAATGAAGAAAATGGTGACAGATTTTGTGGCAGCATGTTTAGTGTGTTAAAAACACAAGTACCTTGCCTCCTCTCCACAAGGACTACTACAACCCTTACCCATACCCAATGCAGTATGGAAAGACATAAGTATGGATTTCATTGTCTAGTTGCCCAAGTCTAATGGTATGATTCGATCTTGGTGGTGGTAGATAGGTTGAGTAAATATGGGCATTTCATACCCATTAAACACCCATATTTCTACTAGGAGCATAGCGGAAGTGTTTTCTAAAGAAATAGTGAGGTTACATGGGATTCCAGCCTCAATTGTTAGAGATAGGGATCCTATGTTCCTATGTTTTTTTTGGAAGGAGTTGTTTAGGTTACAAGGGGCACAACTTAATATGAGCATGACTTACCATCCTAAATTTGATGGCCAAATCGAGGTCATCAATAGAATTTTGGAAACATATTTGAGATGTTTCGGCTCAGAACAGCCCAAGACATGGTGTTAGTTTCTTCTTGGGCAGAATACTGGTATAATACTAGTTTTCAAGGAGCTGCGAAGAGATCTCCATTTGAGATAGTTTATGGCAGACCACCCCCTTCCATCACCAGGTTTGTTCCAAGGGAGACTACGGTGGAAGCTATTGCACAAGATCTAATGACTAGAGATGAAGCCTTATGTTAGCTCAAATTTCACCTAGCAAGAGCTCATGAGCATATGTCAAAATATGCTAATAAATACATAAAATAGACATCTATCCAAGTGGGAGACTGGGTCTTCTTAAAAATACGTCCTCATCGACAAGTGTCCATGCCAACTGGATGCATTCAAAACTGTCCTCCTACGACCCTTTTTTGGTGTTAAGACAGGTAGGGCAAGTGGCTTTTGGGTTACAGCTTTCGACCATAACTAGAATCCACCCAGTATTCCATGTTTCCCAATTGAATTGTTAGAATCGCGCAGCGGAATGTTTGCGTGAACGGACAAAAACCAAGAGGGGGGGGGGTCCTAAAAATTTTCCCCAAATTTTACCGATTAAAATGTTGTGTAAACGTAAATAGGATAAG